>OX465580.1:40888107-41300558 GCA_950022655.1 Alentia gelatinosa | reverse complement strand
TACCACAACTCACACATAGCTATGTGCATATGTCCACGCAACCTTTTATAAGGAGTACGCTCCTTAATGGGGATCTCATAATGGAGAAAATTGTTGTGGTTTCCTAAAATATTTCTCCTTTTTTTCTGAAAAACAAACGGCAAAGACGGGGAAACGGTGTTGTGAGTCTATTCCATTCAGAACCGCTACAAGCCTGGACCTCGAGGTTTTCGCTGCCCTTGGGGGCTCTGTTTCACTCGCGACTGATGTTAGCCCCTGGGGCGAATAATACAACACCGGTCTAGAATTCACGGACACTTCCACGAGTTGGTCCCAGAAGCATAGGTGGAACCGAGTGCCGCCCATAGCATATTATTTTGGTGTGGAGATGGACACGACCTTTCCGACACCTCCACCTCAGGGTCTCCGTCTAGCAAGATGACCTCCATACACGTCGGCACCTCACTGTATATAGACACGGGCATGTGAGTCACAGCTGAGGAATACCAACACTTTTATAACAAGGGACAGTATTCCTGTGCAGTGAGATTGTTTCAATATCCCGGAAGGGACCCACTGTTAGTGTCATCAATGGAGTCCTTGGCGATGGGGTTTCTCGAAGGTCCCGGGTATACTAAGTTGGACCGAAATAAGTAAGTCTTCCTATTTCTATTGTCTAAGTACACTATCATTAGGCACAAGTGCTGGATGGGGTTATTGTCTTGAGAAACAATGTCACTTGACAGAGATTATAGGGTTGGTGTTACAGGAAGCCCGTATTTGTAACTGTAGTCTTCTATAAAGCAGCAAGTATGTGTACTACGAAAGGTAGCCATGACATAAGCTAGGCACAAAAGGGCTTTGGTTGATGTTGTAGATTCCCCGTGATGAATGCTCGCATCGTGGCAATGGTTGTCATAGAAAACTCATTTCGGGGTAACTCCTCTCATACCACATGCCTATAAAATTCAAACAGCCTACATGAATGTTTTATATCAATATACTTCGAACATTAGTTAATCCAAAGTGCGATACCGAATGTTTTATAAAACGTATTCTGCGGTGGCCAAAACCTCGCAGTCACGATGAGCACTGGTTGACCTGTGGATGATTGATATAGTCTGAAAATCGAGGAGGTTTCATCGTAAACTGCCCACATGTATTGAGGTATATTATCATATATAGATGTGTATTATACATATATATGACTATAGACATATATGTATGTATACACACGATGCTGTTGAGTGGCTACCATATACAAACATTCCACTTTTTTGTTTGACATTTGACATTCATAAATACATTCATAAAGATATATGTGATTAAAATGTCAAAGTCCCCTAATGCCGCTAAGGATATCAGACATAGATAAAATTCCCTATGATATGCAATGTCACAAGATGTGTTGGATTTGCCTCTTTATAAGCTTTTTTTCACCCCGGGCTTCCATTTCTTGGATATTTCTGCAAATTACCCAACCCCTTTTTTCTCTCAAATCGCATTACAATAAGGAGTATGAATAAATGTGTCTCAGAGTTAGGAGATAAGTAGTAATGTTAGCAGGACCAATGGCAGGGGAGCTGGAGAGGTCCATTCGGAGAAACAGATACCTATTATTACCACAGTCAACTTATATCCAGCTCTTCAAATTGGATACATGTATACCCGATCATACCTCTTTCTCCATTTTTCTATATTGATATCGCCATGAAAAGGGGTTTTAATGGATCGACATGACAACAAGTGCACTGATGTTCTTTTTTTCTTCCTTGTGAAATAAATCACGTACTGGTGCGTGCTTGATTTATTCACTTATTAGCTCCAGGTGGCCTGCAGCTGATGTACCTACAACTATCGATGTTCCAGTGAAGCCTTGGTGGCTGCCTCACCTAACAGCAAACAATCACTAATGACCCTAAACATGCAAATGTGTGTTAGAAAACTATGGGACCATTCGAAATCTGCCACATTCACTGTTCAATAAATACCAGTTTCTCTGTAGTACGCACAGAAACAGCCTTAGCTTTTTTTAGAATTGTATTGCCAACATCTGGAAAGGTATCAGTTCTTTCTTTCGTACAATCGTAGTAGATACCTAGGATTTGATGATGATCGGTTATGATAGAGGAGGGGTGACAGTATTTTACACAAAATACACTCCAGGGTTACCTCAGTGGTGCCCTCACACATTAGCTCTCCATCAAAGTGTGATTAGCACTAGGATACAGTTCCATGCCTATATATTAAAGCCCTCATGAAACATGTCGCTCTTTCCAAGTTGTGGATCTCTTTGTCTAACTTTTCCTATTCCCTATGCCTATAGATCAAGGGAGCTTGTCAAAACCTGATGCTTACATTCGGTGATGCACACACTTTAGGGACATAGAGCACGGTGGTGTACCTCAATTAGTCCCGGGTACTGCCAAAATCCACTTGGAAAATTTGTCCCCTCCATCCAAAGTTTTTAAAATGGAGATGTATAACTTCTAAAATCCTTGACTCAGAATATCGGGTGTCGAGAGAAAAAACAATGTCTGTGTGTCACACATTACAAAGTGACTCTAACATGTGTGAGTCTAGAACTTAAGGGAAACTACATATTCATGTATAGTTCATTAAGAGACGCCTTGAAAAAAAGAAGATCAAAGACTTCATTGATGCCGTGCATAAATATTCTACAGAGACAATTCCGACAAAATAACTACCATTAGGCGCGGCGTCCACCTAGTACGATAAAAAATTAGACCCACCGATATGGCTCCAATACAAAAAGTCAATATCGGAGACATATCGGGAAGGTGCAAAATCATAGACATATGTCTAGACATGCCAATCCACCACGCATTGTATGGGGTTTTTATCGGTGACTAATCGCAGAAACGTGGTCAACTGCCCCGATATTAGGTGACCTTCCGACGCGATTTTGATTTTTTATCGGGAGGTGCATCGTACACCATATCAGGGCCATTCCCTAGTAGGTGGACGCCAGGTCTTACTCGTCTAGTATCAGTGTATTATAACCAGTCATTACCAGGAAACTCTGGTAATCCTAAATAACATGACCCATAATCTCCTGCGCTTTATTCATGAAAACCACCATGAGAGTTGTGTCATATTTAATGAACGCGTGATACAAATATTCGCCTTTCGCACTCAGGTTACAGATAGTTATGCCCACGTTTTGCTGTCAGTCTGAGTGTAGTGTGTTCAACTGTGTTTTTAAGTGCAAACTGTATTTAAGTCGGACAAAACATATCCATCCTACCACGTCACAATAGTGTCGATTCCAAGCTCACTCCCACACGACCTCAGCCACCAACAAAACACCTTTTATGTACCGCAGGGATGGGTCTTGATTGCGGTATTGTTCCATTCTTCGTGGATCGTGATTGACCAATTCGAGTATTCGAGTATCACATGCTCTACACTCATTATCATATTGGATGTTGGAATGACAATCAAGGCAGGAGTGGGATGATAAGATTTATCATAAACATGTTATACATCCTATCAAATAAGGTATCAAGAATCAAGGAAATTATAAATACATAATTAAATTTGGTTTGAGGGTTTGTGGTTAGAATATGTATAGGCATATTATGTGGTGGATGATTTGAAGAGTAGAGTGCAATATCCACGTTCATAAGATCCACACCATCAACATGGTTAGGATTTTTCTCGTCGCACTGATCTAGGTGTTTCCAGGAGACAATACGTCTTCAGGGTTTGATGTATCTGTTATGATTTGAAGCTGATTGCCACTGGCTGACCTCCACAGAGTTTTCTCTGATGACTGCAGTTTGCCTATCACCTTTGGTCGGGCGGAGTTTTCCAGGAAGAGTGGGCCACACTTTGCACTTTGCATGCGCCCCAAATGGGATAAATGTGTCAACAGTCATTACCCCTTACCCTGAACACAAAAGTATGAGTCGAGAATTGGGAATAATAAAATTTATTTTAATTTTATATACCTTCACCGACATGAATATTAATACGGTAAATATTAATATGATATAAGGTAAAAGAAAGTAATTGACAGTTATATAATGACGTCAATTAAGTTGAAGATACATATTGGTAATAGACAGATATAATGATATGTCAATTGGTATAAGTATATATGGTTATATAACAATGAGTATATATGGTTATACAATATGAGTATAAAAACGCCCTACGGAGTAGGTAATAGAAGAAAAGGTGAGGGTGGGTGGGAAAGAAAAAGTATGTGTGTACGTAGTGAAGTACAAGAACAGACTGAGGAGGAGGTCAGAGTGGCGGTTGGTCACGTGACCGCGGGGTTCACGTGACCGACACCAGAGGGGAGTGCGCAGGGTGCGCTGGGGGTGTGTCAGGGGGAGCAATGACCACCCCTGACCAACGGCCATGGGTTACCCATTACCCCTTACCCTGAACACAAAAGTATGAGTCGAGAATTGGGAATAATAAAATTTATTTTAATTTTATATACCTTCACCGACATGAATTTTAATAGGTAAATATTAATATGATATAAGGTAAAAGAAAGTAATTGACAGTTATATAATGACGTCAATTAAGTTGAAGATACATATTGGTAATTGACAGATATAATGATATGTCAATTGGTATAAGTATATATGGTTATATAACAATGAGTATATATGGTTATACAATATGAGTATAAAAACGCCAAGACCAGAAAAAGAGCCGAGGTGGGGGGGAAGAATGTTTGTGAGGAGTGGTAAATCACTGGTTGAGGGACTGGATGAGGGAGGTGTTGACCTCTCGGGCGTTGGAGTCTTTGATGTACCTCCTATGTGCGTTTGAGTGCCACCCCCCGTAATGCTGTATGGACAGTTCGGAGACCCTGGCCTGGAAGGCCTGGGTGGCGGCGGCCTTTCTCAGGCTGTGGAGAGTATAGGCTTTAGGGGGCTGGCCTGCTGAGGCATTGAGTCGCTCCCACTCCTTAGATAACGACCGCGTCGTTATTAGGGACCTGTCTCTGTTCAGCAGGAACGGATCCGTTGGTAGAATCGTAGGCACAGCGGCAATCATATTCCTCACGGCTGTCACGGGGCATGACCTCGGGCCAGGGGAGGATTGTAGATTCACGTGTTTCTCCTCCCCAATGCACTGGAGGTTTTTGGCGGCCTTGACGCGGACCGCCACGTGACTTGCCGTGACCACCACGTCCCCACGTGAAAGGTGGCGCACCGGATCGAATGCCCTGGCCGTAGGTGGGGCGACTTCGCTCTGCCGCAGGGCGGCGTAATATAGCAGGAGGAAAGCGGCCCGTAGGGTCAAGTCGAGGGGCGTGTCCGACAACTGATCGAGGACCGCCTGGAGAGCCGCCATCGGGATCGGAGGCTTCACATTCGGGGTGTATGCTTTGTTCCTCTTCATGGCGTCGAGGGCCCTCCTGACCCTCACATCCTCGGTAGCCGTAACGTCCCCGCCGGAGAGCCGTAGGTGGGTCCTCACGTGAGACAGCTGGTTGGCCACGGTCGCTGGCGAGGGGGCGTGGTCCGCGAGGTATTCGAGGAAGGCCGTGATGAAACTCACGGACGGTGCCTGAGGGTCGGTCCCCGTCCGTCGGCAGAAGGCGAGGTAGGTGGACACGGCGCTCTTCTGGTTCGCGACCATGCCTGGGGCACGTGCCTCAGCCTGCCGCGCAGATGCCTTCCGTTGGAGATAGCGTAGCGCCGGATCTGCAGGACAGCCGAAGCACAGGCACAAATGAGGAATGATTACATGGCATCACGGACCACAGATCATGATATTTCATAAGGCATGCGGCATTATTAAAATCCCTCGAGGACAGGTGGGCCCTACTGAGTGCGTCGGCGACCATGTTGAGGACCCCGGGGACGTGCGTGTAGACCAGGTCGACTTGCAGCTTGGCGTGGACCATCCAGGCCTGTTGGGCACATTTGGCGAGGACGCGGTTGCGTGCCCGCCCCGATGTGAGTGCCTGGACGGTCCCCATGTTGTCACAGAAGACTTCGATCCTGGTCCCACGATCACGGTCCCCGAGGAACGTGTGGAGAGCATAAATGGTGTTCAGGGCCTCTAGTTTGGAGATGCAGTCCACGGGGTCATTGATGGGACAGACCTGACACGAGTAGGCCCCACGGCCGTCGGTTCCCCCCACGCCCGAGAGGCAGGCGTCGACCGTGATGCACTTTGTCGGCGGCCCTCGAGGGATGAGGGCATGTCCATTCCACCCGGCAGCAAACCTGAGGAACCACTGGAGGTCCTGTCGCATGTCCGAGCTTACGTTGATGTAGAACCCGTTCATCGACCGTAGGGCCTCCAGTAGTTTGCTGACGAAGGGCCTCGCCGGGCGGATACAATTGGCGACGTGCAGGTTTTTTCCGAGGACGGACTGTAGCTGTCGCTTCGTGAGCGACCGCTTCTTAGCGACCGCCCCCGCGTGTTCCCGCACGTCCTCCAGCTTGTCTGGAGGGATAGACAGGGACAACTCTGCTGCGTTGATGTCGATGCCTAGCCAGCGCACGGTCTGGCTTGGTGCCTGGGCCTTCTCCCGGGCCTCAGGGAGGCCGAGCTCGGCGAACAGGTCTCGGGCTATGGCAAAGTCCGAGGCAGCTTTCTCCCGGGAGGGTGAAAGTATGATGAGGTCGTCCAGATACATGGCGGCCTCGACCCCCTTTCCGGCGAGTATCCCCACGATGGTCTCGGCCATGCACTGCATGTGGTACGAGGACGCACTGGCACCGAACGGCATGGCCGTATCACAATAGTACCCGCCGTCCCACATGAAGCACAGCAGAGGCCAGTCGAGGGGGTCGCACCTAAAGTTCTTATAGGCGCGCGATATGTCGATGGTCGCCATGTAACTGGATGTGCCCGAGGCCACGAGGCGGGCGACGAATCCGTCGACCGTAGGGAGGCTGTGCTCCCTCTCCTCCCCGTAGACTGCATTCTTCATTACATAGGCGTTGACACTACGGTCCCGGGGGAAGGTCATATCCGTTATGACGCGGCGGGCCTCGGACCCGCGCTTCTCCCGGGACATCAACGGCGAAACGTGGCACCACGGTTCGAATGGTGCCTCCGGGAACGGGCCCATGAGGTTTGAGAAGCCCAATTCCTTGTGTATAAAATCCCCGACTTGCTTCGGGAATCCGGTCGCGCTGGGATGGTTGGGAACGTCCCGAGTGTCACTGGCCGGCCCGAGGTAGCCCAGAGGGAAGCCGTACCTGATGAATCCCAGGAGTTCGCTCTTGCCCTCCATGGCCGTGAGGTAGGCTTCCCACGCCCGTAGTTTGAGATCCGTCGGGAGGGTTATCTTGGAACACAGCGCGTTGGGCAGGCCCGAGGCCCGGACCGCCTCGTAGATGTGGCCGTACGCCGGGGGGCCGGCGTCGGTGAAGCGGGGCCACTCGGCCCGCCTGTGTCCCATGAAGGCCTCCGGGTCCGTGCGGAGTCCGGGGGCTGGAATTCCGGTCCGGCAAACTTCTTTTAGTTTGTCAAAATCCGGAGTGTTACTTCTATCCTGTATAGCTGGCGCGGTAACACTAACACTCGCACGCGAGGAGCGACCAGGTGGGCGCCCCGCGTGACTGTCATCCACGTGCCTGCCGCCGCCCCCTTCTTTGTTGTTGTTTTGGGTCGGCACCCGACCACGTGGCCGGCCGGCCTCCATGTTGTGGTCACGTGCACCCCATGTGTTGTCCGCGCTGCACGTGGCGGGGTGGGGGCCCGCGGGGGTCGCCGGGCCGTCCCCCTTCACTACCTCCGCCCACGTCCGGACACCGGAAATCCTGATGGAGGGGGGGGAGATCACAGGGCCCGCTGGTGTTATGTCACGTTGATTGCACCCGGTGACCCCGGGCCCGGGGTGGGGTGCTCGTGTTGTGACAGCTTGCGGGTGCGCACCGCTCACTCGCGGGGCGCACCGTAACCGTTTTTTGGCCCGGGTCCTTGTTGTGGGAGCATATCCGCCCTCGGGTCGACTGCCCGGAGCGTGTGTCTGGCCTGGGGTGCGTGTCCGGCCTGGGGGGCTCGCCGGGGTGCTGGTGTGGGCGCAGCCTGCCCGTTGTCGTAGCCCATCGTGTAGCCAAGTTTCCGGTTACACGCGTGTAACGAGTGTCCGCACTGTCTCCCCACGGAGTCGCAGTACGAACACACGTGCAACCACCTCACGGGTCCGTCGTCGTGGCCATTCCTGTGGCGGCACCCCTTTTCCGAGTTGAATTGCCTGCATGGCAACTCACGTCCTCGGGCTTTTCCCGCGTCTGTCCCGCTAGTCTGCGTCCCGGTCGTCATCGCGAGTCGGACTC
Source organism: Alentia gelatinosa (assembly GCA_950022655.1). Lineage (NCBI taxonomy): Eukaryota > Metazoa > Annelida > Polychaeta > Phyllodocida > Polynoidae > Alentia > Alentia gelatinosa. The sequence goes on along the minus strand of OX465580.1, from coordinate 41,292,291 downwards.
GCTCCTCCTGGATGCGGGAGTAATCACACCAAGACAACCTCCCGGTCTCGACTTGGTCAAACACGTAGTTCTACCACCTCCTCACTCCCGCCCACGGCCGGCTGTGGGCGTCGATCGAAACTTGATGTAAATGTTTGAACATTGCCTCACGGTCCACGGGGTCGACTGCACGGTCATCCCCGAGCAATCCAATGAAGGCACTCAGGTACTCAAGTGGTCCTAGGGTCCCCCTCACTTCTAGTTTCTGGGACAACGTGTAGACCCCCTCCCTATCCACGAACATATAAGGCTTGCTAATCAGACGAGTAATGTGAATATCGGAGTGAAGCTTACCAGCCGTTCTGTCGTGGCGGATGGCCTCACGGTCGAGCTCATGTTGAATGTAGGGGTCCCCGGCTTAGCGGTCTCGAAGCTGGCGGGGTGGAGGCATGGCGCGGGCGGCTTGTTCCTCGGCCCAGTCCCGTGTCCGTACTTCGGCGACCGACCGAACCGTAGGGAGGGAGGCCCGTTCCGGTGACAGTTGTCTCTGCATTTGGATGAGGGCGTCCAACTTCTTGCTTATGTCCGACAGTCCCGTCTCTACGGCCACGAGGCGGGCCGACCGGAGGCTACCGGCCTGAGACGCGGACTCCACGTGGTCGCTCTCCCTCACGGTTGACTCGGAGGCCTGGTCCGTGGTCGTGGAGGCGCTCGCTTGCGCACGTGTAGTTGGTGGAGCCATCCTATTTGTTCCCTTTTTCACTAACTTCGCCCGTATTAAGACACTGTTTCTGCACGGTCAGACATTCGGGGAGTATCTGAGGACGGCGTGGAGAGAAGGCCAAAAATGGGAGAAAGAAAACGTATGTGTGTACGTAGTGAAGTACAAGAACAGACTGAGGAGGAGGTCAGAGTGGCGGTTGGTCACGTGACCGCGGGGTTCACGTGACCGACACCAGAGGGGAGTGCGCAGGGTGCGCTGGGGGTGTGTCAGGGGGAGCAATGACCACCCCTGACCAACGGCCATGGGTTACCAATTTACGCATTGCCACCTGTGGCAGAGCGGAGCCTAAGCCAAGGGATCTGAAGTGAAGTTCTTGTAAGGCCTTCAATGGAGCCTGGAAATTCACCCGATCTCACTCTTAATTGCTCGTCGATTGAAATCGTAACCGTGGCTAAGTTGTGTTGGTTCTCTTTTCCCACAGCCGTATTTTGGATGAGAGAAACATTAAACTATTTGTCACTGGATAGGCCCGGCCCCACTGGTGCGATGCGATCGTTGCACACGTTTTATGACCCCATAAATGCCCCCTCGGCAGGGTTTATTACCCCAATTGCGATGGATTCATCGCATTCAATCGCATAGAAAATCCAGGGTATCCCCCACTGATGCGATAGATTCATTACAACATGTGTGGCACTACTTGTGTAAAACGAATTCTGCCAACAGCATACAATGACTTTATTTTCTGTATACAACATTATTTTTTCATGTGTAAAACAAAGATGATATTATTTGAGAATCTCTCCTTCATGAACAATATTTCTACTACGTTTTTCTGATCCCAACACACATCTGTGCATTCACAGCTTCAGAATGCCGTTTATACAGCTTGCTTTTTGATACTACACCTCCTTAGATCTGACACCTGGGTGTTAAAGAAATTTGATTCTTGGTGTGCCACATTCTCCTACTAGGAAATATACAAAATACTGCATACCCGTGCGATGAATCCGTCGCACATCATGAACATTTCAAGATGTGCGATGCGATGAATCCATCACGCGCGCTAGTCCGGCCCCACAGGAGCGATTGTGTGCGACGCGACTGGCGGCGCCGTTTTTATGACCCTCGGCGGCCGTTTATGACTTTTTATTGACTTGCGACAATCGCATCGCACCAGTGAGTAGATTTCATGAGCACCTACTTTAGCTGTCTGGCTGCTTGTTGTAAAAAATGCATGTTTAGCGTGTCACCCTGTGCCTTGGACAGGGTAGTAACTGGCGATATAAAGATGTAATCAGACATTTTATCTCAGGCCAATTGGCATATGATATGTGGCCCATTCGGCCATTGCATTATATACACTCTCACCTTTTCGATCCCGTGTAAGTGTTTCTGCACGATATCTTCCCTTTCAGCTAAGTCTAACATGCGGTCAGCCCATCTACTGAATTCAGGCCATAGTCTCTCTATGGCATTAGATGACGTTCTTAGGTTCGAAGCATCTCTAATAAAACTAACAAGACAAACTCTGGTGCAACTCTCTTTCAGCATACAGTTGTAAATGCTTGGCTTAGCCAACAGCCGATAAAGTTAATTAATAGTGGACATGTCCTTCTTAATTTTCTTAATCTTTAATCTTCGTTGAATTTTCACAAGGTATCTTCACGTATACACCATGCCGCATTGCCCTCCGGTCAGGGGTCAGTGAGTTGTCGTCCGCTGAGTGTGGTGTGTTGCCACGTCGACATCAGTCTCGCAGTTGGCACCTCCCTGTACTATTCTATGGTGGAGTGCTGTTCCGTGGTGGAGCGCTGTGATCCTGAGCGTGATAGGCTCACCTCAGGCCCAAGCTGGTCCAGTTTTTTGTCCATCCTGGCCACATAATATATGACTCCAACCTGTCAATGCGCCCAACCGTGGAGCTTTGATGTGGACAAGTACAGTATCTGATTCGTTCAGGGTGGGGCGGTGGTTGAAATAGTCAATGCCAACATTAACTAAAAGAACAAAAATAACGGGGAAAAAATATATGAGCACAGAAGTGCTACTCAAGGTACGTTGTACATGCAGTTCACTTGTTGAATTATGTAAATGCCATATACGGTGAATACCGTGCAAGTTTGGTACCAGTTAATTCGATACCACTATGGTCCCGGGCCATCCCGTGTGGCGTTCAGGTCGGCCGCCTCGTCCATCTGGTATTGGGTTAAGGTAGGGTTAGGGTGGTATACGGTGAATTCGATACCGTGCAAGTTCAGTACCAGTGATTTTGATACCGTGAAAGTTCGGTACTGGTGAATTCCATAGCGCTATGGTTCTAGGGGTCGGATTTTCTAAACCTGCTATATAACGCTTTCTTCCTGGGATCAGACATTCAAAAAATAATTTTAGAATAATACTTGTTTTTATATTTTATATTAGTCTCCTACCAAGTACCTTCCAGAAAAACATTATTCTAACAAAATCAGACAATTTTTTATTTTGTTTAATGTTTATTTCACCATTCTGTCAATACAAACAGTTCTTCCATGGGAATCCAGATGTACAGTTGCAATTGACAATTCTTCGGTGAAGTGTATAGAGGGTGAGGAGTGAAAATGTTTAGACAACAATTAGACAACAATTAAATTCAAGTTGAAAGACTCTCAAAACGGAACAGTTCAGCGTTTACATAGTTTTAGACAAGTCTTGAAAGCCTCTTTTGAGTGGGATTTTTGTGTTTCACATGACAGACTCTTCCACAGGGATATACCTCGATACATCGGGGACCGCTTATATGTTTCTCCCTTAAATCGGTTCTCTTTGAATTTAATTTTACTATCACCTCTGGTACCTCGTACATTCTGGTCTAGAAACTCTTCCTCTTCTTTTTTCGATAACTTAAACATCATACAGAGCGTCTGATCATCCCTTCGTCGTGCTAATGATTCCACTTCACATCTTTCCAGCAGTTCTGGAATAGGCATTCGAAAATTACACGTGTTCAGAATAACCCTTAATGCTCTATTTTCAACACGCTGTAGTTTTACTAGATCATTCACGTTTGCCCCCCCCCCCCCCCCCCTAATAAAAATCCGCAGTACTCTAGTACGGGTCGTATTGTAGTTAAGTAGATTATCCTAGCAGTATCTTTCGCGAGATAAGGCCTTATCTTTCGCAATTTGAAATTTTTTTGTAGAGCTGATTTCACAACACCTTTTAGGTGATCCTTGAAGGTTAGGTTACCGTCCAGGAGCACCCCTAGATATCGGTAAGATGGGCAGTATGGAATAGGTTATTCCCTAAATTTAACATTTATCGGATTTAATCGGCGTAGTCGAGGTGTAGTTGCGAACCAGACAGTCTTCTTTTTTTACATTAATTGTAAGGGCATTTCTATCACTCCATCTTTCAACACAAGTAATACCTTCTTGCAGCTTACAAACAGCTGTATTTTCAGATAAATCGCTCACAAACACCACCAAATCATCTGCGTACTGCAGGAAATTACAATCACCAATCTCATTACAGATATCATTAGCATACAATAGATACAACAAATGGCTCAGATTTGAGAGCCTTTTGAAATTGTGTATAATACTGCATGTTGTCCACCCCCCCCCCCCCCCCCTAAAATATTTGGAATTTCAAGAAACATTATAAAAGGTTATAATTTGAGAAAAACTGATATTATATGGTGACATATGTTATATTTGACCCAAAACACCTCTATCACATATTAGATATGAAACAAAAGCTATGGGCCACACAGGGGTGTCGGACAACACAAGGGGTGTCGTCAACAGGTGTTTTTTTTAATCACTCAGAACAATGGACAAAATAATATTTGTGGCTATTATCCTTTATATTCTTAATCATATGATAGAAATCTTCGTTTTTCAAAGCAAACAACTCAATTATTGATAAGAAACAACCCCAAATTCATGACTTATATCAGAGCGTGTTGTCCGACACCCCAGGGTGTCGAACAACACGTCTTCAGTTTTTGTACAAGAAGTACATTTTTTTATTTAGGAAAAAAGTAAACTGGGTAAATATAAGTGGTAGGAATACTTAACATATACAGGGGTATTTGTTATTCTATTATGATTATTCTTTCTTCTATACATCTTTTAATAGGTGTGTTGTCCAACAGCCCATTTTCTTTTTTTAAATATCATCATGGAATCACAATGTTTTAACATCAGAATGGATAATTCTATTGTATTAAAACTTTCAGGTATCACAGTAGGGATTTTGGTCAATGTCTCACTAAAAGGAAAATTAATTTCTCATTGGATATCTCATTAGTATTATGCTCTCAAAATTGGGGTGTCAGACAACATGATCTGTAGGTCTCTCTGTTGGAAATTTTAAAGATCCTGGATAGTTTTGACCATTTTGATATTTTTTCAAACTTTTACCAATTTTCAAAACTATATTGTCTATACTTTGCATGACATATGCTTCAAACGTGTCAATAAAAACAATTGGCTCAACATTCTGCCTCATAGACTTTGAAAACAAACTGAAAATCATGAAAAACACTGTTTTTGGTGATTTTCGGAAGGAAATATTCCTTAGAGCTATACAAAACCCTTGTATAGCTCTTGGAATAAAAGACCATCAAAAGATGCACCAAAAAATGTCACTTTTACATCGATGAGATATGTTTATACAACATCAGCCTTAAATAACCCTGTTTTTGGTAATTTAGCAGGTTTTGAAAATCCCACCCCTAGGCCCGCCTGCCCATGTGGCGGCCAGGGCAGGTGAGGTAGGTGAGCCTGACACGCTCAGGTATTTGCCCTTAGTGAGGTCAGCTGGGACCGCGGGTGACTGACTGGATGGGACCCCGGGGGGTATCAAATTCACCCGCTTCACGGACCAAAACGCTGGAAGTAGTGACCTGACTGCCAGACCGAAACCAAATTCACTGGTATCCGTAAGGGTAAGGGGTCAGGTTAGGGACAGGGTTAGGGTTAGGGTTAGGGTTGGGGATAGGGATAGGGAGAGGTTAGGGTTAGGGTTAGGGATAGGGTTAGCTTAAGGTTAGGGATAGGTTAGGGATAGGGTTAGAATTAGGGATAGGGATAGTGTCGGGCAGGGCTAGGAGTGCAGGGTTATGGTAAGGGATAGGGGTAAGTCAGAATTTGCCCATCGTGTGGCCGGCCGGGATCGCGGGCCGTATCGAATTCATCTGTTTCGTGGACCGAAACTGTGGCAGTAGCGAAGTCACCATCGGACCGAAATTGTAGCAGTGCCAAATTCACTTATATCTGGAACTGCAAGGGTATTATCCCCCCCCCTCCCCAAGCTGTATTTCCCAAGCCTGGATGTCTTTAAAGAGGTGTAAGGATATATGCAGTAGGTGAATTGCAAAATGCGAGAAAGGAAGTAACGATCGTATTTAAGGTTTAGATAAGTCGATTATGTTTGAGTTGATAATAAATAGTCGGTATAAATCGCCCCACCAATAACAATTTACTCTCAGTTCCATAGGCATCCGACAGGATGGTGGCATGTTTCGCAAAAAAAAATACCATAATCGCTTTGAATTTATGGCTTGAAGATATAAGACACTATACAATCACCTGCTTTAGATCCACCTGCTAAACAAACTGCTTTCATTTGATATAGTACCTACAACCTACAATGATAACAAGCCTATTTTCTATTATATACAAGACTTTAATCACAGACGATTGTGACAGGTGATAACCGAACCAACATGTCGTCAAACTTGGCACTTACCTTAATTCATATAATCATCAGAGATATAAAGAGAGAAGTAAAAGAGCCTGAAATGTTAACGACCTAAGTGCGGGCATCATCTTATCCTACGTAATACAGCCTTCATTCTTCTGATCTCACGCCCGCAATTGCTATCAAGGGAAGAGCCTTTAATAACGAGAAAGTGGACGACAAGACTTTGATCATGTAACACCTTGTCTGTGATTATGTAATTGATTCGCGTCTAGGTGGTTGCCCTTTTTCAATAGACTCGCATGTCCAGGTCATGATGTGACAGGCAGCCTTTATATTCATCGTGTCTGGGGAACCCTTCACGCAACAGGCTCTGCCTAATCGTGTATAAAATTCATAGGTGGGAGATGTTGGTTGAAGTAACATAAGATGATAGAAGATTAATAGCTCGTCATATTTTCATCTATCTGTCTTACAGAAAACTAAAATAATGTGCAGTTCAATGATTTCTCCTTGATATATCGCTGTAGCTGGATACTTTTTTTGAACCAACCAGTATTGCAATATAACCGAAATTAAGTAGTATTCTGAGTAGGTAGTGCACTAAATGGACAATCAGCAGCATTCACATGGAATGAGGGGTAGAGTAGATCGGAAATGATATAGGAAAAAGTTGTCTTTGTTACATTGAATTAAGTAACATATTCACTGGCTGATCTAATCATTCTAAGAGAAACCTAGATATGTGGGTCCGGGAAAAAATCGAATAAAGGAAACATGTGAAATATGATTATAAAATGAATTTAGAGTAAATATTAACCTTGGTATTGGTGGTTCTTGGAAAGTTGATCTAAAGTGAAAAGATGCTGTTAACGAGACCCTTGTATACACGAGGTATACCGAGTAGGTTCCTTTTAAGCCCAGTGATAATAAACATCTTGTAATGACCTTTTTTGATGAAGGTGGCCAACAATATTCTTTAATCACAATTGATAAATCCCTGGGACTATAAATGATATATCAGAGCTGTTAGGGAAGTTTCGATGTACATCTATACTCCACATTACTAAATAATTTACAGAGATTGTACCTCTGCCATTTGTAATGGCAATGTACTAACATACAATGCTTTTGCCCGGAGACCGCATTTACCAGGCTAAAAGCGTCTCACACACGACGATTCACTTTCACGTATTTGACAAGGTAAGCGCCGAGGTGTAAGCCTTTTGAAAGCCTGAATAACGTGAATACCCATGGGATCGGCTGAAATCCCGCCAACAATAAGTTAGGATTTGCGTGGACCGGTGAACACACAAATGTGGAACCTTGCCGGTCCGAGATCCGCCCGGATCCAATTATTGAAACCTGGGAGGGGGTGATAGTTGGACCTAGAACTGCCTTAGTGTCTCCTCCATCCTTTCACCTGTACTTCTGGGTCTTTTTAATACCCTCTGCCGGGAGAACACCGTAAGGCACCTGTGGGTGTGAGCTAACACTTGTTTATATTTATGTTTACCAAACGCATCTGCTATTATATATAAAACCTTTTTATCATGAGGCATATGTTGTTATACATGGTGCAATATATTACACAAAGTCAATTCGATGATTGTCTTGTGGCGGAGCAGAGTAGATAAAACGGTTTAGGAGTTATCATTAGAATTTGATTTGCCTTCCACGTATGGGTCTTGACAAAAGATATCACATGCAGCTCGATGACATCCTCGTTCAGACTTATAACACCTTTTGTATTAGATCTAATATATCGATATACACACTCAAAGTATTAAACGTCAATTAGATAAATGTTTCATCTCGGTGTTTACTAGCTGTATTTGAATATGATATTTCGAGATGATTGATATTTGAGCTAATTCTAATAAAGTTATATGAAATGGTATCTGAAATTTCGATGTTCGATATTTGCACTCGTTAAATGTCGCAGATCGAACAAGAAGCTCTGGGAAGACCAATATGCTTAAATCCCAGCTGAACACGCTGCTTAACCAGTTGTCCCACCTGACCATCATTCCTGTTCCTCAAACATTACGGCTCTCTATATGATTTTTTCCACATCTAATTAGTATTCAAATTCCTTTTCCTAACTGTTACTCAGATATGCAGGAGCGTATTTGCGCTGGATGGTGTGGGCTGGCATCCTTAATTCACAACCATCAAATAGTCTGCCTCTCACCCACTTACCTCCCTCCCTCATCAGGAACGGTGCCGCCTACCGGGAGCGCCTTGAACTACTTCAGAAAGGGCGATATAATTCTATGGCACCTTGTGTTGGGATTCTAATCGAGACTCTGGAACCGAAGGTAGAAGATCGAGAAACCATGTCCAACGGCGAGACTTTCTCCTCCGCAGGGGAACCTAAGGAAGAGGACCACCCCCAAAAAGGTAGTCCGTGATAGTTAATAGAGGCAACTTTAGCAAGTTATGTTCTATATCATTATACCTATGGACGTATCACCTACACACACTGTCCGCTGTTAATCATGACGTGTTCATGGCCGTACGTCACACTGAGACGTACGGGGTATAATATCACGTGATGAGATAGAATTCAGCCATTTTTAATAATACGAAACAGGCTGACTGTCCTCGTACATCAAAATACTATATGATCGATAATTTTACCGCGTATTTTTGACGTACGAAGACAGTCAGCCAGTTTCCCTGAAGCAGGGTTACTGTGGCTGTACGTGATAAACACGCGGTAAAATTAACGATAAAACGAACAGATGCCGAAGGCAGGGATTCATTTTATCATCAATTTTACCAAGTATTTATCACATGGAGACACAGTAACCCTGTTTTCGCATTATTATACCTTGAATTATCCGATTTTTAACTTTGCTTCTGGACAAGTTTTTGGATTTTGCCGCAGTACATGCCCCGTACGCCACATAAAACCCGTGCGTCACCTAGGTGTCGTACGGATATAAATACGACATTGGTAGGAGCGGGCCGTACGTGTAGGATATGCTAACACAGGTATATGATACTAAAGGCTATCGCATAACTCTAAAAGCACTGATGGATTTATTGTGTTGCTGTTGAGTACAGACAATGCTGGCCTTTCTTATTTCCGGTTGCTTATTAAAACCGGTCGAGAAAACAGAGTAACGCAATATAAACACCTTAACCGTGTCCAATCCTAGTTAATCAAGTAGCCAGAAACAATACTAACCAATTGACACTACCTAATGTGTTAAGTATCCTATCATCTGTGTTGGATATTAGTCTGGGAATAATCTCATCTCAGAAGCGAAAGCTGATGCAGACTGGAAACAAAGAGTAGTGGACATATATGGGTTCATAGCAATACTGTGCATCCTAGGGCGCCTACAGAAATTCTTCAGCAATTTAATGTTATCAGATAGCCTCATTACTCAATGGGCACCATTTGCACAATAATAGCTAGAGAAGGATGACTTACCGGTACATCACAGTTTCTAGTATCAGGCTGAGTGGAGATAATTGCTAATGATTATAAGAAACGGTCCTAGTTTTCACAATACCATGTTACCTCCAAAATGTACCTATACAACACAAAATGGCATGCATGCTACACATTTGTGAGGGATCTTCAGAAAGATGTTCACTCAGATGTTCACTCGTTATAACTTATGCACCATAAGAGGAATGACTAGAATATACTCTGAGGGAAGGACATGTAATGAAATAAGGTACAGATTCGGGTAGAGGAGGCCATGAGTTAGTCAAATATAATGTTTGTTTTTTCTTTAGATGCCTTTATCTTTATAAGAATGAAAAAAAGCATGAATATCATTCATGAATTCTCCGCTATTGTGTATTTTCACAGACAGGTCTTTTTTCAGATTGTACAGGCTTGTTTGTATCTATTGGGCAGGGTTTGTTTTCACGCATTTTTAAGCAGTTCCCATGAGCAACTGCGATTCAAAGTAGGATCCATTGGCATTGGCCAGATCTGATAGGTGCGGACGTCTGTTGTAAACAGAGGAGACGTTATGTCTCTTATTGAGCGCAGATCCAAATGCCCGTTTAAGGCGTGAATAGAATCTCCCCACAGGGATCAATTTTGTCAAGCATAAGTCACTTAGTGGAAACATTATATGTTATTCATACCAACTTGGAAGACCACTCATTCCTCCATATGACCCTTATTAAACACACGTGACATGGCGGGCTGGTCTACTTAGAGTTCTGTTTTATTTACCTTTTTTGTGAGCTTGGTGTTTGTGGGTGCCTTCCCTGTGTATACACCACCGCCGCCTATAAGTGACTCATCGTTATATCATTCCCGCCTTCGCAGAAATTAACACCTTTTGGTGTGTTAGTGGGATTTTAGAAGCGTTAGGAGGCTTTGCAGTCGTCAAACTGCGCGTGAAAAAGAACAAGGTGTGAGCCAAGGAACGTTCAGTGACACAAGCAAACGTTGTTCCCCGAACAAAGCAAGTCTGACGGCCTGCAGGGGTAAGGCTCTATAAGGAAAGGACCGTAAAACGCAGATGTGCACCTGTTGAGGCTAAGTGGACACTGCATGGAGGACGTACGTGAGGGGATACAAGCCAATTGTCGAGGTGTAACGGCTATTCAATCCCAGGAGGAATCTTTAAAGTGGTGAGGACGTTATCTCGTTAGCACTTGCGCTATACATTAATATGTAAAACATTGGAAATAGCATGTCTGGTATGAATGTGTATGTAATAGACATACAGCGGTCTTCTTACCTAGTTAAGTCTGTAGTCTTTTAGCACTGGAGTTATATATACGTGCTGAAAAGACACTCTCTTGCTATGAATGTATGTTCTATTAATATCGATAACAACTAAACGCAATTTTGATGCATATAAATATATGTGGTCACTAGGAAATCTGGGCAAACATTATGTTCGAATGATTTCCAATCAATTTGGACCAGGTTCACTTTGGACATAAATGTATATGCATAGAAGGAGCCCTACTTATTATGTTCTTTTATCAATGCATCAAATAGGTGCCATGCCCCACGACCTCTGTGTTTCAGGATATTTTAAAATGTCTAGGGTGCCCTCTGGCCCGTTTATTCTCAAATATAAATCACTCTATTAGATAAAGATAACCAGCCTACTTTAGCAATCACAGACAGGCGGAACCACTTTATAATAAGATATGAAACTTGCCTTGCTTTTGGGGTAAATGGAAGTGTCTGGGGATTTTCATACTTGTAATGGGTCAGCCGGAGACTGACAAGCAGTCGCGGGTATGACAGGTAGTCGGTGAACCAGTGTGAACAAATAAACGCCCAGCCTCTGGTAGCTATACATAAGGCTGGGGAGCTGGTGGGCGATAGGTGGTGAGAATGAAGGTGAGCCATGTTTAGTGGAGTAGCACCCTGCAGGCGCAATATCACCTATAGCACGGTTTAATGAAGGCACCTTCTCACTCAGCCGCATACCTTTGATCCCAGGATCCTGTTGTCCGGCTAAAACACAGATCTCTGTGTCCCGCACTCAAGACATCTACGTGGGCAGCCTACCTACCATGTGTGCCACAGCTGGGCTAGTGTTCTCATCATAAGGCGCCTTTTATGTCAGCACACTAAGCGACAACACGTCGCACCGCTTGTGGTTTGTATTTTATTATCAACTTTGTCTCTGTTGGCCACCTGCCATGCATCACTGGTACTCCAGGTGACCACTTAATATTCATGTGGTCGGGGAAGGGCTCGGGAAGTACATAATGACTAACGCGGAGAGAGGGTGGAGAAATATTTTATATTCATTGAAAATATTAAAGAATATATTACGGATAAAGTTGATAAAGAAGTAGTCTATTGTCAATGGATTACACCCTATATGTGAGTGTAGGGAGGGAGAAGAGGAAAGATTGTTTGCAGTTTTTGCAGGGTGTGTTGGTTGTAAGCCCTTTCTGACTGTTAATCCGTTGGTGAAGTGATGGAGAGTAGAGGTCACATGATGATGCAGAGTAGGGGAGGAGAGTGTAACCCTCTCCCGCGCACATCACTGCCATCGAGTTGGCCACCATGCCAAATGCAACCTTTGTTATACAACTAATCCAACCGAAATCTCGTATTTGGATAAATAATCAATATTTAGTACTTATGATTAACAAACAGGAGTTTTGAATCCTGTACAAATCCTTTATGAAATGAATTTTTAGGGTGGGGGTGCAGGATGGAACAAGAAGATGTCCTGGAACTATGTGTGTTATAGGTATTACTATATACCTACTGTAGTAACTAACGTAATTACTACACGTTGCTATGTATCCAGTAACTACGGTTTCCGCACTGCCGAGAAGTAATGCACGTTACGCCTAAGGTCTTAGCGGATGGATAATGGCGGACGAAAAAAATCGGCACATCGATTCAACAATCGGCATCGCAATATATGTCATAATGCAGTAAATTTACACAGATGAATATATAGAATCCTAATCAAATACACAAATACATGGGGAAATCAATGAAAAGGCATAAATACTATCGGGACTCACCTAGACTGAACGTAATGCGTGCGTGTTGATATCCTAGCTGCCGTGAGTTGCAACATCCAAGTCGCGACGCACACTGCAGCGCTAGAGCAACATATGGAAAACTCGTTTTGCGTTGTGATAAACTGGAGCGGTGCAGTGTGGTCACGACGTTGGCAATGATGACGTCAGTTTGAAACCACTTTCCAAACATAGATTCTGAGCCTTACCTCCTGTTCTGCTTGTATTAGTAAGCGGAGGGACCTCAAAAGATCTGCTGGGAGAGTGCTTTGAAGAATGAAAACGCCATCTGGTAAGAGCAGACTGTACTAATGGGTAGTTGAAGGTGGGGGTGTAATCTACGTTATGCTCTGAGTGTTGTGTCCCCAAATCGGATTACAAATGACTGTCGTAGCTTAAATAAGGTAAATATCGTACTGTTTTTGAGGTATATAGTAATAAAGAAACAGTATGCCTGTGTCCGTAAGTTTCCGGATAAGTCACTCGTTTACCCGGAGGTTTAAACCTCCGGCGAAACGAGTTCGTAATCCGGAAACTTACTCCACAGGAATCCTGTTTCTATATATTACTATATACCGGTGCACGAATGTCTCACTTTTACGCGATAAGAGAAAAGATTCCGTTCGGCCGCACCATGGCGTAAAATATTTTTACGCCACACCGTACCACATGATCTTATTTCGGAGGTTGAAATAAGTTGATAGTGTGGGTACCAAAACAGCATTTAAATTGAATATCGGTATATAGTAATAAAAAGACATAGTGAGTGTGGCTGAATTCCATCTGTTCCTCGATATTTTGGTCAGAAATACTCACCTCAGTCTACGACTTAGGTGAGTATTCCTGACCAAAATATCGAGGAACAGATTCCATTCGGCCACACTAACCATGTCTTTCTATAATACACTGCCTTTTGCTAAACATTACTCTCAAATTAAGCATTTTACAAAGAAATTGATGCAAAAACTGTATTGACCACACACAAAGTACAACATGCACATTGGAACTTATTAGACGAGTATAACACCATAGGGTCTACACAAAACAATGTATCTTCACTTGTAGGGCACAAGTAATGGGCAGTTTCGTCTGTTAATGAATAGGATCAACTGTAAGTGTGTGGCGTGCCCTGTAATTCTTAATTAATTCCTGATGCTGGCATACCTTGTCTATAGTCAACTATAAGTACAATCCAGAACAATGTTGGTACAGAGAAAAAATGATACATGGTACATAGTCAAATTATTCACTGTGGTGTTATTATAGATTTACTCTGATATAATCCATTGTATATTCAATTAACGTATTTCGAAAAATCAGTTTTGTTTATACTGTGGCGGCATATCAATTATCGTACTAACGGCACATTAAGAAAGTATGAAACAAGATCATAACTTGTATTCTGATAACATACAACAGTCATATAGTGATCCATAATATAAACCCATTTTATGCATCTTTACTTATCTTCCTCATGACACATTATTCTGCTTAATTTAGCTAAAAAGATATCGTCAGTTCGAGAAGAATTATGTTTTACATATAGCCGTATATTTAAACCGTTCTTCATAACATTGTATCATTATAGTAATAATAAGCCGGGAAGGGCTTAGATAAATGAGAAAAATTAGGGAAAACATCATGATATTATGTCCATATGCCCTGTTTCAGTATCTATACGCCCACCTCATGATACAAGATATGACACCTTCGCCCTACTCTTGTTCAAACAGTAGCCAGACTTCAGCCCATGCTACCAGTGACTAACGTGTCCAGGCACACATACTTCTCTTATAAAGGAACATTGGAAACAGATAGGGGATAGCAATTCGCCTCAGGTGTCTACAGCTTGGCTTTCAGTAGGTAAGACGACTGAATCAACATGTAGCATCGTGACTAAGCTGTCTATATATTGGACCGGGGCCGCCGAGAAAGTATTCATTTGACCTGGCAAATGCTGGCACAAGTAGAATGGTAGTTCTTGCAATTTCATATATCCTTTCAACTGTACCGATATTTATTTTGTATTTTAAATGAACCAGTAAGTTAAAATCATCAACATATCACACCATTGTCAAATCACCAACTATCTGACCCTTTAAGATCGACCCTTCATTCAATGGAAACTTCCCAAATAACGACTCCTCCTACTCTGTCCTCCTTGGAATTACCCTATTATCTGGTATTTTAGTATTTCTACCGATTGAAAAGCAATTTCATGGAAATAGGAAACACATAATAAGAATATCATTATTACCATAAATGTATATTATAATCAATTTCTTACCAGAATTATGATGATTCGTTACTTCTTATACAACATTTTGAAAATGCCTGGAGGAATATTCTACAAGTACTCTCCACGGTAAAGCCTAGAGGCATCTCTCGTCCCATCCCTGTGAGTCCTTCCAGGCATCAGTCGAACTGGTAGCGTTAGATATGCTAGAGGCAGTAACCTTGTATATCTATATTCAGTTTCAAAAATACATGCACAATGTTATGGATGAAGAGCACTGAGCCAGACATACATAGAACCGTCTGAAGTAGAAAAAATGGGGACAGTCAGGCTCTAGTTCAGTATTAAAAAAAACTGGGTCAATAAAAGCGATGAGAACCCATAACATGTTGACAGAATGCCTTACAGGGAATACTGCTATACTGACACCAAACTGTCCCACCGATCCCATTTACAATTGTATTTTGTAGAATCTGTCAGATACGCACAGCAATGTATAGGTATTTATTAGAGCGTGCTTGCACGCACTAAATACATCAGAGGGGTCCATATAGACTTTCAGGGTACTGCATACAAACTATCCCTTCACTATCTGTGTGCTATTCACTGTGATATTGGGAAACGAGCAGGGAGCCAGTGTCTCAATGCCCAGCTGACCATGACCAATCACTCAAGACCAAAATACCCACTGGTGCTTGATGTGTTTGGATCCTAGATGGGCAGTTGCAGAAGTGGCAAGTTGACTGGGTGATAGTGGGTTACAGAAATCTATCCATAGGCTAAGTTTAACTCAAATTGTTATTCATATATAATTGCACGCTCATTCATCAAGGGTGAACATACTTTTTGCTCCTAGTTCCTAGAGGATTCACAATTGTGTGTAGGAAAGAACGAGAATTCACTAGAATTTAGCAATTGTCGAGCAGAACACTTTCAATGACTATAAGGATATTTCGGATTCTAAATCATTTATGAATAATAGACTGAGTAATGAACATTACTTAGGTCTTTCAATGCACTACCAGTCTCGGGGACATTATAGAATTTTGATTTGTTTTCATGCTAATCATTATATACACACCTGAATCATTTCAATGGTATATTGTCTTGTATAAAGACACCTAGATATTTCATGATACTTATGGGCTTTTACCCATCATGTCAAATATGTTATCCCTCTGTTGCGTAAGAGTGATAACTATATGTTCCTAATAATACATGTGAAGAACATTTGAAGCAAGGTAGTAAGTATGTTTTTCAATGTCCATGGTTTCTCATAGAGCAACAGTTAGTTTCCACCAGCAGTCGCCTGGTGGGATACGCTGCCAGCAAATCACAAAGAGGCGGATAACGTTCATGTATCTTTTGAAGATAAGGAGCATCCAACACGACATTCGTAGCACAACAGTCTCATAATGAATTCCTCGCACACCTTATATTTTGTGTGTATGGCTTCATCTCATTACTAATTGCTTAGTAACATGCATACAGCAGTTCTTTCACTCAGGTGTCCTATGATGTTCTTAGATCTCATGGTGAGGGCCGAATGATCATGAAGTAATTGCATAAGCTGTGGGTACAAGTTAATGACTAACACGTGAGAGAGAGTAAAATGGATACATTTTTATTGAGATATCATTTTATTGAGACACCAAAGATATCTCCGCCCGAGGCGATTGCCGGGGCAATCATTCGACTGTAGAATAAAGCCCTATTAGAGGGATGAAGAATAGGATGAAAGGCAATGTTCTTGTAGGGTGGGCGGTTCCGTAACACACGAGGGAGCAAGAACGAGTGAGGTTAATCATTATGGGGGTGGGGGAGTGTCAGTTTTTGAGGATTTTAATGACCAACACAGACGAGTCTATTATTGGACTTAAATTTATTGAGATCCTGCTATGTACATAATGAGAGAAATTTAGTAGTAATATATGAGAGAGGAGAATTTCACGACTCATTGTAATAGCCCTACGTAAAGGAAAATGAAGAACGTTTTGTAGGGTGGGCGGGTGGTCTCTTAATCACCTGGCAGTCCGAGAGCAAATGGGGCGAATGCGTCCATGGTTACGAGAGTTCAGGAGGTTACAATAGTTCCTCTTTTGTCCGAATTACCGCCAAATCCCTGTTAGCCCTAACGATGATATCCTAACTGATACAAGACTCTGGAGATAAAAGTGAAGCATACCATAATTAACGAGTGGAACACAAATATTGTTTGCAAGTAAAAGAAACTTTTATTATATTGCACATCGTTTCTTTATAGCATACCGCTTCAAATGGATTGTCATTTGGGGCTCGTTCTCTATTCATACTGAACTTGGAATAATCATAAAACGTAAAGATTCACGAAAACAAACATATCGGTAATAATGGTCAACATATCCATGTAACATTTAAGATGTTATCTAAGAGTATCTTGTATTACAAACGGTAATAGAAAAAAACCTGTTCGCAAGTGTTGATCAATTGGTAAAAGTATTTAGTTATCCGAGGTATGAAATGGAGGAAATGTACTTGATAAACTAGGAGCATACGTTATTTCCATTCATAATGGAAGAGCGCAGTATATCAAAATATCATAGAATAAAAGTAAGAGAATATCAATACTTTGGTATATTTCTTTTGAGATGTTTGTCATTTTCTGGCTAACGTTTTTGATTTTGACTTGTGCCTGGTCTAGCATACCACAGATCACATTCACCTTGTCGTGGTTGTGACTGAATTTGTCAATTAGGGTCTTGGTCAACTGCCCTACTTTTCTGGCTAATAGGTCAGCTATGCCACTCAGTTTGCCCTTTGATAGCCCCTTAGCGCTTGATGCACTCAAGTTTGTTTTGCTTGAAGGTACTTCATTTGGAGTACTAGTGCCCTTGGTAATCCTCTTACTAATATATATTTGTCATCTGTTTTCCTTCTACTTCTAAGAGTTCTTTTGACATCTTCAGATGGGGTATTATCTGGAACATTCATATATTTGGCACAATTATCATAGTCCATTGATATCTGATTTCTGTTGATTTGCTACACCACAATGCACACACGTTCACATGGTCACTCAGCCATGAAAGTTCTATTTTAAGGAACCAAGTCAGTAGTGAGGCAGGGATACGGGACACAGGGATACTGGGCACCTGCCCATTTCACCAGGTCTTTATAATTGGTGAATGGATAGTGAAGGGTTAGATTCTCTGCAGTAAGCTGAAAGCCTGTGTGAGCATTCTAAACTCGAGATGACGTATATGAGCGCGATTACCCTCGCTCAAAAAACAAAATTATCTGTAGGTCTCTCGGAGCTTCTGTCATATTCCATCAATATCAGACTGGGTCACCAAGACCCCACTGACCCTAGTGGGTATTTTTGTCTCTTCTATTACCGTTAATTACGATCGCAGGGAGAGGAAGGAGAATTAAATATTGTTTATTAAATATTGTCGGATTACGACTGAAGTAATTGATTGAGTTGTATAAGTCTGTGCATAAACGAGATCGAGTCCCTACGGACGAGTATACGGAGAGAGCTGAGGAGAAAGGTTTAGGACTTTTTTTAAAGCAATTCATGTTGAATACTATCTGTGACTATCATCTAGACTTCACGTCAGTATACATACTTTTGGGTTCGGAGAGAAAAGATTTAGAATCAAATATGTATAATCGTATATGCCTAATGGTGAAGTTTTATATCTATAGGCACTGCTTATTCAAAGAGAATCAACTATCTTTTTTTGATTATTGTAACACATTTAGACAAAGCCTTTAAGAAGTGGCAGAGGCCTTTTAATAGCATGTAACCATATCATCATATCCGTTTCAAGATCAAAACATAATGTTGCACAGGTTGTTAGTCAGGAAAATGCTCTTCATCCCTTTGGGAGTAGAGATCATAAGGGTGTAAGGGTATAGGATGAGTCCAATACGAGTGAGGAAATTGTGGTAACTGCAGTTTGAAGCTGTTTTGACATGTCACCCGGCGTTTACACTAGACGACTAAAAACGTGGCGACTGTAGATCGTCAAGCAATAGTCGTTAGGTGGTGGCAATGTCCACCGCACAAGTCTTCGACCTCAGAATCTACCCGAGCGTTTACACTGACGACTTTCAGTAGAAACGGACATCGGCGATTAATTGAGTTATCCTGGGTGTACCTGTGTATATGGCCATTCATCAGGGGGTGTACCCGGTTGGGGGGGGGGGATTTTCATTTGTAATTTTGTGTGTGTATACATGGGCGTATACTTTAAAAACTGTGTTTACCCCCCACCATAATCATCCCCCTCTCTACACAGAGGCAACAGCGCATAAAAGTGGGGGGGGGGTGAAATCGGATTGGATTAATGTAGAATATGGTGTGCCACAGGGCTCGGTTCTGGGGCCTCTGTTGTTCATTTTTTATATCAACGATGTTGTGAATGTGCTTGAGAATGTGAACTGTGTATTATATGCAGATGATTTAGTAATGATTTCTTCAGACAAAAACCCCACGGTAATATTGGACAAAGTACAGAATGCACTGAACTCCTTCCACAATTGGTGTAAGATTAATATTCTAACTTTGAATGTCTCAAAGACTAAGTATTGTTGGTTCACTTCCAGAAATAAGAAAAATGCAGTTAATGATTATAAGTTATATATCGGGGATTCTGTGTTGGACAGGGTCGAAGCGTATCAATATTTAGGTGACCAATTAGACTCATGTCTTAATTTAGAGAAACAATGCAAACAAATACTGAAAAAAGTTTCACACAAATTGTTTCTTTTAAGCAGAAATAGACATTTCATGACTGAGCAAATTGCAAATAAGGTATATAAGACTGCTATACTGCCTATTATTGATTACGCATGTATTATAATTGAAGGGGCTAACAAAGCCATGTTGGCAAAGTTGCAGAGGCTCCAGAACCGAGCACTCAGAATCGTGGTGGGGGATCTGTCTATGGTGCATACTGTCGAGGGGCTTCACGAGAGAACTAAGACTCCTATGTTGGAAAGGAGAAGAGCAGAACTCACTTTGTCTTATATGAGGAAAATCTATGTGATGGAGGTGGGGCCAATTGAGGCTTCTGATACTCGTTTACTAGAGGATACTGTGAGGGCCATGAATGCTAATAGTAATGACAGTAACGATAATGGGGATAACTCCAGAGAGCTACGCTCAAAGGAGAAATTGCTTTTAAAATTGCACAGACCAAAGACTGAATTCTATAAAAAAATCCCCAAGCTACAGAGGGAAGTATTTATGGAACTTGCAAACTGAAGAACTTAAAAAGTGCCAATCCAAGACCTCGTTTAAAAAACGCCTTAAGGCCCTACCTATCATCCCAAGATAATATCCAATGAACTGTATTGAATGTAATGAAATCACATAAATAATATAACAATATAGAATGTGCTACTTACAGGCAATAGTATCTGTGGACAAGGTGTGTTGCGTATATTCTTTGATGAAGATTGATGCTTAAACCACTTGACCTTCTCATACAATTTGGCAACAACCTGTTTTTGACTCATATGTATCATCTATTATATAATATACATCTCATATTCCTATTTCCTAACCAATCCACGGATTGTGAAAACGAAATGTAGAACATTGTTATGATATAGTGGTGGTCACACTTTAAAACCGACTACATTGTCGAAATGTGTCCAATAAATAATCTTTAAAAAAAAAGATTTGCCTGACCCCCCCCCCCCCCCTTCAAACCTTTTTTTTCTTCAAAAATCTCGCCCCCCCCCCCCCCGAGTTACCAAAATAAGTCTCCTGCCCCCATAAATACATAACCCCCTCCCTCACAGAGGCACCTGAATAAAATTCCACACTCCCCCATTTGTTACCCCCCCCCCCCCCGAAAATATATGCTAAAAGATAAGCACCATCTCATGATTTTAACCCCCCCCCCCCCCTGCAGAAATGAAGTTAAATAAGCACTCCCCCCCCCCCGTTCCCAATATAAATCCCTTCCCAAATGATACAAAAAATCACTGCCTGCCCCAACACAAAAGAACCTGGAAAAATGTACCTATCCCCCAACACCCCCACCTGCCCCCCCCCCCCCCTTCACCCCCCAACCCCCAACTCCCCGATGTCGTCGAAGCAAAGCACATGTTTTGTGTCCAAAGTGTAGTTGGTCGACCCCCCCTGTTTCATAGAATCCCCGCCCATCTAGAAGACTAATTTAAGGCGGCTTGAAATAGTCGCCGGCATCAGAGCGTGTCTAATAGTCAAGAGGTGGTGCTGTATTGCGTAATCAGACGTAATTAGACGATCTGTAGTCGCCACGCTCTTGGCGTTTACGTTAGACAATTTCTATCATTTTACTGCTGAAAGTCGTCAGGTTCAAGAATCACCACCTATAATCATCTAGTGTAAACGCCGCGTAAAGTAAACTAGTGTATCACTTTTTTCTTTGCCAAGTTATGATTGTAAAAATGTAATTTTCCATATATGTTTAAGCGTCCAGGTATGCGGTCCAATATTGTGAGGTCCATAGTTGTGTTTCGACTTGGATGTCACTTTTCCCCAACTTGATTATGTATGTAACCTTGTCAGCAAACTTATGTGTTACTTCTGTCTGTCCTCGTACTCATATACTTAAACTAGGAGCTAATGTTATTTCCATTTACAATGGAAGAGCGCTGTACCTAAATTACTTCATGAAATAAAAGTAAGAGAATATCATAAGAAATTATGTATTTGAGCTATCTGTATATGATAGAAAATTAAGTATCAAGAATCTTTCAATAAACCTAGAGAATCAATTTGATAGTCGTTCTCAAGTGTCATGAACAGGATTACTTAATGAAACTAATTTCTGGTATTAAAATCAGTGCATACATCCTAATGCAATAAAAATGTCTCTGAATCAAGTCCTATGTGTCTGAGTATAACCAGTTCAATAACCTGGTCAGTGGATGAAGGTAAGGAGTGTGTGTGTGAGAGTAGGAGAGAGGAGCTAATATGGAGTGACTGGGTTGAGACTAATTTAAGGCAGCTTGAAATAGTCACCGGCATCAGAGCGTGTCCAATAGTCAAGAGGTGGTGCTGCATTGCATAATCAGACGTAATTAGACGATCTGTAGTTGCCACGCTCTTGGTGTTTACGTTAGACAATTTCTATCATTTTACTGCTGAAAGTCGTCAGGTTCAAGAATCGCCACCTATAATCATCTAGTGTAAATGCTGTGTAAAGTAAACTAGTGTATCACTTTTTTCTTTGCCAAGTTATGATTGTAAAAATGTAATTTTCCATATATGTTTAAGTGTCCATGTATGCGGTCCAATATTGTGTGGTCCATTGTTGTGTTTCGGTTTTTTTTCGGCCACAGGGGGCGTCATAGGTCCCATCCGACCACCGACCGCCCACGGCAGAAAGAATTTTACCACATTGTTGTGTTTCGACTTGAATGTCACTTTTCCCCAACTTGATTATGTATGTAACCTTGTCAGCAAACTTATGTGTTACTTCTGTCTGTCCTCGTACTCATATACTTAAACTAGGAGCTAATGTTATTTCCATTTACAATGGAAGAGCGCTGTATACCTAAATTACTTCATGAAATAAAAGTAAGAGAATATCATAAATAATTATGTCGAAAGGGAGAGTGGCTGGAGAGTATAAACCCCTCCCGTACGCATTACCACCAAAATATTGGCCACAATGTGTAATACTTAGTAGAAACTGAACGAGAGTTCGACTTGTCAGCCTTTATGCCATGGCACAAATCTAACGTCATCCTTTCGTTGACAAGCTGAGATACCGCTGGGCTTGCTTGCAGTTCAAATCCATTTGACGTTTTGGTTAATATTAATGTCAATCTGAATAGTCCACACAGATCAGTGTATTCATCTCCTTCTAGTTGTACTAAGGTTATGAGATCAGTGTATAATTGTATAATCCAGCATGTTCTCTTATGGAAACTGACAGCGGAGCTGAGTGATATCTGTAGCAAAGGACAATGAATGCCAAGTAAAGAGTCATATGAAATTGAATGATGTTTAGATTTTATCCTACCCTGTCACATGTTTTTAACTTCATCTGCTACCAGTGACATATAAACATTTTATGGCATAACCGTAGCATACAGTCACACCATGTTAAGTCTATGGAGATTTATATGCGGCGTAGGATAAATGCATCGCCTTCATCTCGCCTAGCAGGTTTTACCTTTCCTGACATACAACAATTTCAGCTTTTTCCAGATGTTAGTATCATCTATCTGGCTAGATTCCTCTAGCTATAGGGCCCGATTTCTGTTATTATCTGTTTGGTAAGGGGGTACTTACATAGATAATCAAAACAGAGAAATGGATATTAGTTGAGTAGGGAAAACTTGTTTTAACATTATTTACCATGATGGGGAGATGGCATTATGCCATCCTTTAGTTCCTAACAGTATTACAATGGTTTCCTCTCTCGTTAAATAAATAAATAGCAACAACCATTATGTAAAGAGTATCGATTCGCCAAGTCAAGATTATAGAAAGATAACGATACATTCAAAGTATATGAAAGATGAGATCATAATAGAAAACAACGCGGATACCCTGAATGTAATAACAATGGTGCCCTCTGGAGATTATGTCATTTATTTTGTCTCACCCCTGGTATTTTATCATTAAAAAAAAAGTTTTTATCATATAGTGTGTATAAACAACTCACGGGTGTTGGATAGTTTTCATTCCATTAATAATACTTAATGTCAACAAATAGCCCTTCAAGCTATCCCAACAACCTACAATGTAAAACGAGGTGAGATAAAACTTAAACGCACTCGAGGTGTCTGAGGATTTAGGCACGCCATTTGTTTTGGTGTGTAGTGATATCATGATAGTGGTACCAGTTAATCCAGTTCCTTATTGATGAAATATACAGACCTAAATATGATCGAAGTAGTGTAAAGCATGTCATATGATTCTAAGAGACAAAATAATAGATCAGCTCTTCCTTCAAGAAATCCTTCATGTGCGTGATTACTGGCTTTACCAAGCTGCTTTCTGTTATATCTCCTTAAAGTCTGAATGATGGTGCGATTCGTCATTAAGAACGCACCTAGCATGCCTTCCAGAATGGAAGAACAATATAGGGACAGGGACGGCAGTAATAAAAAGGACGTACGTTTAATGTTCGAAATGGAGACTGATGGTGTCACCTACAGGTTGATATATTAATAGAGGCAAAATAAAGCTATTTTGAAGGTGGCAATAGATTTTTTTAAGCAATCTGAATCAAATTACTAGAACTAAAGAGTGGAAATATTTCCCCTTCTTCAGTTATGCCTTTTTGCATGCAGAATGCTAACACGAAAGATACGTTGGCTCGGAAATATAATTTTCTATATTTCATCGTCCTATTCACATGCAAACAAAATGACATCACGACCATAGATGTTGGATGGGCCTCACCAGGATTACTTGATATGGTTGATTTTTTATTTGATTATAATCTGTTCATTACAGATGAGATGCGGCGGGAAGAAGAGGAGATGAGTGACTTTCTGTGTATAGGTGATTACATCTGCCTCTACTGCGAGGACATGGAGGGCTACATATACAGCTGGCAATCCAGGTACAGTAACTATTGCAGATATGTCCATTTTCTCAAACGAAACAGGATAAGAGCTGAGGAATATATTTAAATTAATGTTTATTTGGATAGTGAAAACACAATATTCGCGATACTGTGCTGTATAACAAAAATGTTATATAAGCAGAAATGGTGCACTATTTCCTTGAGGGGAATAACTAATATTCCTATTACAGTAAGCGTCTCTGAATTCCATTGCTAATTCTTGGCCTGTTTCGAAAAATGATCCTTTTTTGGTCATCTATAAATCATAGGGTAAATAATTTGTCTCTATGGAGTAGAAATAAAGACCCGTAGAAGTAAGTGACTATTGGAGTTAAATTCATTTGAATTCTGAGCACCAGATGCGTTGATTTTACGGACACGGCACTCAGACATCATCACAGGGACAGTTAACTGCGCAGGCCATGATGTCGGTTGTCAAACATTGTCTGCAAACAATGCATTTTTCATGTAAATGTCAGCGCTCTATGAAACCCGCCAGGTATTCATGACCCCTTTGGTGACGGCAAACTTCCAACACACAAGGATTTACTTACTTCATATATAGAGGATATCTTCCTTTTTGACCAGGCCAAGAATTTCGGTGGTTTTTATGGAGAAGGAAAATCCAGCCAAATAGAACTAAAATGATGTGAAGGAGTCAACGATATCACTATAGATTCACTTAGTAGTGGTGATTCCCGCACCCGCAGCGCCGCCTACTGGCCTGTTGGGCAGTTGGCTGGCGGGATAGACTAGGAAAGGACCTTTCGTGGCAAGGGGATTGTTTGGAATGCTGGGAAGCGACATGTCCAAATATTTGTCTGGTCCATTTTCACACTTAGTGGGGCGTCTGCTTCATTATGTCTGCATCTCTGCGCTGAGCATGCGCGGCTACGGGCACCGCGCGCGTGACGTGTGTAAATGTCGTCTGCTCGAGAAGGTCACAACATAGACCTACAACAAATAAGACTATGTGTGCGAGAAACCAGCATTTCCTGGTGGTTTCTCTCGCCAACGTTCTCAATTAGCAGCAGAACAAGTAGATTGGGGGCTGAAGGATGAATGGCCTAAATAACTTGTCCGAACATTATGGTTTTCAATATCTGCAATATACAAAGATACCAAATGCATCTTTTAGCGAAAATGTAAGCATTCCCCATTTTCTGTATTTGTATTGACGAAAGTTATTTGTGAAAGAGTTTCACGAGATATAAGTCAATCCGAAATGGCAATACCTTCATGATGTAGATAGAGGTATTTATTGGAACCTAAGGATACGAGTAATTCTTTGTACCCGTTCAATATCTTTAAAGTTCTCAACTCAAGTTTTCTATTGATATTGTTTCCCGTAAATATCGTAAACCATTTGGAGTATAAAGATATAAAGAACGGATAACAAAGAAAGTAGTTCATGGAGATGGAATGATAATCACATCCAGCCCTTGCCTGGTCAACCTCTCAGTTATATTTACGTAAGGTAAGATCAGCCGGCTGATTATATCAACGTATATCGGGGTATTTCATTCTTAGTAGGCTATTATTGAATTCAACCCTGGCGTGCCTCCCCATGTTTGTTTACATGGCCCATCCTTCATGTCTGTGGGCCAGTACTGGGATGACTTTCGATAGCTATTAAAACCTGACCCCGATGAACCTGGTTTTTCCTTCACTTTGTAATGACAAGATCAAATAGATGATGTTCTCCAGGTTATCAAACATTTTCATACAATAATCATTAATTGGTATTATTTACGAGCATCAATTAGCTTTACAATACGATTATCAATACCGCAGTAATCAAAGTCTCCTTCAAAATCAAATATTTACCTCTATTGTTCTGATATCGTGTTAAGTGGAAAAACATGCACGTGAGTGCTATACAATAAGCCACCTATTACTTTTTATGATTACCTAAATTTTATAAGTGACAAGAATAGATATATGTGTCTTTGGATATAACGTATACGTGCAAGCAATGCCATAATCCTACTGCCTTCCTATCGCAGTTCGGTCTTCAATGGACTCTACATCTTTCACCGCCAGGAACGAAGTCGACCTGACGGAATCCCCAACCCACACGGTATGCTATCCAGTACTTCATCACTACTAAAATGTTAATACCTATCTACTATTATATACCTATAGTTCAACATCTATGAAATACATGTATTCGCGCCCTATGTATGTCCGTGGAGAATGACAGGCTTGCATGTAAGTCATTAAAATGGCTATTTTTAATGCTTTCAGATATACAATAATAGAGGAACGACCTGACTGTTGATGAAACTGTCTCCGTTCTCGGCCTGTCGTTTGTTGACAGACCACGAATGGAGGCTTCTTTTTCATATGTTTCCAGTGAGGTATTTGACAGTGGAGTGAATATGAGTACAGAATCTTCGATGTCTATTCCATTCTTTCATGTAAAGTGTTGATATTTTTAAAGAAGAACAACGAGACAATTATGTGGCTATTGATGTGTGGCTGGGACAGTTTCAAGGTTGATCTCTTATGGAATTGAGACCAGAACCATTGAGAGCTGCGCTGCTAGTTGCCTTGTGCTCATATGCAATCACACAGAGTAAAACCATTCATGTTCAACCGCAGATGTCTTTTATATGGCATCATCCACAAGTCAATGTTAAGATAGCCTTTCTCCATTACCTTTTTGACTATTACCAGTCGGGCTGCTAGCAACATTACGTTTTTGGGGCATAGGGTAGCCCATCAGATGTCTTTGCTGTAACTTTAGTGTTCATGTTGGAATGAATACGACCACTGAATCTGAGTAGGATTGAGCGATGTCTGCGCAAACTGGCCGAGGAGGGTAAGTGCCCTTTTTAAAGCGATGTAAAGAAACGCCCCTCCCTCAACTTATCAGTTCCTGTCGACTTTGGCGAAAAATGCTCGCCGTATGTTTTGCTCCCCTTTACGTCATCGCGCTAGGAGTTGACGGCGTGACACGGTGAATTGACATTCCGGAGGTCTCTAGTTCTCTGCCACTATCCTTTGTTTCTGAGCTGTCAAAACACACCACCATTAATTGATTACTGATTTGAAATTCATTTATTACGTGCCTCAAAGCCATTGATTACAGGAAAACACAGTCGGCCCTTTGAGCATAGAGAGCAAAAAAAGTCCATACTCATAGGCAAAGCAAACAATTTCATATGGCTTTTAATTAATTTGTGAAGATGGATAATGAATATAACAAGCTATGGTTTTGTGAACAAAAATATCTGTAAATCATTCAAACCTCACAATGGTAATACACTCTCCAATGCTCGAGCATTACCACAAGCCAACTTTCGTGGTTTACGGTTGCCTGTACACAAAACCATCGATTATTGTTTGTAGATAACACTGATTTTTAATTCTGAGTACTCTTATAATACACTTGTTAACCCTTTAACAGCACGAAGATGCCTCCAGGCATTCCCCTGGCTATGGCAGGAAGATGCCTCCAGGCATCTTAGAGGCATCATTAGTACTTATATACAAAATTTAATAGATGAAAATATAATCGTTTGATTTAAAAGAAATTTTGACAATGTTTAAGAGCCATATTGACTTTTGATTTGGAATAACAAAATATGATCAGTCACCAAGGTAAATTATTCAAATCACATGACACATCACATGACATTGCTATTTCCCAAAAAAGGTGCCTGCCGTAGCAGGGTCGTTTGGGCAGGCAATGCCTACCATGTAATGGTGAGCAGGGGATCTGGGTGCTGCAGGGAAAGGGTTAATCAAGTAGACATTTAAAGTTCTAAAAAGCGTATTCTCAGCTAGACCGACCGTACATTGACCTTTAAAAACACTCACAAGATGATTACTTATTTGAATAACATAAGGATTATACCAACCAGAAATTATAAACCAAACTACAGAGATATACTCAAACCATACACTGTTTACTATGTGATAGTATTCAGATAAAGGCAATAGCAGTTCTTTCAGGCCTTTAAGTCAAAACATGATTACAGAAGAAAGTCTATAGAGAAACCTTGATCCTTTCCATTTGCTCGGACTGAAAGCCGTCTGGTATAACAAAGAACACTAAGGAGCCCCTTTATCTACTTCCTTTCTCTCTGAGAAACCTTGCGCAGCTCCCCGTTATCTGATCTTGATGAGAAAGAGAGGCAAGTCGGCTTAATTAGCGCCTTAGACAATTTACTAGGCTCAGCTTTCTCCTGTACAGTCTGGGGAGAAAAGGAGGTTAGCAATGCCACAGATCCCGAAGGAAATAAAACTGGAAGAACCATTAGCAACGGCAACTCGAGGCTTTACAAAAGTGAGATGCAGTTGACCCGTGTTAACCCTTTAACAGCAGGAAGATGCCTCCAGGCATTCCCCTGGCTATGGCAGGAAGATGCCTCCAGGCATTCCCCTGGCTATGGCAGGAAGATGCCTCCAGGCATCTTAGAGGCATCATTAATACTTATATACAAAATTCAATAGATGAAAATATAGTCGTTTGATTTAAAAGAAATTTTGACAATGTTTAAGAGCCATATTGACCTTTGATTTGGAATAA
Organism: Alentia gelatinosa; assembly: GCA_950022655.1. Lineage (NCBI taxonomy): Eukaryota > Metazoa > Annelida > Polychaeta > Phyllodocida > Polynoidae > Alentia > Alentia gelatinosa. The sequence continues at coordinate 41,263,075 of OX465580.1, read as the reverse complement.
CAAAATATGATCAGTCACCAAGGTGAATTATTCAAATCACATGACACATCACATGACATTGCTATTTCCCAAAAAAGGTGCCTGCCGTAGCAGGGTCGTTTGGGCAGGCAATGCCTGCCATGTAATGGTGAGCAGGGGAACTGAGGTGATGCAGGGGAAGGGTTAACTTAATAAATGTAGAGTCTTCCTCATCAAGCAGTATTTATCTAGAAATATCTACGTAGAGTACGGTATGGCATAATTCAGTCTCTACAAGAAAATATTTTTGCAGAAAACCACGTGTCATATTTTGATCTTAGAAATACCGCAAGGCACTCTGCCCCTAGATTATAAGACAAACTGTGTACACATGGTTGGATATTAAAAGATTCAGTGGCATCCAGAAACCCTGGTTATAATCTTTGTATGTGTAAAATAGTTCGCTTGACATTTTATAGCATGTTCCATCCACATCAATCACTGCCTGATCAATCATGTTATCATCAATCTCATTATACCCAGATAGGATGCTCACCTAAATGGTAAAACCTAGTAGCCACTCATTTTCCCAATGCAACGTGAAACTGTTCAAGGGCTTTTTCATGATCCAATGGGAATGCATCAGAAATATGGAGGACTACTGCATGGCCTGAACCCCCGGGGGTGTTGCGGTGAATAGTGTTCTCTCGCTCCCTCTGACATTGACGTGTGCTGCTTTTTCAGTCGCCCACTTTGTTGGGGTTTTTAGCCCAAAAAGGGTTGTTTTTCCCACACTATTGTTAGGATAACGTGACCTACTACGGTTCTTAAACTACTATGCAATAGGTCAGTGATATATATATATATATATATATATATATATATGCAAGTGTAGGTCAATGAATGAGAACATTATGAATTAATATCCCAAATTCTAAGTTACGAAAATGTGCATGGAAAAGAGTTCCTAAGACAAGAATGTTTAGAAGTCCAATTCAAAGCAGGTTCTGCTATGGCATATAGGCAAGGAAGTATTGTAGTCTCTCCAGTGGTCCGTCAAACATGGCGGGGGGGAGGGGTTCTCGTCAGGCTCGAGTGTATTGATGGCAGTTTCAATTGATGCAGTGCGAAAATACATAATATGCGTGCGTGCAACACAATTATCAGACCGATCTAAAGGTAGCATGGCAGAGATTTATCACTACAGTACGCAACACTGGCATGTGTCGGATTTGCATACTTAATGGACTACATCATGATGTAAAAAGCTCTGTACGAGAGGAGTCAAAGGTAGATAGGTAGATTGAAAGTTACTCTGATTCACTTTTACGCCGTTGTCCAGTTCCATGATACGTGAGCACATGGGAAGTAAATTACGTATTTACGTATTCATAATGTGCCATTTTTATACACATACATCTAAAGAAAATCATCATAACTGAGGGTTTCTAATCACAAATGTGATTGTTCCTATAGGGCACAGAGTCATTGCTAGTTCCACAATCAATCCCCATGAAATGGTAAGATGTAGTTGGAAGACAAACATGGCTATCAGTTATCATAATAAATTGATAATCGTGAGACGAGGCTATAACCCCTCTATGGCAAGCCGAAACTGAATAGCAAGTATATCTAAACAAATATCATAGTATATAAAGTTATATGATTCACCTATGGTCCTTTGGTCTACCCCAGTTCTACCTTTGTTAGTTCTTCTGGCAAGGATACATGGCGGTTTTCTAACTGACAAATATCTTTGTAAGGATTAGTTGGAGATATTCAAATTAATCGTTATTTTATAATATTCAGCTACATGATTTATTAGAGAGCGAAAGTACAAGCATGAGCTATTTCCAAATAGAGTATGTATTCTATTTACACAGCGCCTCAACTAAGGCAACCAGTACAGAAACCCCATCTGGTAATAAATATCTAATTACATGCAGTAGATTATCAAATAGAAACGTTAAGCACCATAAATGAGACGTATGATGACCAAGAGTACACATTTATAGGAGACTTCAATGTTAATTGGGGAGTAAGGAACATCGCAGAATGCTTAGATAACTAAACACAGATAAAGATCTTATACAATAACAGGTACCAGATTAAATATAAACAATTTTATTACGGAGGTCGGCCCCAACTTTGCTGAGAAATTCATAAATGAATGGATGAATGACCTGATACAATTACCAATGCTTGATGTATTCTTGAAAATTACTGAAGATGAAATTAAAGAGCTCATAAAACATCAATGTCAACAAATCGTCTGCCATAAATCACCTACCCACCAAGGACTTAAAAGATGGCTTCATGGTACTTATCGCTTAAATTTCACGCATGTATAATCTTATAGTACAAACTAAATCATACCCAAACAGCTGGAAGTTGGGAAAGGTCACCCCCATCCCCAAAAAGAAAATAGCAAAAATGTATCTGACTTACGACCGAACTCTCAACTACCACTACCGGGGAAATTGTTTGAAAAAATCCTTTTTAGACACATTAAAGACTACTTAGCTCAATACAGCCGATTACATAAGCATCAAGTTGGCTTTCAACTAGGGAAATCCACTACCACGACTATCTCTGAATCTACCGATCATTTTTTGATAACACGGAAAATAAGGAAACAAACATAACAACCTTTACTGACTTTGCCAAAGCCTTCGATACTGTAGATCACAATGTAATTTTTCAAAGAATGCAAGCTATAGGAATCCATCCATACCTGTAATCTAATTTGTAAGTATTTAAACAATAGGAAACAGAGCACCACTGCAAATAGTACTACCTCACAAACACACATGGTGTTCCCCAGGGATCTATAATTGGGTTTTGTTATTTCTAATTTCCATTAATTGGTAACCCATGGCCGTTGGTCAGGGGTGGTCATTGCTCCCCCTGACACGCCCCCTCGCGCACCCTGCGCACTCCCCCCTGGTGTCGGTCACGTGAACCCCGCGGTCACGTGGCCCACCGCGTATCTGACCTCCGCCTCATTCTGCTCCTGTACTCCACTACGTTCACACGTATTTTCTTTTCCCTCACTTTTGGCCTACTCTCCACGCCGTCTTCGATACTCCCCGAGTATCTGACCGTGCAGAGACAGTGTCTTAATACGGGTAAAGTTCACGTGAATTACAGGAAAGCTAGGATGGCACCACCAACGACACGCGCTCAAGCGAGCGCCTCCACGACCACGGACCAGGCCTCGGAGTCAACCGTGAGGGAGAGCGACCACGTGGACTCCGCGTCTCAGGCCGGAAGCCTCCGGTCGGCCCGCCTCGTGGCCGTAGAGACCGGACTCTCGGACATGAGTAGGAAACTCGACGCTTTAATTCAGCTGCAGACCCAACGGTCGACGGGACAAGCATCGGCACCTACGGTTCGCTCAGTCGCCGAAGTAAGGACTCGGGACTGGGCCGAGGATCAAGCCGGCCGCGCCATGCCTCCACCCCGCCAGCTACGAGACCGCTACGCAGGGGACCCGTATATACAACGTGAGCTCGACCGTGAGGCCATCCGCCACGACAAGACGGCTGGTAAGCTGCAGTCAGATATTCATGTTACCCGTTTAATAAGTAAACCGTACATGTTTGTGGATAGGGAGGGGGTTTACACGTTGTCCCAGAAGCTGGAACTGAGGGGAACCCTGGGCCCCCTCGAGTATCTGAGTGCCTTCATTGGCTTGCTCGGGGACGACCGTGCGGTCGACCCCGTGGACCGCGAGGCCATGTTCCGGCACTTACACCAAGTGTCAATCGACGCCCAGAGCCGGCCGTGGGCCGGAGTCAGGAGATGGTCTAACCACGTGTTCGACCAGATCGAGGCCGGGAGGCTCTCGTGGTGCGACTATTCGAGGATCCAGGAGGAGCGAGTCCGACTCGCGATGACGACCGGGACCCTCACCAGCGGCGCCGACACCGGGAAGGCCCGAGGACGGGAGTTGCCATGCCGGCAATATAATTCGGAGAGGGGGTGCCGCCATAGGAGCGGTCACGATGACGGGCCCGTGAGATGGCTGCACGTGTGCTCGTATTGCGACTCCGTGGGGAGACAATGCGGGCACTCGTTACACGCGTGCAACCGGAAACTCGGTTACACAATGGGCTATGATAACGGCCAGGCTGCACCCACACCGGCTCCCCGGCGAGCACCCCAGGCCGGACACGCACCCCAGGCCGGACACACGCCCCGGGCGGTCGACCCCAGAGCGGATGTGCTCCCCCAACACGGACACGGGGCAAAAAACGGCTACGGTGCGCCCCGCGAGTGAGCGGAGCGCACCCCCACACAGTCACAACACGTGCCTCCGCCCCCGGGCCCGGGGTCGTGGGGTGCAACCCACGTGATGCAACACCAGCGGGCCCTGTGATCTCGACCACCCCCAACAGGATTTCCGGTGACCGGACGTGGGCGGGGGTCGTAAAAGGAAGCGGCCCGGTGACCACTCCGGGCCCCCACCCCCTCACGTGGAGGGGGGACCACACGGGGGGTCCACGTGACCGCAACACGAAGGCCGCCGGCCCACGTGGCCGGGCTCCGAACATAAACAACAACAACGAAGGGGGCGGGACCCGCCACGTGGAGGACAGGTTCACCGCGCGGCCACCGCCAACCCACAGCGGTAGCAGGAGTGTTAGTGTTACCGCGCCGGCTGAGGATCCAACTAACACTCCGTATTTCGGCGGACTAAAGGAAGTCTGCCGGACCGGAATTCCGTCGCCCGGACTCCGGACGGACCCGGAGGCCTTCATGGAGCACAGGCGGGCCGAGTGGCCCCGCTTCACCGAGGCCGGCCCCCCGGCGCACGGTCACATCTACGAGGCGGTCCGGGCCTCGGGCCTGCCCAACGCCCTGTGCACAAAGATCACACTGCCGACGGACCTCAAACTACGGGCGTGGGAGCGGTACCTGACGGGAATGGAGGGCAAGGGGGAACTCCTCGGCTTCATAAGATACGGGTTCCCCCTCGGCTACCTCGGGCCGGCCAGCGACACTCGGGACGTCCCCAACCATCCGAGCGCCACCGGATTCCCGAAGCAAGTCGGGGATTTTATCAGAAAGGAGAGTGGATTCTCAAACCTGATGGGGCCGTTCACGGAGGCTCCCTTCGAGCCGTGGTGCCACGTTTCGCCGTTGATGTCCCGGGAGAAGCGCGGGTCCGAGGCCCGCCGCGTCATAACGGATATGACCTTCCCCCGGGACCGTAGCGTCAACGCGTACGTAATGAAGAACGCGGTCTACGGAGAAGAGCGTGAGCACAGCCTCCCTACGGTCGACGGTTTCGTCACCCGCCTGGTGGCCTCGGGGCCAGGGAGCTACATGGCGACCATCGACATCTCGCGCGCCTATAAGAACTTTAGGTGCGACCCCCTCGACTGGCCTCTGCTGTGCTTCATGTGGGACGGCGGGTATTATTGTGATACGGCCATGCCGTTCGGCGCCCGCGCGTCCTCGTATCACATGCAGTGTGTGGCCGAGGCCATCGTGGGGATACTCGCCGGTAAGGGTGTCGAGGCCGCCATGTATCTGGACGACCTCATCATACTGTCGCCCTCACGGGAGAAAGCTGCCTCGGACTTTGCCATAGCCCGAGACCTATTCGCCGAGCTCGGCCTCCCCGAGGCCCGGGAAAAGGCGCAGGCCCCTAGTCAGACCGTGCGCTGGCTGGGCATCGACATCAATGCCGCCGAGATGTCCCTCACCATCCCCCGGGACAAGTTGGAGGACGTGCGGGAGCACGTCGGGGCGGTCGCCAGGAAGCGGTCGCTGACCAAGCGACAGCTTCAATCCGTCCTCGGCAAAATCCTGCACGTCGCGAAATGCATCCGCCCGGCGAGGCCGTTCGTCAGCAAACTACTGGAGGCCCTACGGTCGATGGACGGGTTCTACATCAACGTGAGCTCGGACATGCGGCAGGACCTCCAGTGGTTCCTACGGTTTGCCGTCGGGTGGAATGGACACGCCCTCATCCCTCGAGGGCCGGCGACAAAGTGCATCACGGTCGACGCCTGCCTCTCGGGCGTGGGGGGCACAGACGGCCGTGCGGCCTACGCGTGCCAGGTTTGCCCCATCAATGACCCCGTGGACTGCATTTCTGAGCTCGAGGCCCTGAACACAATATATGCTCTCCACACGTTCCTCGGGGACCGTGATCGTGGGACCAGGATCGAAGTCTTCTGTGACAACATGGGGACTGTCCAGGCACTCACGTCGGGGCGGGCACGCAACCGCGTCCTCGCCGAGTGTGCCCGACAGGCCTGGATGGTCCAGGCCAAGTTGCAAGTCGACCTGGTCTACACACACGTCCCCGGGGTCCTCAACACGGTCGCCGACGCACTCAGTAGGGCCCACCTGTCCTCGAGGGATTTTAACAATTCTGCATGCCTGATGACATATCATGATCTGTGGTCCGTGGTGCCTTGTACTCATGCTTCATTCGTGCCTGTGCTTCGCCTGTCCTGCAGATCCGGCGCTACGCTCTCTCCAACGGAAGGCATCTGCGCGGCAGGCCGAGGCACGTGCCCCAGGCACGGTCGCGAACCAGAAGAGCGCCGTGTCCACCTACCTCGCCTTCTGCCGACGGACGAGGACCGACCCGCAGGCACCGTCCGTGAGTTTCATCACGGCCTTCCTCGAGTACCTCGCGGACCACGCCCCCTCGCCGGCGACCGTGGCCAACCAGCTCTCGCACGTGAGGACACACCTACGGCTCTCGGGCGGAGACGTAACGGCCACAGAGGACGTGAGGGTCAGGAGGGCCCTCGACGCCATGAGGAGGAACAAGGCATACACACCAAACGTCAAGCCTCCGATCCCCATGGCCGCCCTCCAGGGGATCCTCGAGCTACTGTCGGACACGCCCCTCGACCTGACCCTACGGGCCGCGTTCCTCCTCCTGTACTACGCCGCACTGCGGCAGAGCGAGGTCGCCCCCCCTACGGCCAGGGCATTCGACCCGGTGCGACACCTCTCACGTGGGGACGTGGTCCTCACGGGAAATCACGTGGAGGTGCGCATCAAGGCCGCCAAGAACCTCCAGTGCGTGGGGGAGGAAAAACACGTGAGGCTCCAATCCTCCCCGGACCCGAGGTCGTGCCCGGTGACGGCCGTGAGGAATATGATCGCCGCGGTCCCCACGCTGACACCAACGGATCCGTTCCTGCTCAACGCTGACAGGTCGCTAATAACGACGCGGTCGCTGTCAAAGGAGTGGGAGCGGCTCAACACCACAGCAGGCCACCCCCCTAAGACCTACACCCTACACAGCCTGAGAAAGGCCGCCGCCACTCAGGCCTTCCAGGCCGGGGTCGCTGAACTCTCCATTCAACGATACGGGGGGTGGCGTTCTAATGCACACAGGGGATACATTAGGGACTCCAACTCACAAGAGGTGAATGCGTCCCTCATACAGTCCCTCAACCAGTGACTCTCATCCCTCACAAACTTTTCTCCCTCCCACCTCGCCTCATTTTTATGGTCTTGGCGTTTTTTATACATCATATTGTATAACCATTATACCTCATATTGTATAACCATACTATCTGTTATACAACCATATACATAATTGACATACCATTATACATGTCAATTACAACTATGTATATTATACGTAATTGACCTCTTTATACCTCTGTCAATTACTTTATCTACCTTATGTCATATTCATATTTACATATTAATATTCATGTCGGTATAGGTATATAAAATTAAAATAAATTTTATTATTCCCAACTATCGACTCCTTCTTTGTGTTCAGGGATAGGGGTAATGGGTAACCCATGGCCGTTGGTCAGGGGTGGTCATTGCTCCCCCTGACACGCCCCCTCGCGCACCCTGCGCACTCCCCCCTGGTGTCGGTCACGTGAACCCCGCGGTCACGTGGCCCACCGCGTATCTGACCTCCGCCTCATTCTGCTCCTGTACTCCACTACGTTCACACGTATTTTCTTTTCCCACCCACCCTCACCTCTTTCTTATCTCCTACTCCGTAGGGCGTTTTTTATACATCATATTGTATAACCATTATACCTCATATTGTATAACCATACTATCTGTTATACAACCATATACATAATTGACATACCATTATACATGTCAATTACAACTATGTATATTATACGTAATTGACCTCTTTATACCTCTGTCAATTACTTTATCTACCTTATGTCATATTCATATTTACATATTAATATTCATGTCGGTATAGGTATATAAAATTAAAATAAATTTTATTATTCCCAACTATCGACTCCTTCTTTGTGTTCAGGGATAGGGGTAATGACATAGATCAATCAACTGTCAAGTGCAAAACGATGCTGTTATTTATACGTCAGACAAGAACCCACACATTGCATATATATCAAGTCCTCCAGAAAGACCTAGACAAACTAGGTAAATGGTGTATGAATGATTAATTAAGGATAAACACAGATAAAACAAAAGTGGTGTTTTTTGGTACTGCACGACGACTCAAAAATAAAGCCCTGAACAAATACAAAATGAAGCCCTGAAAAGATGCCTTAGAGCAGATACAAGTACAAGAACAAGGCTCATACATAAGGAAACAATAATGAATTACCTCTCAGACCATGGAGAAGTCCATATATCCAATCTCGGGTTTAAAAGAACTGAGAATCATATTTATGTAGATGAGAGTGAACGAAGGACTAGAACAGGTAATTCACCCTATCAAAGACCAAGGAATTTAAACTCGAAGCATATATCGAAGAAGCATAAACTACAAAACATATACAACCTGGAATAGCTTGGATGTTGAACAAAGCCGAATACCTGATGAGGAATTCAAAGCTAAAGTCAAAGGAAACCTCAAATCCAGACTTGAACGATATTAATAATGCAGTATGAAACTTAACTAGTTCCTAGAAATTGTTAATTTCCGATCCAAAAAAACCTACCCACTTATAACATAATGACTTTACTAGAACATCATCTTATATATATCATTCTTACATTTAAGACTGAAAGGAAATTATTCCTGCCTGCCAAGATATATCAGATCTATTGTACTGGTTTATAAACCACAGGGAAATTATGTAAATATCTTATGGCATTATTGAAAGATGACTTTTTTTTCTTTCTTTTTTTATATCTTTATTGCATCTCTCACCATAGTGAGTTCTTCCGGTACAAGTTGCGGGTTGCATACAATATCAGTGGCTCAGTCATATTCATACATTGGTGACTTATTAAATGAAGTATTTCGAGTGTCCCTGTAACCTACCGCATATACGGTGTATTTTTTAACAAAACTAGGGATAACTCCAGAATAAAAATAAACGAAAAAGAACCGGATGAAAATCATGCCTCACTTGTAGGAAATATTTCTTGGTCTCATGATTGCAGCCTGTGGTTCCTCGAATAAAATCAAAACGACCTAAATGAGTGGTAATATTGTATAAGTTAGTCGGAGCCGTATCGGATTGCGTGGGAATCATCACAGACAATCAGGGAAAATCATACCTCTTATCATGTGATTATATTATCCATGATCGGCTTGTTTGAAACCATTTCGTGAAAATGATATTCAGGACATTAATATATGTGGATGATTCCTCCTGGCATTGCCCATTACTGTGTCTGCACATATTAAAACATCTGTTCTTTCTTTTTAAGCTGTGGTCTTCCAGGTATGCATACAGAACAGGTACAAGTTGAACAAAAAATACAGGAAGTGCGCAGACCTACTCAAGGCGGAACCAGACAGTGTGGAGGTCAAGGCGCTGGCAGCACAGGCAAAGGTAAACAACAGCCGAAGGGACAATCCTCAAAGGAACGCCCATTAAAAACAGTTACAAAAATTGCCCTCTTCAGGCAGTAAAGCACATATTCATGGGAATAGAGGAACATTTCTTTTTATATTTTTAAGGAAGGTCTTTTTGGTTACCGGTGGTTGTCTCCGTTGATGGTACATTATTGCCTCTGACCGTTTCGGTTGCTGACTTATGGGTGATTATATACAAGGATGAATATGAATATATCATCATTTCAATATCCAAGGAGCAAGAACACAATAACCCATAACTATCGAATTACTAGACAGGCTTAACTAAGGTTTCAAAATTGAGATCTATGTCCTTGATTAAACGCCTGCAAAACAGCTTTGTTAAAGCCCAAGTTAATAAGACCAATAAATACTTCGACTATCAGTATCCACTGTGCAACTTAAACTTCCATTTGTCAGGTAAAACACCTAACCGTATTAAACTTGCGTCCCCCTGTTTGTAGTCTGCTGCCATGGCCGAAAATGAAGACAATGTTGCAGAACAGAAGAGACAGCAAGGGAAGCGAGTGCGGTATGGAGAAGTCATACAGGTATGTTTTGACATATTGTCTTTTTCGTTGTATTACACCATATTTATCTAGATCTGCTGACTAACAGTTTTATGCATGTTTAATTTTTTTCTGACCTACTTCGAAAGGCATTAATATGGATTTCAGCTATTGTTTTAATGTTCTTGTCCCAAGCAACCAAGGTCGAGAGATTCTACAATATTTGGCACGATCTCTGTTTGCCATCCTATGAGCACGACGGTAAAGGAGGAATGTAACTTTAATATACCTAGAACTGGTTTCATGCATTATCCCTAGACTCCTGTTTTAAAAAAATTCATAGGCGTCCAAACAAAAACAGAAAGAAACAAGCAACGCATTCTGTCCCCTTATGCTTTCTACCTCGAAGGGGATTGGTTGTTTGATTGAAACTTTCCACGGGAGTTCAAACATTTGAGAAGGGATTTGACAAAATTCCGGAGCAAAGAATGCTTTAGAAGCTTTGGGATTGATGCAACTAGTGTTGTTTCTTTTTTCACTTTTATTTTCATGAGAATTCGATGTATGTCCTCGATTTAATTTCGTATTTATTTTTCTTCTACAGCTTCGCCATATCCTGACAGGAAAGTACATCCACAACAGCACGACACAGACAAGTAGAAGGGACAAAAACAACATGATGGTAAGTTATATCAAAACCACATATGACATTGATTAAGTTGCACCTTTTCCTCACTCAGCCTCTACAACAAGATAGTTTGGAAGAAATAATGTGATATTTGCTTAATCAGAATATGAGTATTTTATTTATTGTTTAGTTACCAAGAATTTGGTAGCTTAATTCTTAAATCATCCAAATCCAAGTATCTCATTGATACAACTCTGGATACATACATTAATTTGATAGTAGGAAGTATGTTTTCTTGGCTTTAAATTTGTTCCTCTAGTTGGAAGAAAACAAATAGAAAACGCTACCATTACCCATATCCCTATCCCTAAGCTTCACCCTAAACCTAACCCAAACCCTAACCATATCCCTACCCCTACCCCTATTCCTAACCCTACCCTCTAGCTGTACTTGTTTCCGAAATCCTCGGGGCTTTCGCCTAAAAGTTAAGTAGTCAGACCTTTCCTTTTATATTACACTGTCTTATCCATAAGTATATAAAACGGGCAGACTTCGCGGGTCGAGTTCGCCAATACGGGTCGAGTTTTCCTGACAACTACGGGTCGAGTTCATTTCGGGTCGAGTTTTCCAGTAACCAAAGATACCTCAACTAGACATAATCAAGACCCTGAAATGTATTGATAGGTTTATTACTTCGGTCTTGAAGATGATACACCCTCATTTATTTAAAAGTGATTGCGGTAAATGACCAGCTAAAAAGGTTCTTATATTTACTGAGTAATTACATCTGCTGAGTTGTTAAATGGCAGAATGTATAGATCTCCTACAAGTTCTATTTCTATAAAGGTGTTTTCTACCAGTAAAACCTTACAATTATGGTTTAGTCATTATTGAATTTAATACTTTCTTTTAATTAGGTTCACCTTCAGGACTACAACGCAAAACATGCACAATTTAGAATCCTACCGCGATATAAGGTGAAGTCTGAAGGTGAAGCGGTAGGTATTTTCCCTTGCAACATTGACTTTCAGGGATGTGATCCATTCTGTGCTGGTGAATTCTAGAAATACTTTAAATTGAAAACTGAGAAATTTCCTTCTTCGTTGTTTGGTTATAAATCCATATGTGAACAACCATTTAATTAATATTTTTATATCGTCTGGTATGGGGAATTGGGATAACTTCTAAAATCCGAGTCCAATATTACTGCAAACAACCTGTATCTTAAATCATATAAATTTCGGTATTCTCTCCCAGTAATTATTCTCAAGATATCTGTTTTCTCTGTTTTGTGTCTACAAGGTTCAAATCTACGACCAAATTGTCTTTGAAAGCATGAAGTCACCAGGACAATACTTCCATGCTAGTGTGCCCTTCACAGTAGACTACTTCCACACTGGGTAAGTGCATCAGATTTATCCACTGCAGCTAAATTGGTCTTTTTATGGCAAACTAAAATGTGTGCTTGAGATATGCTGAAGTAGCGAGAAACATCCTTTTTCTTCACCATTTTCACCAACTGTTGGCATGAAAAAGATATCTCACAGAAGCATATGTAATAGATATTTGTATCTTTGTTGTTTATATAATTACACTGGCTGCCTGGAATGAAAATGATGAAAACGGAGGATGATACTGAAATAATTGAACTACTCATAGTTGTAACATGTAGATTTTCTATATTTCTATTTTACAATTTAACAGCTCCAGCTGGTTTCTAGTATTGCAAAATCTTAAAATAGTTCCTATATTTTCATGTATATTTTCACGGCTGAATATAAAAGTGTCCGTATAGTAATCTTACAAGTCAGTTTATATAGCGAAACATTGAGGTCAAGGTTTTCGCCAATAGATTCACTTGCGTACGTTCATGAAGTTGTCCCCTCTCTGAAATCTAATGAAGAATGCCATTAGATTATACACACCATGTAAATTGTTTCAGATACAAGCAGCCGTAATCTCCGAGGACTAGACACGTAGTAATATCGGAGCGAATGCGATGATATTACGTAGGGTTTAGTCCAAAGAAATTACGACCGCTTTTTATCTGAAATCGATTTATATCATATCATTATTCAACATTGGATGTTAAAGTTTATCAATGAAAAGACAAAACCACCGCCAATCTTCTCACGCACTACTTTTGTACTTAAGGGACTTTTTCTTCCATAATCTCCGTTGTGTAGGGCGGAGATTTTTTTTATTTTTTTTTTTCGTTATTTACCCTGCAAGAACTTCGGCTAACCGCCGGTATGAATTGTTCTTACAGCAACAATTACAATACAACAGGTCTGCTGGTCTTTGCTCCATTTACTATGAGCACCCATAATCTCCGCCAGTAATTTGGAAACTCTCTATAGGTTTAGAATGGAAACTCAAAGGATAGTGAAAAAGTGAGAGATATTGTACAGTCCGAGTCTATTTCGTTCGCCATCTTGTCATCTTATCATTGTGCCAGCTGGTGACCGTTAGTCAGTCCTTTTGTTGAGAGTAAATATTTCTCAATTGCTCTACTGTTTTCTGTATGTGATCAAGGTTTCAGAGTAAACAAATAATCTTAACCAATCAAAAGATCTTAATTTTGAATGATTACCAAGAATGGTCGGCATAACAAGCAGTCTAGATCTTACAAGTATGCACCGAAACATAAGCAACATGCATATCTAGACCAATGATGACCAGAAAATAAATTGACACTTTGATTGGCTAATATTTTGTGACGTCATAATACCCAATTGTGTTGCTCAAAAGAGCCGTGCATATTCTTCCTATGTTAATTGATACAATGGATCCGATAATGTTCAGGCATTTTCATTTCATAACGTATACAAATCTCTGGTACTGGTGCCTACATCATAGATGCAGCAGCCGTTTCCAAACACTAGACAAAGACAATGAGGTCTGCATATGATCAGATAAATCCTAATCTAAGTTCGATAAGCGAGGAAAGAAGTACCTCCCCCCCTCCCCTCCCTGCCTTGTTCAGCTCGAGGAAACCATTCGGCAAGCCTTGACTAGATTCTGCAACGTTCCGCCCAGTGTCCTCTTTTTTTGGAGAACTATATTTGAGCAGTTTCTCATATGCTTTTCCCTAATGATGGCCAACATATATGTTTAGTCATACAGTTATATCCTTTCATATATCATTTCACTGCCTTCAGTCTTCCATGCACGTGCTAACTGTATCCTTTGACATTTTGACCTAGTGCGGGGGATATGTGGCCGAGAGAACTCCGCTGTAGCGAAACCAGGTTAAAATGATTATTCTTGTTTTTCAATAACAAAGGGACTGTAGCTGCTCGAATAAAAGCTGCGTTAGCTTACCAGGTGTTTGCTGAGTATTATTTGGGTTTTGGTGAAATATTAGTTCTTTATTTTGAGAAATAAATATGAACTGCTTTGCCTATGCGGATACATGAACATTTGATCATCCTTCATAACTTCTATAGGTTAAAAGCTCTTACTTGCAGTTATTCTTTCATGGGTCCTTTACATACTAAAACTGTACCATGGGAAATAGATGTAAAATCGAATTATTCCTCGACAGTACATAATAAACAACACACACGCATTACCTTTGCTCTCAAATTTCATGCAACGATTTCTTCAGAGATGCATAATTTTTACTCCTTCAGAACAATTCTCGTGCATTAAATTTGATGAACCTTAGGGTAGAAACGTTCATTACTGCTTATCTAGGCATAGGTGTTAATAACTAAATTATGACTACAATTTAAATGTCTTACATCCATTCAATGAATTGATTGTTCTCATTTATCAGTAAATCTTTTACAGACCGCTGATCACATCTACAGTATATTCACCAATGTGTACTTCATATCTATAATAGCTAAGATTCTTTTGATTTTTATGAGTATATGAAATTAGATTTCTATAACATTAATAGACTCGTTTGAGTCATGTCCATTTCTACATTGTTCTTTTAATTCTTATAACTCCCAATTTAGGTCGGAACTCAACTTAGGTGTTGATCTCACAGGGTTTACACTGGTGAAGTACAATAAACAGGAAGAGGAGAAGGAGGCCTTCCTGAGAGTGAGTTACAAATACCTACATACCTACAAGTAGATTGTTATAATTTTTTATCTCACCCCAGATATTTTTTCTCCATAGACTAAACATTGGGAACTCGTATCTAACGTCCATGAGATATTTAGGAAAAATATCCAATGGGGGATTATGTTACAAATGTTAGCCCATTTGTCAATGTGAACGGTGAGATAAATTCAGAAACCCATTCAAGTTTAGGGTCAAAGCTCAATCCCATCTCGTTTGAATTGCTACATAATTCACGCGGCTTCGCCTTGTGAATTACTACGCGATTCAAACTCGATGGGATACGAGCTCTGACCCTAAACTTTCATGGGTTTCCTCTATAATCAACTGAGACCTTCTTCATAATGTTAAGGGAGGTACTGTAAAAGAAACCAGTGAGAATGGTTAGAGATTAATATGCCCTCAGTTCGATCATACAATATTTTCACGTAGTTAATGATAAACTCCCAAATTGGTCTCAGAAATTTACCCCACTGATGAATTCTAATAAAGAACGTAATATTTTAGCCATATTAAGGCTTCATCTGTGTTAGTCATTAGGGGGCCCTCCCACCTACTACGATTAATTCTACGATTAACCCTTTGGCCTCGTCAGCGACAAACTGAAAAAATCGTGAAGGTGTCGCCAACGAAGCCATCAATTAGTAAGGTTTTTTCGCCGAGCTACACACCATGCGCAGACAGGCTATGACACACTACAACAACAAAAAACCTTAATCGTAGAGGGTCTATGAAATTCAAGCATGTTTGAATTTCGTAGCCCGTCGTGGCCCGTCGGCCACAAATACGGCTGTGTAAATCCCTCTTATATGTGAAATACTTGACCGAAAATTATGAAAATTGCAGATCCGGTGACCCATATGAGGAAGATACTGAACGGCAAATTTGGGGTCATTCGATAAAGCTTAAGTGTCTCAAATCAATCACTTTATGGTTTAGCTTGGAACTGGGTTTTTATACTCTCACACTATGTCACGAAAATCCCTCACACGATGTCTACATTTGGGTTTTACCTAAACCTCACAGATGCCAATAACGTCAATGTCTCGAAGTCCATGATTACACTGGAACGTGTTTTTCCCGCTCTATTTTTTTCGCCGATCAGCCGGGTTACAGAAACAACCCTCCTAGTACACTACGATGCGCTACAATTAAGTTCCCAACGGCGGTGCGTGTCGGCGACAACGTCGGCGACAACGTCGGCGACACGCACCGCCGGCGGGCATTAAATTGTAGCCCGTCGTAGCCCGTAGTAGTAGATACACCTGAGGGCCCCTTAAGGGTACATTGCACAACAGAATGCCATCGTAGGTAACTCTGGTAGATTGCGTGTGTTTTTTGTTGTTTATTGCACTGATACAGTATTGGTTTCGAGTTTCCCATGTGAAGTCTATGTAGACATACCAGGGATGGGGGTAAATATTTCAATTTGCTACAAAGGTTTCATACCCATCGAAGAAAAAGGGTCTGAAGAGGATATCCAGCTGCTGAGCTATTAGGCATATATATTGTAATGAACACGGGTACACGATCGTTACAATATATATAATTTTGTCAAGGTCATGATACCCCTTCTTCCTTGGGTGGGTCCTCAAGACACTTAAATATAAGTCAAATTCAGATCACTTCACTTTGGTGTAATTTAATGACAAGTTTGTAATATGTTTGTAATTCATATACCCATAACTGTTCTAGTCAATAGCACTTATTTTAGAAGAATGCAAACAGCTCATCCGCTTGCACCTCAACAGAAACCCTAGTGCTGTGTGTTGTATGTCCTACGATGTTGAGAGAATCAGGCATTGTTCTGTACTGTAATCCCTCTGCTTCTATTACTTTCGGGCTATTTCCCCAGTAATAGAGATCGTCAGTGATAGCACAAACCGTGACCATCAATTCTGCCGTCCATTGGGAGCTCCCAATGGACCAATGTCTGGCATAAATCGGTTCAATTGCCTATCCATGTAAGAAGAGTGGGGAAAGTCAGCGAAATCTATAGAAGAGTGTTGAATAAGCGTGTTTGGTACGCAGGCGATAAGATAACTGGAATTCCATCCCGATACAAACTGATCTCGGAACACTTCTTGTAAGCCCCCTATGAATATGGATAAAGCTGATTTCCTAATCATAGATAGAGTCTGATATTGTAAATGGGCCGATGATTTATGGAGGAATTATTGTAATTGATTAACGTTTATTTTCGCTTCTTTCCCTTAATCTGAAAAGGGTGGATCAGTTGTCCGGTTATTTCACAAGGAACTAGAGGCGTACCTGGTGGCTGAGGGTTTGTTCGAGGAGAAATTATCCGAAGAAGGTAATGTTTCCATATTACTTCTACTCCGTTAGCAAACTCTATAGATTGTTGATCCAATTAGTGCCTGCCCTTACAAACTAGAATGCACGACCAAATGACGCGGCACAACCAGAAAGGCTCTGTTACGACACGACGCTTTCATTGATTCTATGAACCCTTTTTGCCAGTTGATGTATATAGATTAATATGTTTTCAACTTCGGTGAACCCCTCTTATCACAAAAACCAAATCATGGCCTGTTTGATAAAGAAGAACACGACTTGTTTCATAACTTTGTTGAAGAACGTGTACCATTCTAGCGACAGATCGCATTGTATAATAAGTTACATCGTATGAATGCATTTAAGACAATGAACACTATGTTAAAGCTAGATTCCACAGCACCAACAAATACACTGGAATCGCTTATGATACCATAATAGTACTAGTATGACAACACGTTATAGACATTTAAAAGTTAATTAGCATCATACTCAGTCCTTTGTGTAATCAAAATATTGAAAGAATAAAACATAAAATAGCTTATGCCCTGTTGAGTTCCAGGTATCACATTTCGTTTTAGATAGAAACCTTGAGATATTCTACAACGATAACACTGGTATACATGATTATTCCCAATTAGAAACTCACATAGCGAATAAAGTATTGATTAACAGATAGAAGGATTAAAAGTAATTATATCATTCCCTATACTGCCACACCTATGTCATTGAATTAAACATTAAATGCATGCAAATACTAAGGTATTTATGTCCTGATAGAATTTTGACATCTAAAAGGCCTCTTCCACAGGCGACTACTACAAATCCGTCCGTCCCAAGTCACTGTCCGTCCGTCTACAAAATTGAAATCAAGACGGTTGTCTTACTGACGGACGGACAAACATACTTCCACTAGTCACTATTCCGTCTGACGTTTTCAAAATCCGTCTGGGTAATCCGTCTAGTTTCCCGCACAAGGGCTACGACACAGGCTATGACAAAATACAGTTTTCCTTAATTTTTTAAAAACTGGTGACAGTGACCAATGATTTTTTTTTTTAATTTGAAGAGGGTGGCATGGGTTTTACTGAGTGAAATTTTTTAGAATTCTTATATATTCTATAATCAAATATTTTAATACTGCCCCTCTACCATACTGCCCCTCCACCATACTGCCCCTCCACCATACTGCCCCTCCACCATACTACCCCTCACCCATACTGACCCTCACCCATACTGACCCACACCCATACTGACCCTCAACCATACTGCCCTTCCACCATACTGCCCCTCTACAATACTGCCCCTTTACCATACTGTCCCTCCACCATACTGCCCCTCCACCATACTGCCCCTCCACCATACTACCCCTCACCCATACTGACCCTCATCCATACTGACCCACACCCATACTGACCCTCAACCATACTGCCCTTCCACCATACTGCCCCTCTACAATACTGCCCCTTTACCATACTGTCCCTCCACAATACTGCCCCTCCACCATACTGCCCCTCCACCATACTGCCCCTCTACCATATTCACCCTCCACCATACTACCCCACACCCATACTGCCCCTCCAGTATACTGCCCCTCCACATTACTTTATTATCCATCGTATACAAAGTCCCCATTGAAAATGTATGGGGACTCAGTAAACCACGACCCATTGTATAGAACCTGTCAGATACCATAACTGTGGTATACGGATTCAAACCTGTGGTATACGGCCTCAAAACCATGGTATACGGGAAATATAGTCCCTTTTGCTATAGAGCAAAGAAATAGTTTCGAATGTTATACCCGTTAATATGGCAATTACTGGGTTTAATTTATTCGGAAAGATGGATAATAAATGCAACAAACGATGATTTTGTGGACAGGCAGCTCTGTAAACCACTCGAGGTTAACCTCGTAATACACGCGCTAGCGCTCGTGTATTACTACACGTCAACCGCTCGTGGTTTACGGCCGCCTGTCCACAAAACCATCGATTATCGTCTATATATACCTACATATCTTTGAACAGATTCCATTCAGTCACACTAACTATGTCTCTATATATTACTGCCCCTCCACCATACTACCCCTCACCTATACTGCCCCTCACCCATACTGCCCCTCCCCCATACTACCCATCCACAATACTGCCCCTTTACCATACTGTCCCTCCACCATAATGCCCCTCTACAATACTGCCCCTCTACCATACTGCCCCTCCACCATACTCACCCTCCAGCATACTACCCCTCCACAATAATGCCCCTCTACCATACTGTCCCTCCACCATACTGCCCCTCCACCATACTACCCCTCCATCATACTGCCCCTCTACAATACTGCCCCTTTACCATACTGTCCCTCCACCATACTGCCCCTCCACCATACTGCCTCTCCACCATACTGCCCCTCCATCATACTGCCACTCTACCATACTGCCCCTCTACCATACTCACCCTCCACCATACTACCCCACACCTATACTGCCCCTCCAATATACTGCCCCTCCACATTGCTATATACCTACATATCTTTGAACAGATTCCATTCAGTCACACTAACTATGTCTCTATATATTACTGCCCCTCCACCATACTACCCCTCACCTTTACTGCCCCTCACCCATACTGCCCCTCCACCATACTACCCCTCCACCATACTGCCCCTCTACAATACTGCCCCTTTACCATACTGTCCCTCCACCATACTGCCCCTCCACCATACTGCCTCTCCACCATACTGCCCCTCCATCATACTGCCCCTCTACCATACTGCCCCTCTACCATACTCACCCTCCACCATACTACCCCACACCTATACTGCCCCTCCAATATACTGCCCCTCCACATTACTATATACCTACATATCTTTGAACAGATTCCATTCAGTCACACTAACTATGTCTCTATATATTACTGCCCCTCCACCATACTACCCCTCACCTTTACTGCCCCTCACCCATACTGCCCCTCCCCTATACTACCCCTCTACAATACTGCCCCTTTACCATACTGTCCCTCCAGTATACTACCCCTCCACAATAATACGCCTCTACCATACTGCCCCTCTACCATATTACCCTCCAGCATACTACCCTTCCACAATACTGCCCCTCTACCATACTGTCCCTCCACTATACTGCCCCTCCACCGTACTGCCCCTCTGCCATACTGCCCCATCCCAATACTATCCCTCCACCATACTACCCCTCTAAAATACTCCCCCTCTACCATACTGCCCTTTAACCATACTAGCCCTCTCACAAAAAATGCCCCCGAATCATATTGCCCCTCTACCATACTGCCCCTCCACCATACTGCCCTGCCCCTTAACCATGCAACCCTTAAACCATAATGCCCCTCCACTATACCGCTCCTCACCATAGTACTCCTCCACCACACTGCCCCTCAACCACACTGCCCCTAAATCACATTGTCCCTCACTATAGTACCCCTATGAGGGGCAGTACAGTTTAGGGCAAGTATGGTTCAGGGCAGTATGGTAGAGGGGCAGTATGGTCTAAGGGCAGTATGGATTAAGGACAGCATGGTAGAGATGCAGTATGGATTAAGGGGAGTATGATTGAGAGGCAGTATGGTAGAGGAGGAGTATAGTGTAAGGGTAGTATGGCTGACAGGCAGTATGGTGGTTGAAGGAAAGTATGGGTGAGGGGCGGTATGGTTGAGGGGCAGTATGGTCTATGGGCAGTATGGATTAAGGACAGCATGGTAGAGATGCAGTATGGATTAAGGGGAGTATGATTGAAAGGCAGTATGGTAGAGGAGGAGTATAGTGTAAGGGTAGTATGGATGACAGACAGTATGGTGGTTGAAGGAAAGTATTGGTGAGGGGCGGTATGGTTGAGGGGCAGTATGGTGGAGGGGCAATATGGTTGAGGGACAATATGGTGGAGGGGCAGTATGTTGGAGAGGCAGTATGTTAGAGGGCCAGTATGGTTGAGGGGCAGTATGGTGGAGGGGCAGTATGGTCGAGGGTCAGTATAGATGGTGGGGTAGTATGATAGAGGAGCAGTATTGCAGGCTGCTGGCAGTGTTAAATATCGTGACTCGTGTTGGAACGGTGTCGGAATTTGGACGGAATTTGGACGGAATTTGGACGGGAATCCGTCGGACTGCAATATCTAATTTTTTGGATATCCCCGTCTGGACGGTTTTTATATATAAATACTTTGAAAATTAGTATGTTTTAGGTATTACAGACGGACGGATTGGGTTCAGAAGACTTCCCTAATCCGTCCGTCTCAATCCGTCTCAATCCGTCCAACTATTGGGACAGACGGACTGTATGTGGAGGCCATTTTAACGATTTTATAGCAGTCCGTCAGACGGATTTACCCAAGCAAGTCGCCTCCACTGAGCCGTCCGTCTCATTCCGTCTGAATTTCAGACGGAAAAACTGGACGGACGGAGTACTAGTCTCCTGTGGAAGAGGCCTTAAACCTACCTTATTATCATCATTAAGTATTCATGAAGATCAATGTCTTGTCTCTGTGTCCATAGCCTTTTTGGTCGTGGATCTGGACACTAGGGTACTCCACCAAACCATACTCAATTGTGGGTTTGTTTTGCTAAGACAATGTTCTAGAAATTTTATGTAAAGATTGTAAATAATAAAACATCTCGACTGTTTCACTATAGCTTTGATAAAGGCATCATGTAATCTGGTATTTTTCCCCATATATTTATGGAGTATTATAGAGAAAAGCTCAATCGGGATGATGTCACATATTTTAGTGATAATCAATCAGTGATAGGGGTGAGATAAAATCTGAACCGCACTCGGTCCATAGCCACTGATAATATGCCATTCATTCTGGTTTGCTAAGGTAAAAAGATATTTCATATGTAAAATTCCATAAAGTTCTCCTCTCTCGCCCAGGATTAAGCTCTTTTCTCTTTCGACTTTTCAAACCATGCATCATCGCACAAAAATGTTTACATATCGACTTGACTGTTCCCTTCAACGAGAAAAATCCAGAGACTGTCCCGAATGCTTCCAAAGCCTCTTGTCTAGCAAAATGTTTGTGTTATCATGATATGTGTATATATATATTTCGCAAACATGCTGCTTGTAAAAATCTTTTTTACTGAGACCTGGAAATACCAATTCGATCTGGGCGTGCATTGAAACCAGCCGCAAGGCTGAGCACGTTCCCAGAATAAAAACATGTTTCAAATAGTGAGATTACTCCACGACCAAAACTTACGGCATATTTTCAGTGGCTATAGATCTCGATGCAGTTCCTTATTGATATATAATGAAGCTAATAATGTGTCTGTGAACATTCAACCTTTCCCTTCTTATTACCGACCGACGTGCTAAAATAATCATACACTATTTTGCTTAACCTTCTTTAAAAAACAACAACATTATATCCCACTTTCTGCGAAATATCAAATTGATAATTCAATTTCACAACTATTATAGCATCCCCATTTCAAGAGAAATTATGTGACTGGTATGTAATTTCAGCTACTCATTTAAATCGTCAGGTATAAGCTCCCAAATACACCATCAATCTATAAGAGCCATGTCCTACACTAATTTCACCTAGGTCTACTTTTGTTTTGGACTGATTAAAGACCAATAAGTTTCTAGTCTAATATATTTGTCATTCACTTGTTAGATTATTTGGCATATTAATTGCCATACTGTCTCTCTAGAATAAGGAGCCATTGTTCTGTGTTTTTGACCGACTCACCCTCGCAAAAGCCTCCTAAACTAAATATCTCATGCTCATTTGTCATAATTTGTTACCTTGCTTCCTAACATCAACGTTATCTCCGTACAATGTACTTCAACAATTCTCACAGTGCACCTACGGATCAGAAACGTGGATCAAATGGTCCCCAAAAGTCTGTACCCTTCCTCCTCTGGAACTACCTACTGGCAGTTAGAGGCAGAGAGCAGTGTGCTTCAAGGTAAGTCACAAAAGAGTTTCTTTTTCAATATTAGAAACTCTCTTTCCATTTGCCTGCAATGAAACCTAGTTTTTTCAACACATAGTTTGATATTATAATTATAATAAGAACGTAGAAACAACTCAAGACTCAAGTACCCACAGACATAGCTTTGGTTGTTTGAGATTTAAGAAAGAAATAGGATGTTCTCATTGAATGATGATAATTACCGGAAGATCACGAACGGGGAAGAGTTTGAGGTATTGGATATTGCATCAGGCTAACTAAGCTTTTGGAAGGTTCTAAAAGCTGAAGAGGGGAATAAAAAGGGGCAGCTGAGAGTAGCCAGCATCACCTGGGAATGATCACCATCATCATCTCATGGTCAAACGTCAGATCTGGGACCTGTTTCACTAGTTTCGTGACATGTCTGTGACACCATACGGTCGAAAATCACGAAATGGCAGCAAATGGGCTATATTTTGAATATTTCTAAAAGTTCTTTTTGGGGAATGGTTTAAATGGTTCCCATGCATCTAGGGCATTGTAAGGCTGAGTCTAGAACCATAAATACCATATAACTACAATATTTAGAGAAATTATGGCTAAAAACGTGAGGGCATCACGTTACGACACCGGCATAAAATCATGCATAAAATAAAATTAAAAAAAGATAGAATCATATAGTTTTCACAGTTTTTAATTACTCTCATATATGTATCTTCCCAGCATAAAATGATAGGCCTACATAGCTTTCTTCATATCAAACTCAAATTGTGCTATTTTGGTGTAGTTTAGGCAGTCAAGTTACGACACCCCTTAAACTATTAATAACTTCGGTTCTCTTAAATATTAGTAAGAGTTCTTTTGTGGTATTAAAGGGCCGATATATACCTACGAATTGGCGAAAAAATGAAGTCTTTATCTTTACTAGAAAAAAAGTTATCAGCCCAAACGTATTTTTTCGTCACGTTACGACCCCGTCACGTTACGACCCCGTCACGTTACAACCCCGTCACGCTATGACCCGCAGTGGGTCACGTAGGGTCAGGAAAAAGGTAGAAATAATTTTCCTGTGTTGGGTACATATATACCTATAGAATGGAAAAAAAAAATCGTTATCTTTATTAGAAAAAAAGTTATGAGGCTCTAAATATTTTTGCATCACGTTCCCCCCCCCCCAGTGGGTATAAGCCCAGGGAGAGCAAAATAATGATAGAAATACATTTTCTATGGATCAAATCAATTTCCCCTGTGTCAGCCCTTTCCCTGGAGGGTGTGTAGACACAGCCTATAAATATGAGCCAGTTTAGGGGTGGGGGTGGGGGGGGGGGGGGTCGTAATATGACGTTTTTATCTTCATATTAGCCCTGTGCTAAAGCTAATTATGCTAGTTAGCGTTCCCAACTTTGCACATGAGTCCTCTAATATATAGAGATAATATTTGCAAAAAGAATTAATGATCCTCTCAGATTAGATTTTTTGGGTAGTTGCTGCTATTTCGTGATTTTCGACCATACAGACATTGGGGTTGTCTAGTTTCGTGACAACACAAGTAGCTGACTTTAGGTAAAGACAGACCCCAAACATAAGAATTAGACAAATCTACGCATCATGGACCTGTTTCACTAGTTTGTTAGACAGACATGAAAAGCGGCACCAACAGTGCAAGCAAGAACGGACAAAACGAAGTCTAATGTCTAGTTCTTATGAAACTGGACACACCATCTAGACGCCATCTAGACATGTCACGAAACTAATGAAACAGGTCCCTGGTGATATGCGAAAATGTTACAACTGAATCAGTCCATTGTGTCAGCCGATTTAAGAAATATCAGGGATCTAATATAGAGCATAAATAAGGTCTGTCCAACAAAACTGACAGTTAACAGTGTGCAAATTATGTGCAGCAAGGGAGATAGAATTTTTTTTAATTTGGACTCCCCCCTTGAGTCTTGATTGGTTGTTTAACTTACCATGGAGAGCGTGAACCTTACCCTCCAAGGTTATTTAACTGCGATGGGGCCAGTCGATGCCCTCTCACCATACTGAAGGAATCTGTTTGGAATGTTTTGGGAAGGAAATAGTGTTCCTTTCACGGATGTGTTTTTCTGTGGGTTTCTTAATCAAGGGTCACAGATTGGTCTGATTAGAGTTACGTAAGGAGTTATATGTTTGTATATCAGGAGTATACATGTTAAAGTCAGATACTGGGTTGCAGAGTCAGAGACCTGCAAGGATTATGTGTAATACATGTTTATGTGTTCTGTGTTTTTTGGGGGATTTTATGTATACCACTTCCAATTCCACTGATATTTCCAAACAGACTTGTCTTTATGCCAAACTGTTGTTGGCATCTGGGGTGATCACAAACTGGACTAATTCATATGTTATGGTGATTTGCGGCTAGGGTCCTGCAATGCAAACGGGTTGGGTGACAGAGTCAAGAGGAAGGCATTGTATTCCAGGTGGAGGGAGCTATATGACATTACTCTAGTACAAGAAACCCATAGCGGTCCTTCTAGTGCCCACATATGGAAAAGTGAATGGGGAGGACACATCATATTCTCCCATGGAACCACTAACTCCAGAGGGGTGGCCATTTACTTTAGAAAGAATTTAGACTTTACAATCAGTGAAACAGTTATGGATCCAGAAGGCAGGTTCATTATTGTTAGATTGACAATAGAATCAGATGAGTTGCTCTTGGTGAATGTGTAACCTCCAACACAGAATTATGAGAATGATCAGATTGAAAATCTATCCAGGATTTTCGGCAGGCTGATGATGTTTGCAGACTTTCCAATATTGATAGGTGGGGACCTTAACCTCCCACTAGACCCGAAATTAGACAGGAGGAATACCAACACACCATTCAGAAACCTCAGATATCAGTCTAAACTCTTCTCTGTAATTGAGGCTCTGGAGCTGACAGACATCTGGAGAGAGCGTAACCAGAAAAGCCGTAGGTTTACATTCCACAGGAAGGATCAGGGTTCTAGAATTGATTACTGGTTGGTCTCTAATACGATTAAGAATAGAGTTAGAAAGTGTGAGATAGAGTTGGCCTTCCTCTCAGACCACTGCTCTATATCTATCACCTTAAAAAAACAGCAAATGAAAAGAGGGCCTGGGTTGTGGAAACACAATAGTGATCTTCTTAATGATGCCGTTTATGTAAAAGAAGTCAGGAAGCTCATCGAAAACACATTGAATTGTACTGGCACTGAGGATATTACCCCAAATACCAGGTGGGAATTCTTAAAATTCAAGCTGAAGGAGTTCTCTGTTTCCTTTTCAAGGGAAAAGAAAACTCGAGAATGTAAGGAAAAGGTTGATCTGGAAAAGAGACTTGAGAAATTGGTCACAGAGCAGGATGGGAACACAGCTTTAGGGAGCTCTGAGGAAGGGGCAGAAGAGATTCAAGTAATTAAGAAGGAGTTAGAGTTCTTAGCCAGGAAGAAGGCAATTGCCACTATTTTTAGATCTAGGGCAAAATGGCTAGGCCTAGGTAAACAGCCAACCAGCTATTTCCTAAACCTTGAAAAGAAGAATTATAATAACAAGCTATTGACACAGGTCTTAAATAGAGAAGGTGTTATGGTAGCAAAACCTGAGAAGGTTAGGGAAGTTTTGTTTACATTCTACAAGGACTTGTACTCTATAAAGGAGACAGAAATTGGGGTGGAAGATTCTGAAAAGGAATTTGCCAGGGTTTTGGAAACTCATGTCAAACAAAACCTACCTTCACTAGATGTCTTTGAAAGGGAGCTTATTGATAAATCTATAACCAAAGCAGAGCTATTGCAGTCACTAAATGAACTCAATCTGAAAAAAGCGCCAGGCTCAGATGGCCTGACCGTGGAGTTTTATCGGTGTTTCTGGGAAAGTCTCTCTGACCCTCTATATAACTCAATATTGTACTCACTCCATACTGGTGAACTGTCTACTGAACAGAAAAGGGGAGCAATCACACCAATCCCAAAACATAAGGGAGCTAAAGAAGACTTGAATAATTGGCGACCAATCACCCTTCTCAATACGGATTATAAGATACTGACAAAGCTTATGGCTATTAGGTTAAGACCAATGTTGTATAAAATAATTAACAATGACCAAACTGCCTATGTGCGGAATAGGTACATCGGCACTAACTTGAGAAAAATAGATGATGTCTTAACACTGGAAAACTTTGATATGGACGAGGGAGGTATAGCCTCACTTGACTTTAGGAAGGCTTTTGACTCTGTCACCTGGCCCGCGATAACTAAATCTCTGCAGCTTTTCGGGTTTGGTGAAGAATTCATTGGATGGGTCAAAACCATATATAATATGCAGGAATGCTGTGTACTGAATAATGGGTATACTATAAGGTATTTTCACCCCCAGAGAGGGGCAAGGCAGGGTTGCTGTGTCTCACCATATCTGTTCATTATAACCACAGAGATTTTGGCGACCATAATAAGAAGCGAAAAGGAAATAGAAGGGGTGGTGACTGAGTGGGGAGGTATTAAGTTGTGTATGTTTGCAGATGATATTACTGTCTTTCTCAAAAACCAAAGGTCAATGGACAAGCTCCTCTCTGTTATTCAAATGTTTACCAGCTTTTCAGGGTTGTCTTTGAATGTAGACAAATCAAAGGTTTTAACATTCAACCCACAGCATAAGGGAAGAATTAAGTGTAAATTCAAAGAGGTTGATAAGATTATGATACTGGGTGTGGTGTTTGCGAGGAATATGACGGAGGAACAGTCTGTTGCATGGAATTTCATGGAGAGACTGGAAAGGTGTAGGACTATTGTGGGGGCTTGGATCAATAGATCCTTGTCCTTAAAAGGGAAAATCTGTATTGTCAATTCCTTGCTTATTCCTATTCTTCTGTTTCCTTGTTCAAGCATCCACACTCCACCTAAAGTTCCGAAAATGTTTAAGGACATAGTTACATCGTTCATATGGAATGGTAGAACATCGAAGATTGCATATAATACATTGATATTAGATATCCAAGATGGTGGTTTAAAACTTCTAGACTTAAGTTTGATGATAGAAGTGGCAATGACACAATGGGTTAAACGATTGATCAATCAAGAAGGTCGCAATTGGACGTTCCTGCTCAAAAGGGAGCTTAAGCTAGATACATCCTTCTTCATTTTTTTTCTACAGAAGAATAAAAAAGCTAAACTGGAAATGAAAAATAGGTTTCACAAGCAACTGCTTATGAGTTGGGACTGTCAATACAATATACAACCCAGAGAAGACTCACAATTTGTAAATGAATCCATATGGAATAACATGTTTATACCCATTAGACTGTCCAAACCTGTCATAGCTCATATGCAGAAGGCGGGGATATGGCAAGTGCGACATTTTTTTAAAAAGGGAAAAATGTTGACATATGTAGAGATGAATGAAAAATATGGTACTCAGTTGACTTTTCTTGATGTTCTGGGTCTCAGGGCATCCATACCCTGGCTGAGGTTGTTAGAACCAGAGGAAAAAGATCTGGAAGGTGGGAAAAAATTGATCTATCAAATTCCAGGAAAAGAACCTGTGGATATTATGAGGTTAACCAGTAGAAGAATTTATATGATTGTAAGGGACAGGATAGCTAGAATCCCGAGCTGTATGGGTAGGTGGAAAAAGGTTTTTCAAGATCTCGAAATCAACTCCAAGGAGTGGGAGACTATATATCGAAGACCATTTTCCTCTTCTAGGGACACAAGATTGCAATCATTACAGTACCGGGTTTTAAATGGTACTATTACATGCAATAAATATTTAGCCCAGAGAAAGGTTGTTGATTCCCCAAAATGTAACTATTGTACAAAAAGGGATGACTTAATGCACTTCTTGGTAGAATGTCCAGAGACAAAGTTTTTCTGGGAAGCCATAACAAGATGGCTGAAAAATGTCCTTAGTGACAACTTCTTAAAGATTACTAAAAAAGAGGTTATATTTGGAAGATATGGTGTTGCCTCCTCAACCAGGATGGTCAATCATGTAATTTTACAAGCTAAATCCCTTTTGCATCGGCAAAAATTATTTTATGCAAATGACTTGGATATTATGGCTTTCATGGTGGAACTGAAGAGGAAATTAGAGATAGAGAAATATGTATATATGAAGGAAGGTCGCATGCATAAATTTAAGTATTTAGCTCAACTGTGGGAGACAATCCAATAGGGAGGAGTGTGGACCTTTGGGGGGTAGGCAGAATTAACTGCAAATACTGTTTTGATGTGTCTGTCATATTGTCTTGTTATGTTTTGTCCTGTATGAAAATAAAAAAAATTTAAAAAAATGGGGAGAAGAAATAATATTCCATGGGTGAGATGTGACACATGTATTTCGAAAATCTGTAGAAACAGGGTAGATTAATTTACCAGTGCATGACAACCCTATATCATTTAGAAATGTATCTGTTTCTTTATGGCTGCTAAAATACCTGTGTGTATATATCCTGTACAAGTTGAAAATAAAATATTCTCCACAATAAACAAAAAAAATATAGAGCATAAATATTGGTATGAGGACTGTTAGACCGCTGGATATGGAGGACTTTTGGGGTCCGCTGGGCCTCACGACTTCTTGGGCAACTGGGACTGGGCAACTAAGTAGTCAGTTGGGTTGTCTCAGTGGGGATTCCAAATTTTGTTACACATGCCTCAATCCCACGTTTTCTAATATGTCCCTGATATGATAGAACATTTAATTAGTTTAAGGGATGAAAGTCATTGTTTTGTTACTATTTGTCAGTAACGATGATATTACGTTGAATCTGGTCTGAGGAGATAATGACCTCTTTTATTTGAATACAGTCAGTATTGTATTTACACTCTCCGGGGTTACACTCTCCGGACATTTACTTCGCCTACACATGACAAGCCAAATCACGTAACTTCATTCTCGAACCTCTAACGGACGACACCAAAAATATTTACCACCCCCCCACCCTACAAGAACTTTATTTTCACTTTTTCATGAATTCAATCGTGGGTCTTTCTTCTAAGTAGTTCACAATCTATTCATACATGACCTCTTTCATGGTTTTTATCTCAATAGTTTCCAATGAATTGTCAACTCTTCTCCAAACCTCTCTCCGCGTCAATCATTATCATTTTCATATTTCACAAGTTGCTAGTAGTAACATTACAGCAGTTTATCAGTTTGTTACGAGATTCTGATGGGACTTGGTGACCCTTTAGGGACCTTTTAGGGACCCAGGAGATCTAGGGACCCAGGAGATTAAGGCCCCCGTAATCGCCTGCTTGCAATTACACACACACACATTACGTTTTCTATGGAGACTCCGTAATCGGTGGTTATTGAAATTGAGGAATTCCTCATTCTGCTAGTTATTACAGGCCTCCAGGGGTCTCTGATTCACGGATGACTTATTTCTCAATCTGCATTGCTTTTAAATACCCGATGACTTCATAGATATAAACTTTACCCTTAAATATGAAAGAGGCCTTAGGTATCAAAACGGGGTGAAAATGAGAAGTTATCCTTAATATTCATTCTCACCTGACAGGTGATGTCATACGATGGGAACAGCAGGTGCGCTTCCGCCACATGACAACACGGCTCTACCTATGCATGAACTCCGACCTCCTAGTGTCCTTGACTGCTGACCCCAAGGATCCCAATACTGTTTTCAGGCTGCACCCTATCATTAAGGTACTTGGACGTACACCATGTCAGGGACAGACACAATATCCGTTCAGGACATCTCTTTTCAAGTCCTTGTGATTATATTTCGATTTGGGTTAAGTACACAAATTATCAACACGACGAAAAATGAGTTTCTGTGGTTGTGTTTCATAGAAATGATACATATGGAAGCAATAATCAAATACTTGTACGACCTTTTGACCGTAGTTGATCAGAAAATCTATTTAATAGGCGTTATCATACATCTACAGGTCCGTTTTCACTGGCCGACGAAAACGGTGTTCAGGTACAAGTTATAGAATAATGAACAACTGACATTCATTAAAAAGATTGAGTTCGAAAATGAGAGAAGACTGGCTATTTAGTTGAAAATCATTAATTGCAGTATCATCTGTAACTATTTAACCTCCATGATTCGGATAAAAACACATTATGCATTGCTGGTACTTGTTATATCAAACTTGCTCTATTGCCAGAAATATAGCCAGCAATCATTCTTTTGATTCATGACCGTCCACCTTATTGATTTCTTGATCGTTCATCATACAGGAAACCGATGAGATCCAACTTGAAAGTTACGCACGGATTGAGCATGTCCTGAGCGGCTTCTGGCTCCACGCTCTGAAAGGTAAGCAGGCTGATTCTGCGCACGCGCACTTCTTTAATTTGCACCTAATACGGAGTCTCTATACCAAACATATGGAGCCTACAGATCACTACTGAGTAGGATACAGAAATCTGAATGCTACGAAGAAAATGTCTTTAGCATGCAAAATAGTGCGTGACAATATTAGAGGAGATTTTGTGTTTCCCTTGATAAGTTATATTTTGAATGCTGGATAATAGATACAACATTACCATGAATTTGATATGCATGGTGTGATACCCCTTGTATCTGACACTATGCAATATCCTCGCATTCGCTCGGATTTTATTTCACGTCAAATACACCAAGAATACGACCATGCTGATCACAAGCATGGTAATTTTGTATGTCAGTTAGACTCAAAGGTTTTTGAGTGTGGGATACCCATTCTCAGATACACTGCGTAAAAGTTAGAGAGGTTAAATAGACTGAGCCGGCTGCAAAAACCTGAAAGATATACTACTTGCACTTACACTTGCGACCAGCAGCAAATATCTTAAAACAGAAATGAAAGTACTGTCATATTGATAGCTTCGCGTTCTCATGGAAGAGTTCATGGCAATTTCTTACTCGGCTCTCCTTCGAATATACAGGCTACCAAGTTTTTCTGATTGATACCTAGACCTTGATATGATGCTGTCTCAGTCAATGTACAGAATCAATATGATTTTCCCATTATTCTTTACAGATGAGGAATACGTCAGGAAACAATTGGAGCTAGGGGATACAGAAAACTCAATGAAAGGTCTCAAATGGGATAGTGCCGACTTGAGAAAGGTGAGACTTAACTACTCGAAGAAAATCCCCCACCCCCATCCACCTCAAAAGGTTGAATATGGTTACAGTATATTGTCATTTTCGTAGATGTTCATGTCACAGGAAGCAGAAATGAACCCACTGAAACGACAGTTAAAGATAAAAAATGTTTACGGATACATGTGGTCAGGCCTTTGACTGTGTAGTTTTAAAGTGTTGTCTAAATTCTCCATCCTTTTAAATGTAAATTTCTCTAAAAGGATTTCTTTTTATGTCCCTAATTACTCTAAAACTATTATGTAATGATACACTTATGGGGAGTGGAGAATGAAACTAAAGCCTAAATATCTAACTGAAACCCGCACAGCCGGTGCACCGAAGCACCTTTGTGATTTATTTGCCGTTTCCGATTGTTTCTCTATATATACATAATTGTCTTCTAATCATCATGGCGTGATATTACAAAATGCTATAGATGTAGTCCCTGTCTGCTCGAGTTGGACAGTATTCGTTTCCAATGTCCGCCCTTACCATATCCATGGACAAGATGTTCCTATTGGTCTTAGGCCACATGGTATTGAGTGGACCGGTACTATGCAGAAACAAAGGCCCAAAGAATGGATAATCAGTGTTGCATCTTTAAAGTATATGATAATATTTTTGTATGATTATATATTTAAGTCAGTATAACCGTGTGTATTAATTGTGGGTCAGATCTCGGCCAGTGGGGAGCGGATTTATCACGATGCCTACACGATTCAGAAGGTGGAGGACAAGTTTCTGGCAGACTTCAACTTCGTCGCCGGCATGGTCCCCATGTTACTTAACCTCATACAGGATGTAAGTTGCCATCAGTTACAATCTTCAACAGACAATAGACCTCCATCATTACCAGATATCCATTTTTTTTATATATAGTGATGTAAGCTGAAAATGTAACCCAACGTGACCCGGTTGTTCTAAGAATTTGCAATTCTGATTCATGAACAATTCGAGAAATCTAACTAGAACATAATTTAAAGACGCAATAAAAATCATTAACTTACTTTCTACCATTTCTACATACCAAATAGCAAGTAACAAAGTCTTTGCATAGGTTCAATCATCGCAGGGTATTGTGGTTTCAGCATGGAACCTTCAGTATTCTGGGTTATTATTATTTCTATATATAAAATAAGGTATGATGCCAACATCAGCCGGAAGCATATGAAAGCCTTAATTCTTCAATAGTTAAAAATGATGTGTAGACGTGTTTGATGTTAGACGTCTTGTATTATACACAGAATCTAGGTACTCACCTCACCTCCAGTAGATTCATCAAATTTCCACCAAACGCTATGCGACCTGGCATTATGTCTTACAGGGCAAAAGAGACGATTATGAATTCACGAGAATAAGGGTACGTGATAAATATAAATGGTGAAATGTATAACGAATAAGATTTATGTAAATGAATTGCAGTTTGAAGTTCGAATAAGACGGAAAGCTGAGAATTGGACGGAGTATGATGCCCAGCCATCCTCCATCCTGGACCGAGCCACGGTGAGCTCAGTATTTTGATGATGTTATTGCATAGCGTCCACTAACAAACAATTATTGGTAGCAATCTTCTACTGGCGGACAACATTTTCTATCATCACCCTACTCACCTCTTTGGGAACCAGAATATTGAAAAATTAAGCCATACACTCAATTGCGATATGCTTTAATCTTTGTTCTTAATTTTTATATATGCAATGTTTATTGTAATCTTCGAAAGGGAAAGTCTTTGCTCTTATCTAATACCTCGAGGCATATTATAAAGGCACTGATGATATGGTTTCATTTTCTCTTTGTGATATCCAATCATCTGATTTGAGTATATTTTTCTTATATTCTCATGTGTCTATTGTATTGTCTGACAGCAGCAAACGTTTAAACAGCTTCATCAATGGATTTTTGTCCCATAAGTACAGTCTAACCACTTTGGGCATATTTTTATTTTAAGTTCATTACTGATAAGTGGGTGTGATGCTATACCGCGATGTATTTTTTTTTATGTCCAGGTCCAGGTCCAATAAAGATAATTATCTATCATGTTTTGTCTCAAAATATCCTTTTAGAACATTTGCCTCATATTCCCTCTTTTCTCACTTAAATTTAACTTATTTGAATAATGTAAATATTCAAATGAACATACCTGTAGAATGCAGCGCTCGTCCGTGTGTGATGCAACAATTGAAATATTCCATTGAATCCAAGTCGCAATATCTTCACCGTCTCTCCTTGGTTTCACTTTATATCATTATTTCCAATGTTGTTTGGTCAGAGTAATCCATGTCGTATTCATGTCTCAGTATCGCAACTCACTTAAACGTGATGGCCAATATATCTTTAGCCATTATTTCGAACCCATGAGTCCTGCAGGCCAGCCATTTGCTGCGGACCTGCTGCTGGGTTTGGGTGTCGTCGATGCGCTTACCTCCCGGGACTGCGCATGCGCAGGCGCGGTTCCGCTGTGCAGAGCGTCATCTATGGGGATCAGTGGCGTACATGTGTTTTCTGTTTGCAGAGGGCCGATAACCACTTCCTCAACGGGAAGAAGACCCATCGGATCTGTAAGGTAATTAGGGTCCTGTTTCCGGCCCGTTCTTTTAAGGGTAACTGGGTGGGTGGGTAACTGAGGAGCTTAAGGTGGGCGGTAGAGGAGGGCCAGGATTGGTTTACATACATATACATGTATAGACTTTCAGGTGAGGAAATATATATAGGTGGATGCGAAGGGGAATTGAGTCAACTCATGACAAAGGGATGCGCATTTGAAATTTCTCTGTTGTGAGAGGTTTACATGGAGAACCACATCTGGGAAGAGAAAGGATACCAGAAAAGGAAATATGTAGAGTACAAGCTTGTGACCAGATCATCCTCCAACCGGTGGTCTATACACAAATTGGTAACGAAAAGTCAGTTGGCATGAATTGAAAAAAACTTAAAATAATGGTTTGGTACATATCAATAGGCAGAGTAAAATACAATAAGAAGGTCACATGTAACCGGAGTTTGGGTATTCGTCAGAACTAAATATTCAAGGCTTATAGAATGCTTCTGGAGTGGGTGGTGCTGAGTCGGGCTGCTCTTCCCTTTCAGGGGATAATCCCAAAATCCGTCTTGTCCATAAAACAGGCATATCCCCAATTTGGAACGAGCTATTGATATCTTCCGTTTTTACTGCGCCCTCTTATCAATCTGATAAACAAGTATAGCAATGTAACAGATTATAGTTTGATCCAATTGTATTCCTCACATTTAGCAACAAGCATGGTCTATAGGACAATGTCACAGTCTAAGAGATTGGGGGCCATAAAATCGATGAAAACCCTATTTATGGTTTATTATCTTTTTATTCCTATTTAGCACTCAAATATTTAATTTAGACACCTGGAAGCCCCAAACGGGCATTATACTGCGAAACCAGGACATGCTCCTGGCCGAAGTAATCATTCCAGTTTGCGGAGCGTAGAAAAAAACAATCTAGACTTGATTCTTAAAAGTGCAATCATTGCGTGGTTAGTTCCCATCAATTGACCATTTGTAGAGGAATGTGTGGACGCATGTTCATCACATTCAGTTGGTGCTGATGAGTGTGTGAGGGGCGGTGCATCCTGTTCTGGGCATTTGGGATGATTCCGTGTACATACCGCTCACTTAGCGCCACCAAATGGACCATATTGTTGACATTCCGCATCATATATTGTAATGCAGGCCCCATTGCTCGACACTGTTTGTATGCCCGCCCCCTAACGACGCGTCATATTGACAGTGGATGGTCCGATTGCTTTATGACGTCACAAATAGATTCCCAGGTGCATTCTAGCCATATTTAAGGGTTGTCATATTTGCTCTTTCCATTCGCCTTTATTTCTAATTTTAATTTTGTTGTTAACTGATATGTTAGCTATGAAACTCCAACCATCGACATACTAACAGTTGAATGACAATATCTATTAAAAACTGTTACAAGTGAAGTTTTCGATACAATTTCGGGTGTCATGATAACGACAGACCAATTCCTATGAAAACTTGTTAATGTTAGATATATGAGCAAGATTTTAGTCTTCTTTCTTAAGATTCAGAGTCAAAAGTCCTTCTTCTGAGATACATGCTTGTAGCATACACGAAAATTACCACTTCTGTATCTAGAATGTTTATTTTGAAATTTAGAAGGCGTTTTATCATACGCCTTCCAGTGGTCAATGTATGCAAAAATGCCACCTAAGGTACGCCTAAGAGGAAGGGATGGGACTCCATTTCCAATGCGCTCAATGATATTTAGGCAAATCATGTGTCAACCAATATCATTTTCAGATGTTATCTTTGTCTATTATTTAGAATTTAGTAGGGGACCATAGTTTCTACTTTAGTAGTTTGCACATTATCTCTGCCAATATCCAATATCCTTTTTGTCTGTCACAGGCGTTGCGGGAACTGAAGGACTTCATGATAGTGCACGGAGTGCCCACCAAACAGCGACAGAAATTGATGAGGAACCTTATGGTAAGATAAATATTTTGCATTAAAAAAAACATCATCTCCTTTGACATAACATGTGATTCTTGAATTCTATTCACTTATAGTCACGGAGTAGTTTCTAAAAACGGTATATTTAAGGCAAAATACTATACCAGCTGCTACAAACGTGTTAAAATAACGGCATTGTGGCAGTAAATAGTCTGAAAAAACATAATATTACAAGGATGTAGCTTATTAAACTTGTCCTAATTCCTGCTTCCCTATACAGGGTTAGCTTGATGTCCACCACCACTTGGTCATCTAACTTGAAATAGCCAGGGGCATTATTTTTTTCTGGACGATGTTCAAAACTTGTGGATGAGAAATATTTGCATGAAACTGTATTTTCTCTGTCCTTACGATTCTGCTCTAAAACCTTAAATACATCCTGTCGCATATCATTTCAAGAGATGGACATATTTCCATCGTATGAGAGGTAAGACGTTGCAGTGCATCGAGTAACAACGCGACCACGAATGTTCTCCTGTTCAATTTCCCCTCGCTTGTTGGCTTTGTGCCTGTACTACCGTGTTTCTCCTGTTATTGGTACATTTTCTGGCCCAAAGACCATGTCATTGGCTGCGAGAAATGCACGTTTAGGCTGCCTCAAGGCTGCCTAGCGACCCCCACTTGGACTGGCTGCCGTGAGCCTCTGTTGACCAAAAGATTTTTTCAACAAATATTTTCATTATATTGCTGATTGTAGCCGACAACTATTTAGACCTTCGTTGAATGGAATTTCTAACGTCTTTGGCATATATTCTCTCTATTTCGTCACTTATTTCCAGATCATTGACCTGTTGGTGAGACTGCTGAAGTACCCGATTGACGGCGCTCCTGACAAAATTTATATGTCGGAGATTTTCCGCTGTTGCTACGAGGTGCTCCAGACCTACATGATCGGTAACTCCCGCAAAAACGCGCTCTACTTCGCCAAGTACATCGACTTCTTTCAGACGCAGTTTCTCGTCCAGGTAAATTTGTTGGCTCCTCCCCTTATATGAGATCATAGCATAAACTATACACCTGCTGTTAGATCTGAGTAAATATATATATTCCAGGTACATTCCGACATTGACCAAATCTTGGTAGCATCTTTTTGATTTATTTGAATTGCAAATAGATTCCATATAGGAACATAACGTGTGGATCCGTCTGGGCAACATGTTGTTATAATATGTCACTGTTTTAGGGGGAGATAGGATTGAACGTGGCTCAAATGATCGTTGAGCTGATCAGAGACAACCGGAAAATCGTGGATCGAATCACTACCAATCAGATTGATCAGTTCATAGAGCTGCTCAGGACCAACAAGGTAAGGTTCAATTTGATATTGGTGAAATAGGTGCAAGTTTATAATGAATCTATTAAATGGAGTGGATGAATGTAGTCATATTCACTCATGTAAGAATGACCGCATCGCTATTATTATTCTAGTCCAAGGAAACAGAATTTGGAAATTTCTGTCAGAAGTGAACAAATTTCTAAATTCCCGTAATTTCATTTCGAAGTCACTTAATATAAAGGAAATACCATTATTTTAAATAATAGGTTATGGATATTATATATGTGTCCCTTATTGAAATATGTAATATCCTTCATTAGTAGAAAGAGGATGAATTGTATGAGTTTGTTCCAATGTTTCCGAAAGTTGTGTGTTGTACGTTCTACATGTCTCAGATGGGTTTGAGAAGATCGTCATGTGTCACACATTTCTATCATAGAACTACCGGTATCTGGACCTGCTGAACGTTCTTTGCGTCTGTGATGGAGTAGCCATTCCTGACAACCAGACGTACATCACACAACATTGGCTGCGCACCGACAAGGTAATATGGCAGCTTGGAGGAATCGCGGAACTCGTCAAACCAAACGTTACTAACAAACCAGTAGGTCCCAACTAACAAACTGCATTAATTGCTTGTCATCATTACAACTAGCTATAGATGCATGGTTTATCATATCGATTGGTGTAAAACTTGTTTTAGTTGGATGGATTTTATTTTTCTAACCCACTTCTTCGTCTTATTCGGCTTACCAGTGGAAACAGTGCTATAGGCCTCCTTTTCCAAGGTTTATACAGTGAATTATTTAAAAAGGGGTGGTATCCAGAGAGCTAACGATCCTATATTTTGCACCGCTACATAGTGGCTATTTGGGTGATGGTAGCACTTGAGAATCTTCTCTAAACATGTTTGCTTTCTGATATTTCTATGACTACCTATGTGTTGATTTTTCCCTATGAGGCATTGCTTGTCTTTTTCATCAAATTGTGCATAGTTCCAAGATATGTTTCATCTTGTGTTGTATTTACCTTTTACATTTGCAATTTTTCATTGCCTGTTATGCCCACGATTTTAGGCTTGTTGAAGGCATATCCTATAATTCACTTTAAGGAATAAAAACCCATGTCAGTTTCCAGGAGGTTGAATATGATGTCATAACCTAAAAGGGAGCTACCATCTTAGTTTTTCATCTAGGCTTCTACCATGATAATAACATAATGCTGTGATAAAACTCAACCAAAACGTTCACAGAATATAAGAAACTTGTGGTACTACTTTTTTTCAAGAATTGAAAACCGATCATTTCCCAATGCATTTGCTATAAAAATCAAACGAATGGGAGTCGATGTATCTTATCCATTGGATGAGGAAAGATTGGACGGAATAATACATATCTACCCATATGTCATTTTAATAAGTGACAAGGGATCTTTACGTAGAGCATACTTATAGCTATTCATCTTCTTTGACTATTTGATGTTATGTTTGTATTAATTAGCATTAATCATTTCGGTATGCAGTCGATGTTGTGTATATTGTCTTTTGTTATTAGGAGGCCAGTTTGTGTTATTCATGCAACCTGATTTCATGACACCTTTACAAGGGATTTACATCAGATTTCAACTTTAAAGATACATAGTATATAGATCATATTGACAAGAAATAGATGACAATCTTCAGTCTTTAATGATATACATATTCGCATTTATTCACGAAATAACTATTTCAAGTATAGTCATCCTCAATTGCTATTAGAAGGTGAGTAAGTTTATATATAATTTCATGATCATATCAGAATTTGCGCTTGAAAAGTAACCCAGGGCTGGGTAGCAACATTAGCATCTACATGTATGTGTTTACTTTCACTATATTTTGAGAAGATATTGTTAACAATATGTTCATTGTTTATCCTACGTTCCTGCCGCTTAGAGTGGGGTATTCCTGACAGAGAGAGGTCAGGTCTTGAAAAGGGAAACCAATGTCGTATACATATCTACCGACACTGGCGACACCTGGGAACCACTACAGGAATTTCTCAGTGTAAGTTATTAGGAACAAATCTCTAAGTCATTATTTGCAATTATTGGCTTACTCACGATAAAATCCACTTGAAATGTTTCCCTTTCTCTGGCTGATCTTCAAACAATTCATGTGTGAGATATGTTTTCACTGGAAGAATGTACATTAGAGAAGGAAGACAAAGTCGTTTATGTAATGAACATTTGATGAGAAATCATATAACTAGTGTTCCTTACAGAAGTATGTTTGTTCACATTCAGCCTGCAAACTCGACATACAGTCCAGAACACTGCACGTTCCTGGAACACCAACTTGACCTGTTCAGAAAACTCTGCTATGTAAGTCTACCTATGGTTAATCTTGTTCCATTTTCCTAAATTCTTAAAACTTAGTATGTGCGCTATCCTATTGCAGTGCAATACTAATCATTATCCTACCCCCAATAAAAAAACGCCATGGGATTTGTTTGTGTCACGGGTGTGACATAAAGTGTTGTTTATGTCACTGCTTCCTAATGCTGAAAAAAATGTGGAAACGGGGTAGGATAAAATCTAGACGCTACTCGTTTGAGTTTGAGTTTATTCATGTCACTCATTTTGTTGGCTCCGTAATATCACTCATCTTCGACTCGTGGAATTACGGAGCCAACAAATAAACTCAGACTCAAACTCGTGACGTCTCTTGATACAATCAATCAAACTCAGATTCGGACATATTCCGTGGTCGCAAGTAGTAGGGAAGGAACTCTCGTCAGCTACTCCGTGTTTGACACACTCATATTCGAACATAAACTGAGAGGTTGGAGACTTAACAGATATTATTTGTCTGTAAAATGGTGTCACCAGTTTCAAGTAACTTGGAATTATTTCAGGGACGGAACGAACTTGCCATTCATGTAATCACCCAGGAGTACAACTACCTGACGTGGGAGGAAGCATTCCTGTGTGTCAGCTCGGACCAACTCCCAGACGCCCTCAGGGCACGATACTGTGACCTCATCATCGGTGAGAATTAATTTCTTGTAATTTCTTTTTATTGAATATTCCATTTCTGGTCTAATGACCAGTACTTCCAATTATTGTACAGGTTGTGATATATTCTGAGCAGATTTACAAAGTATTGGTGACAATAGTATTAACATTAGGGCTAACTGGACGAGTTTGCGGTAATGCGGAAACAGAGGACGGTTACTACGGACGCTCCCTCACGTGGTTCCGGTCACGTGGTTCCGGTCACTTGACCACCCTACTCCGCACCCCGTCTGCGTCCACTTCAACCCTGGGACGCCAACGAGGAAGGAACCACCCACCAACCCTACAAAAACTCTTTTCTTTCATCAATTCCCCCTTCTCCATAGGGCCCTCTCAATACCTAGTGACATTTCTCTTATGTTTTTGATTATATTTTATAATAATTACTATATTAAACCTATTTTGTTCTATCGTAAAACTGGATGAGGTTTAATCTTGGCCATCTTATGCCACAACTGGAGTTCATAAAGCGAAGCCGATTGAAGTCCGGAGCCAAAACTCCAAGAGTGGCATAAGAGTAGATCAGGTTTTGATTTTATCCTACCCTGTCTCCACGATTTTGGAATATTACGTGATAACAATTCTGTATGCTACTAGTGATATATAAAACTCTGTATGCCAGTCAGCGTGGCATACAGAAACTAATTGTTAAACCTATGGGATTTTATATTAGGGGTAGGATAGTTAATAGGTATAATTCAATAAATTTATATCCATATCCGTGCTTCTGTGTTAGTCATTACGAACTCTAGTGTAGTGGTGTGCAGTGTTAAAAGTATAATAGTACAATGGGCAATGACCCTGCAGTATTCCCAGATATCATATTTCTCACAGCTCTTTTGAATGAAGTCAATAGCAAGTTATGCTATAACGTCTCTGCGTGTCAGCATCAGACCCTTCCATAAAATACCACCCTTTATGCAGGAGACCGTTCATATTTAGCAGTTTAGCCATACTGATATCCTTCTCCAGCTTGTCACCAGCAGATGCCTTCTCCTGCGTATTGACTATTATCAAACTGGTCCTCTTTCAGCGAACTCCTATGTTGCACCAATAAAGTGTGCATATCTTTTGAATCCCTTGTGAGTGATCGACACATGTACATTGAATATTTCCCACTCAGAATTATATGCATTATATTTGATTTAGCATAATTTACTTTTGTCCTCTGCTTGAAGGAGAGTACAACAAAGATTGGGTTCCACAATATGACTTGTGTTTATGTCTATAATCCCAAGATGTGAAATTCAACATGAAAAAGGGTAAAAACGATCGCTTGAATATAAGAATTCCCTATTACTCAAAAACAAAATATGTTCATTTTAAATTCCCGCATTTCCATCAATATTGTAGAATGGCCATATCATAATTAATGCAATGTCTAATGAACTAGAGGGTTTTAATAATGGAATTGATCTGTTTTCAGGGTTGTTCGTAGACGTAGGTAACAACTACTCGGTGCTCCACCACTACAATGTGTCCTTTATCTATGAGGAAATCGATGACAAGACCACCTCCGGGGGCACCGGTCCAGAACTGGTTTGTCTTCTTCGTTAACATTTTTTTTTTAATTTTATGCTAATTTTGATGGATTGTGCTTTATTCCAGGTTTCATTATCTGATTCATATTAACTAAATTGTTTTCATTTATTTCTTCTTAATCCATGTAATTCCAGTTGATAGATTACTGTTTCCCATTGAATCGTAATTTATAGTACTTAGCTTGTAAATGAATACTTGAATGTTTCCTAAAGGTCTAGGATTTTGTAATAGT
The DNA here is from genome assembly GCA_950022655.1 of Alentia gelatinosa. Lineage (NCBI taxonomy): Eukaryota > Metazoa > Annelida > Polychaeta > Phyllodocida > Polynoidae > Alentia > Alentia gelatinosa. The sequence goes on along the minus strand of OX465580.1, from coordinate 41,220,159 downwards.
TAAGTCTATAGTGTTGATTTATAGGTATTTTCCTCCCTTTATTGGAGATTATTTGGTCTCTTTATTTTTCTACTTACTATTTCGGTTTCATCACTTCGCTGCGCTACTTTGTCTTCACACCCTCACGTTATAGGAGAGCACTGAATATGCACGCGTAAGTAGCAAAGAATTTGCCAGAATTCTCATCTGATCTGTCTTTATTTCATTTATCTCTGCTTGTATTTTCTGTCATAGCTACATCACATCTCTATATAAACCATCGTTCATTGATGTTATTCCATTCATTGATTGTATTTTTAGTGTGAATTATCATCCATGTACATTCTCACTTACTACCGTTGTAGTTTACCCGGGATCTAGTGACAAAATTCCCTGTGCTGAGAGACTGGATTACGAACTTTCTTAGCAAAAACAGAGGAATGGTGGCCTCCGATCCAGGCCACAACATGCTAATTGAGCAGGTATGTTTAGAACCTCTTTCTACCAAAAATGCTTACTCGAATATTTCAAATCGTGATAAACTAAGTGAATATTGTTTTGTCTATTTGACAAATACCATCCATTGATAAGTCAGATCGGATCAAAGCTTGGCACATCCACATTTATCTAGGAATAAATCGAAGCACCAATATGATTATAAAAGTTTAAGAAATGGCATGATCTCCTTTTGTTTTGGGGGCGGTCTCTTTGTAGCTACAAGATTATTCATTGAATATCATCTTTTTATACTAGGTTTTCACTATATGCCACTCAATGTAAACATCTATTTTCTCGAACAGGTGTTGAAACTACTACATTTCCTGGTGAAGTTTGGTTACTATGGCAACACGAGCGATATCCAGAAACTACAGGAACCACTGCTAAGTCTACTCGACGGCTTCAACGATGTGCCATTCACACTTGATTCAGAACAATCCAAAAAGAAAGGTAAGCTTTAAGTCACTCAAACACATACATACCAGTGGGTTTTTCTGCCCCTTAATTGAAATGTTCATGCCAAAATGATATTTACTTTATATATAACAATCGACATACAGGAACTCTCTATGGAACAAAGGATGGACATCGGCACTTAAATTCATTTCTATTTTCTTTTTATTCGTGAGTATGTAGTCGATTGATATCAATTGTAGCACTCATTTTATGTTGTTGTTATCATTCGTAGGACTGTCAAAGGATGCTCAGAGGGTGATAGAATCGTACCGTAAATGTGAACGATATGAACCTGGACAAGAGACAACAGCAATTGTCAACGCGAAACACGAGTGAGAACCCCGGATTTTATTTTTTCTTCCTGTTTGTTTTTACATGTGTGGTGTACCTCCTTAGATTACAGCTAAAAGTGTACGAACATAAATGTAGATTTTCATAATGGATCTGTCCAATATGTCAAACAACTCAGAACGTTAAATTGACACAGTAGTAATAGATATATCACCTCGGCAGCCACCAAACCTTCGATAGAGAAGTTGTATGGGTTTTTTTTTTACCGATTTCGAGTGATTTAGAGAGTAGGACCACTCTATAGTACCTGATCATCTAACATTCCTTCTTGTCTAAGCATATCACTGAATTTACGAATCTAAATTCTGCTAAAAAAACATGTCGTATTGGTTACGTGAAAAATATGAACGGTTGGGTTAAGACGTTTCAGTTTGATTGACGTCCAATGAATCTTTTACACTTCTTGAAGTTTGCTTGTATAGAACAGTGATCGGTATTACGAAGTAGTAACATCGTTATCAATGATACAGTCAACTAGTATGATAAATAAGTAATGTCTAGACTTGTAACTTCCAAGGGTAAGACAGAGAATATAATACTTGTTGTCTCGTTATAGGGCACTGTGCGTCCTTGACCTCATCTTCACATACCAGTTCAATGCCAGGCTTCGGGTAAGTTGCGCGTCTCCTCATTTCTTTCAATGAAAATTTCCCTTTAAATTTCGTTTTCAAATGTATCGAATTTGGGATTGCTTGGCTCCCTTAAATATGATTCCTTTGTGTACTGAATATTTTAGAACATCTTATAAAAATGTATTGATAAATGATTCCTCACACATGAAGTTGCATTCGTCATCGCTTACTTGTAAAAGAAATATTTGACAATGAAACTATTTGTTTTTCCCCTGATCTGTTAGTCCATTTAGAAGAGTTTACTACTGAACTTATGCAGGATATTATTTTCTACTATTTCAGAGCTTTGTTGGGCTCTTCAAGGCTGCTGACAAGATGTGTGGGTCAAAGCGACACACGAGTCCCCTTGATCCACTTCTATGGGCGTCATTTGATGCTCTTGACCAAAGCAAGTAGGTACCGTTTAAGATTACTTCGAGAAGTCTATTGATGCAAATTCTCTCTGCTTGTGAGTAAATTTGAAGTTAACTCAAAATTTCTAAATATTTCTATGATTTACAGAATTTGTATCTTTAGCGTTATTTCTAGTATAGTTTACCTATGTGTGATAATGGTACGTCATTGCCGATAGAATACCCCTCCCTGGACCCCTTGCAAGATCTGAAACAATACTGCTTCAACTTTTTTATTCATTGGAAGCATGTGTCGCGGTGACACGTCTGAACATTGATCGCTGTGACGTGGCAGATATGTCCGGTACAAGTATGCAGGGGTCCTCCTGCTACCAACCGTATGGTCGAGGGCTCACAAAATTCATAGCATTCATTATCTCACCCCGGTATTTTTCTCCATAGGCTTAACATTAGGAACTTGTACTCCACGGCTGTGAGGTTCATGTGACCAATACTCAATGGCTAATTTGGTGATTCATTTCATCAATAAATAGTGTTATACGGGGTGAGATAAAATCAGAAACCCACTCGATGAAAATAACTTGGTCTGCACTCCACCTCGTTTGACCACAGAGTAATTCACTCAGCTTCGCTTCGTGAATTACTCTACAGTCAAACTCGGTGGAGTACGGACACCGCTGTTTTCATCTCGTGGGTTTCCTTCTAACTCTCGCCTAGTGAGTCCTGGGTATAAGTAAGCTGTATGCAGTAAGCCGTGTAATACAAAGAAATTGAGTTTTGGGATAGATTGTTATCTTTTACAGAGTCATATGAGCTGTAAGCAATACTAATTGAGTACATCTTATTAATTAATTTGAGACCTGCTTATATGTTGTCTATGTGATGTCCTGTATGTACTGTATAGTCCTAGCATGCTACAAGGAAGAACGCCAAATAGGCGATTGTATGTTGTCTATGTTACCTGAATAACAACAACAAAATAAGTAGCCTTTAGATCTATGAACACCATTTCAGGAAATCAATGCGGGACCAGCGACGGATGATCAAAGTGCTGCGGGAGATGTTTGAGAACACGTCCTACTTCGACTCAGAGCTGCTCGTCGGCGTGCTGCTCGTCAGTATATGACGCCTCATTAACGAGACATTTACATACAGCAGCGCCCGGATTATCCGGCGGTGGCTATAAGAACTAACAAACTATGTTCTTGCCGGGTACAAACACTGCAAGAGAGGCTCTCCTTAAGAAAACGTTGCCTTCTATCTCTGTTTAGATTTGATAAACGATAAGCAGCTGGTAATTGCACATGTGTATACGTGTGTATTTGTAAATTGTTACTGTTTAAGAAATCACGAAAATCTAGCCATCAATATAGCATTTATTGTTGGAGCTTCACGACGTTGTGAAATGGCAGAACTAAGAGTCTATAGAGAAATATTTTATGAACGATCAGTGTTGTACATGTTATATGTATTGTAGATAAGAAGTATACAGACCATCCTGTTTATTACTGTAGGATTTGACAAATTACAAGTACGACCGGCTCATCACCAAGTCACTCTCCCTGCTCAACAAGTATTTCTCCTCCAAGATGGGTATGATCACATGCGCCGTCCAAGCTCAGGTTTGTTAAGCCGTTTACATCGAGATGCAATTAATCATTTAATCAATGAGAAACGCATGTGATTATGTGTCATTTATACCAGGGGCATCAATGATTGAAACTACTCATTTTCATACGATGTCCGCTCTATTATCAATTGTTTTAATTCTAATATTGAATCGGCGCGAGTTTCTCCTAATATCCAGTCTTGGGATGAATCATTGTCTTGACCTATATCTCTGAAAAGGCCTTTTTCCATTGGCCCACAAACACGGTATGTATTTTCTGTGTTCTCCTAATAGCCTATTTCCATTGGCAATCACCGATACACAGTCAGGAACCAACGACGAACTTTAGCACTGCTGACGCAAAATGGAAATAGGCTATTAGGAGAACACAAAAAAATGTACACCGTGTTTGTCGACCAATGGAAACGGGCCTAAGGCCCGGCGTCCACCTACTACGATATGGCACCGATATGGTCTACGATGCACCTCCCGATAAAAAAATCAAAATCGCTTCGGAAGGTTACCTGATATCGGGGCAGTTGACCACGTTTCTGCGATTAGACACGGATAAAAACCCATACAACGCATGGTGAATTGGCTTGTCTAGACATATGTCTACGATTTTGCACCTTCCCGATATGGCACCGATTTTGACATTTTGTATCGGTGCCATATCGGGAGGTCTACGATTCCATCGTAGTAGGTGGACGCCGGGCCTTAAGCGTACTGTACTGGCACTACAATGACCTGGTTGCCCTTTTAGGTGCTGATCACGCCCGAATCGGTTAGCGTCCATCAGGAAGTACAGCGTCACACGCTGGCTCTGCGCCGGATGCAGAAAGCCAAGATGGGCTCCGAACAGGTCGAACTGGCCAGTCAGATGTTCGACCGGCTCACCAGGTGGGGCTACCACTGTCAGGGAGCTTTATCACATTCTCCCAGCAGAGATGCGTGCCGTTCCAGCATGGACTGGCAGCGCATAGAATCTGTATGGAGGGTATACATGAAAATATCTTTTTGTATACCTTCCACTTTTCATATGCACAACGGAAAATCTAGGTTACCAATCGGTATTGAGATTATGTGATTTATTGAGTCTTCTTTATGTTGATATATCACATTATACTTTCATTTCCCAATGTATATATTGGATAATGAAGTATCATACGAATATACTTTATGGAGAAAGTATGTGAAAGTTATCTTATCTATTCCTTAATTTTGTTGATGGGATATGGAGCATGGGGACTGTCCTTAAGTTAGATTCAGAATACACTGCCATTAACTTTGAAATATTCAAAAGGGACTTTTGTTAACCACAAGCACACTTAATCTCGTTAAATCTCGAATGGAAAGAGAACTATAAATTCTAGTTGAAAGTTTTTATCATGATGCTTTCTTCTGAAATACCTCATTATCGATTTGATTTATAACAGCTTCTGCCACTTGCCGAACGATCCAGAAGAACGTCACCCGATGAACCAAAACATCCTCATCAATCATGGTAATATGAAAAAAATGTCTATTCTACATCCATCATTTCTTATCGCCGAGAATAAGTATTATAGCAGTTTTCCGGGAAACTCCGCCCTCCTAGGAATCTATCACAAGGGACAATGTCCCAATCACACTTGTCTTATAAGACATCTTAAATTTTGACTTTAAAAGAATGTCTTTTCATATATTAAAGTGGGAACTACTTCATTCATGCTTTACCAATAGGATAAAAGATAGAATAAAAACAAGGGGATTTATAGATATTCCTTGTCGAGAGAGAACATATCTTGTACCAAAGGTACCCCTCCTGTCCTGTGTACCAAGAGGCAAAATATGCCATTCACAATGCATACCATCTTCGCCTTATACCTTTAGTAGTCCTAGATAAGGGTAATTATAAATTTATAAATGCACGTTACCATCATTTCCTGATCCATTACTTGCCGGTGTATTCTTGATTTGCAGAAGTCCTGTCGCTCGTCTTTGACTACCTGTCTCTAGAGATCGATGTGAAGCTGATGGTACTTAGAGTTATTAATCATTTGTCAGTATTCAACAATACCTGGTGGTATTTTAACGGTGTCAGTATACTTGTAAAAAGTGAAAAATATGATCCTATATATTCATTTTGGTTATACACATTCGTTTAAGGAAAGATCACTCAGAATAACTTTCTTTTAAAGTTTTTTCTTGCCTTTGATAACACAATATCGTTCTTCCGAGCAGTCGGCCCCTAATTTCCATTCGAACAATGACATAACACAATGTTGACGATACTTACATCGTCCTAGGTTATTAATATACCATAGTTTCTTTGTAAGTCTAATTCATTTATACAGTTTCTATTGAATTTCTAGTTCTCCATGATAAGTGAAGATTTGGATATCCTTAATTTTCTATTCAGAGTTTTCTTAATTGGGCATCGTACTGCCATATGTATACCTAATCTAAATACATTACCCTCTAGTTAAAATCAAACAGGAACGAATACTGAACACCATGGTAGAGTTGTTAACCTAATCCCATTCACCTATATGCTTGGGCTGACTTGAAGTCCTTCTTCAATATGGGAAACCGTTCCCGCTATGATATAACTTCATCATCAAAAATACCGACCTATACGACCTACAATGCAGCTGTCATGTGTGGTACGTTTTGGTAAATAAAAATATCATGGAAATAAAAGCTTGCTACAAAAGAAAAAGAAAAAAAAAATTGTTCCTGGTACTTAAGCAGAATTCATGATATCGCCATAAGGCAATATAACTCCTCTTGAAATATGTTAATTATACATAGGAGCAGTACGCTGGTACCCAGACGATCATGTCCAAAAGCATAGAGCTGATGCGGGCACTAGCACGAGGCAACCACTCGGTACAGAATCGGGTCTACACTCGCCTGGACTCGTTACTCAGGGTCCCCCTGGTGGTCGGCCAGATGTCAATTGCCCTCAAAGAGGTAAGCTGCCGTTAGGTGCGATGCACCTTAACCCTTTCCCTGTAGCACCCTGTTCCCCTGCTCAGCATTACACGGCAGGCATTGCCTGCCCAAACCACCCTGCTACGGCAGGCACCTTTTGGGGGAAATAGCAATATCATGTGATGTGTTATGTGATTTAAGTAATTTGCCTTGGTGACTGATCATATTTTGTTATACCAAATCAAAGGTCAATATGGCTCTTATACATTGTTAAAATTTCTTTTAAATCAAACAATTATCTTTTTTTTCTATTGAATTCTGTATACAAGGATCAATGATGCCTCCAAGATCCCTGGAGGCATCTTCTTGCCGTAGCCAGGGGAATGCCTGGAGGCATCTTCCTGCCGTAGCCAGGGGAATGCCTTGAGGCATCTTCCTGCTATTAAAGGGTTAAAGGAAGTTCCACAATTAATCAATTCAACCTACAAACGATTGTATAATGAAGATATTGTCTTCCATTTTTCAAAAGAAAATAATCTAATTGGATACAATTTGATATAACAAGAATCATCTTGTCGTTGAGGGAGGTGCAACATGGTTATCTATCCTATTCTATGTACAGCAAGGTTAATACTATCAGATGTAGCCCCTATATGAACTGATTGTAAAATGCTAAGAAAGCAGGGCTGAATTAAGTGCAACTGTATTAATGTAAAATAAATCCAATAGTTAAATGCAATATCTAGTTCGACCAGATTGCTGTCTTCGTGAATCTTATTTGGGATCAGGTTATTCTAGGTTGCGCAGAGAAACTCATATTTCCTCTCGTTGTGTTGCAAGGCCTTCGTCGGGAACCAAGCGACCTGCATGAAGGTGACCGCCAAACAGCTGGAGAAACTGGTGTCCATGTTAGGCGAGCACCAGGAAGCCGTTCCTGAGTTACTCGATCTGCTCAGCGCCATCGTCAAGGTCAGCGGTCTTGACCTCGCCCTCAAGAGGAACCAGGCATATGTCATGAAATTCATCATGCAGTCCTACAGCAAGACGGCACATATGTTTGACCTTACCCGACAACAAAGGTCAGCGCTTTGTGGCAAAGTCTGCAGCATGCATGAATGAGTGTGAGCAAGTCTGTAACATGCATGCACAAGTCTGAACCATGCATTTATGGTAGTGGAAGAGTCTGTAACATGCATGTACGACAGTGGACAAGTCTTTAACATACGTGTATGTATAAGTGTGGGCAAGTCTGTAGCATGTATCTATGAGTGTGGACAAGTCTGTAACATGCATGTATGACAGTGGATATCTGTAACATGCATGTATGTGAGTGGCATTCATTTCATGTTGGTCTATATAAGGACGCATAGCATCTAGAATTTACTCTTTTTTCTATCCTACGGTTATGGTGTCTATCACTGCGGGTATAATAGTGTTTTGTAAATATTAAAAAATAAGATGAATGCATTCACCGTGGTCTTCCTGACTGTAAGTTCGCATGGTACCCCTCGCGACGTTGAAATTGAGAACTATATTCCATATACCCGTCCGGACAACTGCTGTGTATGTAAATAATGCTAAATGCGTTGTATCAGTGTGTGACTGGGTGCGTCTTGCTATGAGATGAATTTAAGGTTTGTTGTTTATATTTGTTTATTTTAGTAATCTAAAAGCGTAGAGAGGGGATAGGATAAAATATAAACATCACTCAATTTCATATAGATGTCTAAGCCTCGTGAAATCACTACGCTAAGACAAATCGAGACATATAGACATCTATATGAAATTCCGTGACGTTTCTTATTATTATGTTTATCTTATTACCCTCGACTGTGATATCATGATGGCTGATTTGTGGTTGTCTCCTCAGGGTGAACATACTGATTGGAGAAGAGGGAGAGGACGGGCAGCGGTTCCTCGCCGGAATGGTTGATCTACTTGCGACCTGCGCCGAGGTAGGAAAGATAGATTGGATACATCTAAAATATTAACATAGAAAGAACCTATGATGTACCAAACATTTCCATAAGATAGTAAACAAAGATATATATATGTAGTATAATAAGGTTAGACCTGTTTTCATATCGTATCTTTGGAATTGGCGAGGCAAATAGAGCTATGCTCGGACGGGTGCTATTTTGAATCAGAATAAACTCTTTTCATGTGGACACACCTATTTAGAACACAAGTCAAACATACTAGGATATTGAAAAGACGGTAATGAATAAAGTTAAGCAAACTTCCTTACGTAATAACAATTTCATTTTACAGACATAGCTTTCACCGTAAATCAATATTAATATTCTTTCGGTCAATTTCTGTATTCAAAAAAAGGTTAATAATTGTAGTGGGATGGGAATCCAGCAGTGTTCGTTTGTTTCACGGAAGGTGGCGTGACGTGCCGATCCTTACTGTGTAGTGATTCCGGACAACGCCGCACACGAGAGTGGCGCGGCGGAGACCGGGATTACATAACGCTTAGTATATATACTCAGCATTCACAGTAGGTCGACAGGCTGTCCTCGCGCATCTATTCTACGGAACAGACCCTTGGGCCCTCACTTTGCAGGCGGGTTCTCGTAACCTTCCTTGTGGTTAGGCGAATCTTCCGGATTAGCCTATCCAGCGCTACCTAGCACCCATGTGCTAGGGTACTGTACTTGTGGGGAAGATCTTCCAGATCTTTCCAGGAAGTAAGTGATTAATAAACATCCCTGTTTATTAAATGACGTTGTTGTGTTATGTGTGATTAGGTCTGTGCAAACTAGCCGAAAACCGAACCAACCTACGTTGAGTGCGTAGGGTGGGATCCTGCCTGGAACTAGCGTTCTGGATTGAGGTCATCCAACCTGCTAGACAGGCGGCGACCACCACACTGGTGCCGTGACCAGGATCCTAGGTTGCTTGCACAACCCGGGATTCTCGGTAAATGTACGGATCTGGAATAAAAACCAGATCCCAGGCTGAACAGGAGGGTGAAGATGGGGAGGTAACTTCTCAACAAACTCTTCCGGCCCGGAATGACGACAAGTCTCCAAAATCGGAGGGAGGGGGTGAAACCCAGAAATCCGGTAAGGAGAAATCTCGGAAGAGAACCGCCGCTCAGAATTTGAGTTCGACGGTCCTGAAGAGTTTCAGTCCGGCGGCCGACAGCCGACATGGCCCCGCAAGGGATCTGGAGGGACTCAGTAAAATTGGGTCTCTGACAGATAGTCCTGGAGAGTCTAGTACTCCCCGGAATAGGTCGGAAGATACCTTACGAGTACCTTCCGATGAAGTTCCTGCAGGCTTCCTTGGACCAGAACTCTTAGCCGAGTTTGATCGAGAAAGGGAAGCCAGAGACATGTGTCGGGAACTAGAAGCTCGAAACCGAGAGATCGCCGAGGAGGTGGCCAAAAGACACCATAACTTGGAAGAACTTTCAGTTCGCGAGATTGAGACTCTAGAGAAAATCGAGCAATTGGACCAACATGTACATTACATGAAGGACCAAGTTCGACTAGCAGAGACAGAATCATCCCAACGGATGCCTATGTCACAAGCTGGCTGGAGTAATGTAAGAGATCATCTATATTCCCCACCAGGGAAAGTGGAAGATCTAGAGAAGACCCCTAACAGATTCATATCTGGAACGAAGGGTGTGAAGCCTCCTTTGGTTAGCTTCCGGCTACCCTCTGAGTCAAGAATGGGTTCTCCGAGTTCCGAACGTACTAGTAAAGCTATAGCTGAACTAGGGTTCAACTCGTTCAACCAAATCAGGGAGCAAGATCGGATCTTTAACTTGTCAATGGCGAGAGCCGACAAGGTTCCGATGATGTGCCCAGAGAACGCAGCCAGAAAGAACGCTGTCATTCCAAAACCTTATGGGAAAGGAATGGAGTGGGAACACTGGTTCGCGGGATTTGTAAGGATATACAATGTAATGGCTGGAACAAAGTCGATGCATTGCCATACCTCAAAAGAGCGTTACGAGATGGACCCGGAGAAGCTGCACTTCGCGCTTTTCGCCGTTCCGGTGGTACGGAATGGGATGAGCTAGTGGAGGTAGCCTCTTACTATTGCAGTCAGTTGGTAACGCTGAACCCCCGATCCACTTTTCTAAAGAGGATCCAGGGTAAAGAGGAGACAACTCGCGCCTATGGGCTAGCTTTACAACAAATGTTGTTGGAGGTTTACCCAGGGACAGGATTAGATTCTCCTGCGCTACATGAAGATCTACAAACTCAGTTTGTGAAAGGACTTCGAGATGATGACGTGAGAGCGGAAGTCATCTCTAAATGGGAGCCCGGTATGAACTTCATGCAGGTGTTGCGAATAGTAGATGCCTATGAACAACGGTGTATACTATTCGGGAAATATGCTAATCCAGGAAAAACTTCCCGGGTTAACATAGTGGGTTCTACTTGGTCACAAGTAGAAGATGATACCTACGAGTGTCAGGAAGCAGAAATAGAGGATATACTCTCTAATATCCGCTCGATGGTACTCGGAAGAGGAGGTTTCAATAGACGGGGACGTGGGAGAGGTCGAACCCCTAGCTTTGGTAGGAACAGTGATGTACCTTCTGTGGCAGAGGCAAAACCAATAACCACTGATCCTGAAGGGAATTCCTCTGAGGTAATGAAGTTGTTGGCCAAAATCAACGAAAGACTGAATCAGGTGGAGAAAAACCAGCTGGATGTCCGATGTTGTTGGCGGTGCAACAAAATGGGACATATCTCTCCAGATTGTCCTGAAGCCCGGAACATTACTACAGTGGAAACACCTCGTAGTCTGCCTGCGTTGATGGTTGCCTCTCAGAGTGAACCAGAAAACAAAGGAGGACTGTAGCGAGTGGCAACACTGCGGTCCGGGAAAGAAAGTGCCAGGAAACTCAAACCTGTGAGATCTATAAGAAGGAAAATATTTCCCACTTACCAGAAAAGGGAAAGATACAAAATACGGTCGCAACGATCTGTAGTAAGTATCTTTCACCCGGGCACCCCTGTCTGCAATGGCTTTGTCAACGCGGATGGGATCTTGGAACCTTGGATGGGATCTCACGGTTTATACGGCAACCGTCCCCCTTAGGAGGGCGACGTTGGTATGTGCCAGCTAGAATTCAAGGAAGAAAGATAGATCTATTATTAGATACTGGCGCTAGTCGCTCTGTGTTGAACAATGGACTCTATCAGTCTCTTGGATTTGCACAGGAATGTCATGTTCCTGGAGCTTCGGCAAAAGCTGCTAATGGCACTCACATGAGATGCTATGGTAGTGTGATAATTCCAGTCTCAATAGGTAACACTGAATTCGTATGGGGTCCCATACTCAGTGATATTGAAGAGAGTGGAATATTAGGCGTAGATTTTCTCACCCTCTATGGAGGTTCTGTGGATCTACCAGATGGCACTCTCCGACTCAAATTTCCTGAGTTAATGGTAGTGGAATGTAGTTGTCGACGGATTTCTTCTTTGATTTCTGTTCGACAAGATGTGGGCATCCTACCTCAGCAGATGGTTAATGTCCTGATAGCTGGGGAAGGTGATATACCACGTGGAGATGCACTCTTCGAGCCAAACCCGGAACTGTTTTCTCAAAAAGGAATACAGGACTGGGATACTTTGATCGGAAGTGCTAGAGAAGGATCAATTCCTATAAGTAATCACACCTCCGGGTTGATTAAACTTAAGAAGGGTGATACATTGGGCTGGGCCACCCTAGCTCATGTAGATGGCCTAGTGGACTCCAGTCCACAGGGAATCATACCTATTCCAGTTTCCGAGATAACCGGGGAAGATGAACAATCTGAACTGGGAAAATTGGACTTTACAGGAAATGATTATGAAGAAGTATGAGTTAGTGCTATCGATACAGGAACGGGATACCTTCCAGTTCCGAGTCCGTTGCACGAAACTCTGGAAACCTTAGTTCAGACGACAGATGCACTAAACAGTGGGGAACGACATGAACTAAGAATTCTTCTGAAGAAAATGGAGTCAATCTTTGCTCGACCCGGAGATCCTTTGGGAAGAACGGATCGAGTAGAACACACGATTGATACAGAAGGTCATCAACCTTTCCTACTTCCTTATCGACGGCTACCTCCGGTAAAACGGGAAGCTTTAGAAGAGGAAGTAGGGAAAATGATGGACCAGAAAGTAATCATCCCCAGTGCAAGTCCTTGGGCTAGCCCGGTGGTAATGGTTACTAAAAAGGATGGTACTTGCCGATTCTGTATTGATTACAGAAAATTGAATGGTATCACCCGGAAGAATGGCTATCCAATACCCCGGATCGATGAGAGCCTCGACTCTCTAGGAGGGAACCAGTGGTTTTGTACTCTGGATCTCCAGTCTGGATATTGGCAGGTAAAGATGAACAGTGGCGATCAGTCGAAAACGGCATTCACCACTCATCAAGGGCTTTACGAGTTTACAGTAATGCCATTTGGCCTCTGCAACACTCCTGCGACTTTCGAATCCATGATGGATCAGATGTTGCGGGGTCTACAGTGGAAAAAGTGCTTGGTTTATCTGGATGACATAATCATCTTCGGAAAGAATTATGTCAAATGTCTAGAAAACCTAAGGGAGGTATTTGAGCGGATTCAATCTTATGGGTTGAGCTCAAACCTCAGAAATGCAAACTGTTTCGCAGATCTGTGGAATACTTGGGGCGGATAGTTTCCGGAAACGGAATCCGGGCAGATCCTTCCAAGTTGGAGGTAGTGGCTAATTAGCCACGCCCCCAGAATATAAAAGACATAAGGTCTTTCCTAGGATTTTGTTCGTATTACCGCGACTTTATCCCAGGTTTTTCTGAAATTGCACACCCCATGCAACAGTATGTAGTACTAGATAAGCCAGGGAAGCAAAAAGAGATCCAATGGACTCCGGAAGCTGAACATGCTTTTCTGGGACTAAAAAGAAAGTTTATGGAGACCCCCGTGTTGAAATACCCTCTACCCCAGGGTCGGTTCATTCTTGACACTGACGCTAGTAACGAGAGTATTGGAGCGGCGTTGTCTCAGATACAGAATGGTGTGGAGGTTCCAATAGCTTTTGCCAGCAACAGCTTGAGTAAAAGCCAGCGGAACTACTGTACTACTAAGAGGGAACTCTTAGCAGTTGTGGTGTATGTAAGAAAATATCGACACTTCCTAGCAGGTGGAGATTTCATCTTACGTACCGACCATTCTTCTCTCAAATGGCTCTTTAACTTTAAGGATGCCGAGGGAATGATTGGAAGATGGCTGGCAGCTCTCTCCGAATTCGGGTTAACGAACTGTCAGATCGAGCACCGGGCTGGAAAGTCTCACATTAATGCGGATTGTCTCTCGAGGAGACCAGTGCGGAAATGTGAACGACCAGATTGCCGGGATTGTGGTGAGCATAGAGCAGTGATAGCTACTCTACGCTCCCAGAAAGTGAAGCCGCCACAAAACTATCAGTGGACACTAGAACAGATTAAGGAAAGTCAACAGGCTGACCCAGATCTGTTCCGGTTAACTAAACTGATAGCTAATGGGCTCCATAGACCTACAGGACCCGAGATCTCGCCTGAAAACCGAGAATTTCGGAATCTATGTGGTCAATGGAAAGAGCTAGAGGTCCGAGATGGAGTATTATATCGATGGAGAACCACGTTGCAACCACTTAAACGTGCTCTACAACTAGTGGTCCCTCGAGAATTACGATCCGGACTAATGACTCTATGTCACGAACATAGGAGTGCAGCTCATCTAGGACGGAAAAGGACGGTAGCCAGAATAAGGCGTCGTTACTACTGGCCTGGAATGGGTGCAGATATTCGAAGGTGGATATCTGGATGTTCCATATGTAGCAAAGTCAAACCCGGGGTAGGTCTCGGAAAGATGCCGCTACAACAGGAACTGTTTGGTGTCAGGTTTGCCAGAATCGCTCTAGATATCATATCTGGTATCGAAGAGTCAGAGGAAGGAAATACCTGTATGATGGTGGTGATGGATTATTACACAAAATATGTGCAGATCTATCCCATGAAGAATCACAAAGCTGCCACGTGTGCGGAAGCTTTAGTGAAAAACTGGATGTTGCCTTTTGGAACTCCGAGCGTACTACATTCCGACCAGGGAAGGGAATTTGAATCCCAGATCTGGAAAGAAGTGTGTAGGATACTCGAGATCAAAAAGACACATACAAATCCATATCGTCCACAATCAGATGGTATGGTAGAGAGATTCAACCGGACATTGATCCAGTGTCTTCGGACCCTGGTAGATGAAAATCAGAAGAATTGGGATGAATTGGCACCATTTATAGCTCATGCGTACAATGGGACCATTCATTCAAGCACAGGGTGTTCACCTAATTTACTCGTCTTTGGCGAGGAAATAGTAATGCCCGCTGACATAGTCTATGGGGTTCCTGGAATGTCTACGGATGATCCTTGTTCCATAGGATTTGTCGAAAAGCTCAGAGAACGTTTTGTAGAAGGATATTACCTCGCAAGACGGAATCTGACAAAAGCTGCTGAGTGGCAAAAGACTGGCCATGACGTCAATCTTAAACCACGTAAGTTCCGAGTAGGAGACCGGGTTGTACGATATCACACTCCGTTGGTAAATGTAAAACTCGCTCCTAACTGGGACGGACCATTCAGAATTGTTCAACTATTGTCAGAAATGACAGTAGTGATAGAAGATGAATGGTCAAGAAGGCGTTATAAATCCCATGTAGCTCGTTTACGACTATGGGAAGGAAAGCGCGAAAGTTCCGACTTTGAAGTTTCACACCCTGCTACAAAGCGGGATGTGTCACTGAACACGGGTCCTACTGGGGAACCAGGGAGGTCCCGGGTTCAAAGAGCCGGGAAGCCTGGTGTCAAACCCCCGTCAACACAGCGGAGGCAGACCCCGATGGGGAAGTCCCGGTCAATGGTTACCGGGTTCCGAGTGGGTGCTCGTCAACACGACGAAAACCGGGACGTCCGCGGAAGGTGATTCCTACTTACGCTAACCTAAAAAGGGAAGTGTGGGTAGATGGAAAACCTGAAGCGGAGTTGGCGAAGAGTGAAGGTCAGCCAGAATCGCGTGACTCGGGGAAAGGGAAACCTCAACCCAAGAAACACAAGGAGTCGAAGGGGGCTGATTCGAAAGGCTCGGACAAACCCGCGGCGCAAGCAGGACCTGGTACGGCTGACGCTACACCGAGCACCTCAACAGGTGCCACGGGTGGCGAAGATGTCAAGTGCTGGGGAACGGAGATGGACAGGACTAAACCCCTGGCCAAATCTAACCCCGACAATGATGACGGTGATTTCCAACCTGGCGTAAAGCGGGCTGGGAAGAGAACGGTAGCTAGACAGATACCCGCCTCTTTGCTGGGCAAGACTTATACTTGCCTAGAAGATCTCCGTCATGGGAACCGGCATTACATCCCAGATGGTGTCGGTTTAGGTGGAACCTCTGACGACGAGGAATGGTTAGTTGATGAGGGTTCTCCCAACACCTGGTACATCGACCGGGTGAAAGGAGTGTCCCGAGTCAGTCGACTGAAGTACGAGGATCAGGTCAAAGACCGGATCGCGTACGCATGGCACAAGTTTGGTAACGGCAATCATTGTGTCTTTCTGAGTTGCCATGGAAGGGACAAGAAATTGTCACCGACCTACGCGACTGAAGGTCATTACGCTAGGCACCTCGTCGAGGTACACTTAGCTGAGCGACCGTGGCTACAGTGTCTTGGTAAGAAGGGTGGTTCTTGCCAGGCCGGGTGTGCCAGTTCGAGGCGATCCTGTCTAGTCCGACACATTGCCCGGGAACACCGGACTGCTGGTGCTGCTGCTCGGGAACGGGTCATGAATCTGTGGCAGAGATTCATTGACTTAGGTTCCGATGCTCAGAAAGGCAAACCGGAACCCGAGACTTGTGTGACAGACGATCGATTGTTTAAGATCGGATGGAAGAAGAATCCTGGCTGGTTCGGGAGTCTGATGCTATCCGCTTCAAAACATCGACAGATGTCAAAGGAGTCGAGGAAGAAACGGTCCCTTAGACGGGAACCGTCTCAAAAGTCCTCGAAGGCTAAACGACGGGTCAAGAAGTTGTCATCGTCCTCGTCCAGCGAGAGTGACACTTCTGAGCGATCCAGTCGGAAGCCTAAGAAGAAGTTGGCTCCTAGTAAGCACACCATCCCTGACGTGGTGGAAGCTGCTTACCAGGTTGCGCCAAGGTTGACTGAGGGATTGAAACTCCTCTCAGACAAGAGCGAAGGGAACGTTCCAACGGCTTCTAAAGCCAGCGGACCTGCGGAAAAACCAGCTGGGACTCGTCCTAGCTCAAGTCTCCCGGGAGTTTCCCCGCTCAACAGAGGTGCTACCCAAGCACCCGGGAAAGTTGTGGATGAAGAGGCATTTCCGGCACTCCCTCCACCAGCCAACCCGGTTGTTGAGGTAAAGAAGAACCCAGCGACACAACCACCCGTTGCGTCGAAGGTGACTTCTTCTCCCTGTGCGATGTCGGTTGAATACGTCCAATGGGCGGATCAACTAGAGTCGCACATAGGTGGCACCTTGGAAGGCCGCGTCCGAAGGGGCGCTCAGTCTCTCCATGAAGGCCTCGTTCAGGAGCTAGTTAACCTAGCCCGGTTCGAGGTGAGGGAAGCCACGAAGGGCCTGGCTAAACAGTACGCGTTGGACTTAGAGGACGCGCGTATTGCTAAAACCACGGCCCAATCGAGGTTTGCCCGGGTGGAAGCCCAGACCCATCGCCAAGATGAACGTTGTCTTCGGCACTTGGGTATGTCGCTCTATGACATCGGTGACGACCCGCAAGCCCTTGAGGAAGTGTGGTTGGCCCGACAAAGGAGCCGGGAAAGATTTCTTCAGTTCACCACGGAAGAATCAAACCCGACACGTCGGCAGCTCACCGGCATGTTGGGATAGTCACCCGTGGAAGAAACTTCCCACCAGGACACTACATCCAGTCAGGCCCAGCCTATGGATGTCAGTGTGAACACTCCGCTGTCAGGACCAGGTCAGACCCAACAGGATCAGACTGAAGTCCTACAGTCGAGGATGCCTCCCGCCGTGACACGGGCTGAGAAATCAGCGAACCCCTCCAAGGCTAAGCCGATAGATCAGCCCGGGGAACAAAGTGGGGCACTGGGGGTGAATGCCAACATCATCCCGTTGGAGTCTGGAATCTTTTTAGATACCAGACCGACCTCTCTGCAGCAGTTGATGTCTCAGTTGCAGCCTACGTCTGCGCTGAGTCCACTGCGACCAGAGAGGACCGCCCCGGCAACGTCGGTTCCACCGACGGCTAACACACCAAGTCAGTCGGAACTTCTCGACCTCAGGATATCCTCTGACGAGGATATCTAGGGGTTGACAACAACTGACTCGGCTGTTGCCTAGCAGGCCGGGAAGACGCCGTCTAAACTCGGAACCGGCAGAGCCAACAATTCTCCTGGATCCGAAGTCAGACGGGTATGGGAAGTCCCTGGGAGAAAATTTTTTTTTTCCGACTTAGCTACTTCCAGAATGTGGCCTCCTAGCCAGAATTCTGCACTTTCTCAGCGAACCGCACGGATCGCTGGGAGGGGTAGAGGGAAAGTTAGGAGCAACCAATGATAAGCGATCCTGGGTTGGGGCTGGGGAAAGCCAGTAAAATGACTTCCCTAAGGCACAACCCTGGTTTCAGACGGCTGAAGGTTCTCTCGATGGTTAGGCCCGTGATAGGCCCCCATCACGAAAACCTCCGGCCTGTGGTGTGGATCCTGTCCACACTAGTCCCTGGTACCGGGTAAGGAAGACTATGCCTTTCGGGTATAGGACTGACTTACCAGGTCTGTGTCGGAACTGAGTTCATCGACTCGATAATGAGATAGTAGACGTAATCCCTGTTCTGTTGGATTACGCCGGCTATTTCTACCTTGGGTCGGTGGTCGTAAGTTCTGAATCCGGCTTAAAATTGGGGCCTTAATTGGTACTCGATTTGAGCCGAGAAAAAATATGCCAGTATAGCTGGAGCCAAATGAAAGAACACTGATACCACACACTCTTACCAGGTGGATGGAGAATTGTTTTGCCTTTTTGGCCGTTATTTCCGTATTCGGAAACTTTTCAACACAGAAGGTGTCTAGCGAGGCTGACCCTTCTCTACATATGGATGTCTTCCAAACTGAAGAACAGTGGGAAGCCCAGCACCCGCCGGTATCGGGCTGAATGTAGTAGGTCTGCTACGCCAGTGGGCCAGCTGGGCTCGATACTCCAAGATGAGAAAGAGAACGACACTTCACTCGCCGGGAGCCAACAAAGGACTTCAACAAGATCCGGAACAGCTGGAGGCAGAGTGCTCGACAGGCGGGGCTGACCACCTGTAGGTCCGCGACTGTCGAGTCTTCCCTGCCCGACGCTCAAGAAATACGCTCCCCGGCTCAAGATGGGTGAATATCAAATTTATTCAAGGTGCTAGCGAGGCTAGTCCTACATTCTTCAAATGTCGTTTCTTCTTTCCTAAATGTCGTATCTTCCATATTTTTAATAATTTCTCCATCTTACAATTCCACCTTTTTCACTTATACATTGGTATCAGTGAATTCTTGTGAACACCAGGAAGCTAGAGAGTAGACCAAGAACTGCTGGATTTACGTGGTAATTTTTAATTTGGTAGTCCCTTAGCAGCAAAATGGCTGCGTTGGTTCCCCCCTTAGTAAAAACTGGGAGGGGTAATGTAGTGGGATGGGAATCCAGCAGTGTTCGTTTGTTTCACGGAAGGTGGCGCGACGTGCCGATCCTTACTGTGTAGTGATTCCGGACAACGCCGCACATGAGAGTGGCGCGGCGGAGACCGGGATTACGCAACGCTTAGTATATATACTCAGCGTTCACAGTAGGTCGACAGGCTGTCCTCGCGCGTCTATTCTACGGAACGGACCCTTGGGCCCTCACTTTGCAGGCGGGTTCTCGTAACCTTCCTGGTGGTTAGGCGAATCTTCCGGATTAGCCTATCCAGCGCTACCTAGCACCCATGTGCTAGGGTACTGTACTTGTGGGGAAGATCTTCCAGATCTTTCCGGGAAGTAAGTGATTAATAAACATCCCTGTTTATTAAATGACGTTGTTGTGTTATGTGTGATTAGGTCTGTGCAAACTAGCCGAAAACCGAACCAACCTACGTTGAGTGCGTAGGGTGGGATCCTGCCTGGAACTAGCGTTCTGGATTGAGGTCATCCAACCTGCTAGACAGGCGGCGACCACCACATAATCAAAGAGTAATTGAATTATTATGTGTTACCGATTACCAGATCAGAAAGCGGGTGAGTACAGTAAAAGATATAATTCCTGAATATTTTACTTATATTTCTATTGGTGATTTTATCATTTATTATTTCTTATGTTTTGTATTGTACTAACTCAATTAAGAAAGGGGAAAAGAACACAAATAATTCTGCTGACTTCAAACATATACTGTTTATACGGGCCTCCTAGAGCAGCTAACGCTCGTATCAATCTTTTCACTACATTTTAACATTCAGGAGGAGTGATGCCTCAATGTACGCCAATTGTTATGTTCAGGGAGGATCTGGTGGAAGACCGTATTTAATGTAAAAGAACTAACCGTTAATAAAAATCTCAATCGCCAATACCCAAAATGGGGAGACAAATGGTTAATTTATGCGTAATCAGTCTCATTCTACTATCGCTGGGGGTGTGATTAGACTCGCTCCAGTCCCGCATCCTATGGTTACACCTCCTACCTAACCTACCCTACCCCTCCTTGCTGGGATTGATTTCTTGAACTTTCAGAGGAAGGGTCCATATTGTAATACATTAAGTTTAAGTATTTATTGAATGTTCAAAATCAAAGACTTAAGCAAGTCTAGGGTGTGATATAAGTGCACTCTACACATTGTATATACATGTGTATGTCAATTAAAAAGTCGAGAATATATTTTGAAACCAGGTATCTCTATATGTTAATTATGTCGAAGGATATTAGACTTTCCTTATTGTCAGTGAGGGTATAGGTAAAAGGAAGCTCTAAGTGACCCAAGATTTCCAGTAGGTCGAGTGTTGCATCTTGGCCTTTGCCCGGGATATGAAAAATATATTCTAATACTTGCCCATTATCAGTTATTTTACATTCATTTCAAAATTAACAGAAACCTGAGTTGTTACTCACAACTAAAACATGCCTCTTGGTATCATGAATGATTCGCATATAAGGTTTATCAGCAAAGAAACTGCAGGTAGGAAGGCATAACATGCTGTTTAGTAAATGTGATAATATCAAGAGACGTCACGAGTTTGAGTCGGAGTTTATTTATGTCACGCATTTTGTTGGCTCCGTAATCTCACGAGTCAAAGATGAGTGAGATTACGGAGCCAACATAATGAGTGAAATAAATAAACTTAGACTCAAACGAGTGGTGTCCAGATTTTATCCTACCCTATTTCCACGTTTTTTTCAGTATTAGAAAGTAGTGACATAAACAATACTTTATGTCACAGACATGACATAAACAAATCCCATGTTAAGCCTATGGCATTTTTTATTAGTGGTAGGATAAACCTATTTACTTAACAATATCGTCATTTATGGCTGATTCATCTGTGTTAATGATAATGATACAAGTAAATACCGTGAAAGCAATGGAATTATGCAGCCTGTACCTCATCAAGTATTCACCATGCCATTCAGGGAGAAAACCAGTTTATCGAGTCGCTGTGTCAGACCATCCTGCCCATGGACGAGATCTTGTGGGTCCTCAACAATCCTGAGATCTCGAGTGGAATTAAGGCACCGTACGTGAAGTACATTCACTGGGTCTACATGAGAGCCTCTGCCAGTGTCGTCGACTCGGGGGCCAGCGAGCTTACCCACGACAGGTGAGTGTAGAGAGGATTTAGCTGGGGTACGAATTATACAGATTATGACTTATAGAGGATATATTCTTACATTGTCCACAGAATTCACCTGAATTCACCTGACAGTGGTAGGAATTTCACTCCTGCTTTATCATGACTATTATCTACAATATACCTTTTTTTCCACAGCCTGGCTTCGCAACTTATCTACCTGGTTACGCAATGCCTGGAACCAAACATAGACCTGGCAACGTATTCTTTAGCATTGACTGATAGTGTATTAGCGTAATAGGTTTATGATACCAGTGTATATCATTTTCAGAGAAAGTATGTACAGCGATTGAATTGTATTCTATGGTACCTGCTTCAATTTGGTGTATTATACATTCATAACACCTCAATAACACTTCAGATATACCTTAGATAGCACAGGAATACTGATACTGAATACACAATAATACGTTGGCAGGTCTAGCTATCATATGCTTATCTTTTTCTGAGTTGAAACCAAGACATTTAACAACTATAAAAATTTAGACAGCCCAGACTCATTGATACAATACCCTAGTTTGCTCCAGCATTTTGATCCGTAAAAAAACAACACACCAGCAATCACACTCACCGTTCACACTTTAGGTGTGATTCCTGTATGTCTCTATAGGCATGTGGCCGGAACACCGTTGGGAGGTGTTGAATGGCAACACATGTATTAGTTTATTATATTATTCTATGTTGGTTTTTCTGTATCAGAATTCTAAGCCAAGTTAATTCATTAATTCTTATTACGGTGTTTTCACATAAATCCCTATTGATGCATGTTGAATATGTACAAATAAAATGCTCCGTATTGCCATGATTCTAGAATAATATTTAGATAATTTCTCTCTTGAAATACTCGATCTTTAAGTTGATTTCACATCAGGTGATATGGGAGTCTGGTATGAGAACAGGTTATCAATGTATGACTTCAATTACTTTTCTTTGGCCAGTGCTCTCTGGAGCTTCCTAGAGCTGCTCAATGACGAGGCCGTACTGGTTGCCGATTTCCTGACTGTCCATCCCGATTCCGTATCTCCGCTGCTTAAAACGTCGCCTTCCCACAGGTTAGAGAGAGTTCATTTTATAGGAGCATGGGTATCGCAACTAGAATTCATATCTGTTATAACTATAATAAGTTACTTCTTTGTCATTAAACAAAGTTAAACCTAATGGGATATACAAATAATTGAGCAAATCCTAGTATGTAAGTAGTATATGACGTAAGGTATTTGTAGATGGTTGTGGACCCATAGGTCAGAATAATGAAAGACAATAAATAAAGTGTTGGTAAAAATGCTTAAATGTCTCTGTCCATGCTCCTTCTTTCACTGATTTATTGTTAGAGTTACCCTCATTACTGAATGTATGAGGAGTATACAAAAGCGAACTTGTAAATGGGAATTAGCACAATTCATCTCTCAATGGAATGTCTGATAAGGTGAATAATCTTACAGTGCCAATTTGAAGATAGCCGATGAAAAGGATAAGATGCATACGAAACTTCACTTCTTCCTGGATAATGTTTTGCCATTCCTCAGGGTAGGTACTATGGTATATGTTATAACGTCGAGACGGGTAAATAGCAATTAAAGTTCTCTTCACAGCTTCCACACCCTTCGTCTTTGCTTTCACATTTACAATGGAAAGAGAATGACAAAGC
The DNA here is from genome assembly GCA_950022655.1 of Alentia gelatinosa. Classification (NCBI taxonomy): domain Eukaryota; kingdom Metazoa; phylum Annelida; class Polychaeta; order Phyllodocida; family Polynoidae; genus Alentia; species Alentia gelatinosa. Next base: position 41,196,831 of record OX465580.1, on the reverse strand, counting down.
TTCCGAGAAGACTCAATTTCGTTAAATCAAACGTAATATGTTATGATTATTACTTCCAGCTCTATATCATTCTATTTCAGCCCAAATGAGTTTTTATGTATCAAATAAACATATATATCATTACAAGTATTTCTGAGTACGATTCGCTATTTTCCTTAAAATTAGTAAACGCGATCGATGAGTACAATCATTACAAGATCTTGATTTATGTCCACAGACATTCTTCTCCAAGTTCTACTCGGTCGATCGGTATGCGTATCCTGATGAACCAGACCGAGTGAACAAGCTCGCAAACGCCCTACTGGTAGGTTCCTGTCTGAGATGTGTGTATCTAAAATTTGCACATTCTCACATAACAGCGCTGGTAGTGCTACTGATCGGCTTGTATATTTTGAAATAATGTGAACGTTTTGGCTACCTGAATTTCGTGAGTTGGGATTAAAATCCGAAAATGAGTAATTTTGTCCATATTTGGGTCATTATTCTGCTAACAATCTGTTTCCAAATATGGACCAAATACCCATTCAGATAAGAGACACCGTTAATATTTCAGGTATTAACATCACAGCGAAACCCTCAGAGGAATGTGACATAAAGAACAACTTTTACAATAGAATAGAAAAATGTGCTGGTATTTGTCAGGAATAGAGCAACCGAAGATTATCACTTAAGGGAAAGGTCACTATCATTAACATAATCATGCCGATTCTCCTATACTCCATTTCGATACTTCCTACCCCAGAGACCATATTTAATTAATTCAGAAAAATGATTAATTCCTTTATATGGAACAGCAAAACAAACAAAATAGCTTATGCTACACTTTGCAATCCAATATCGGAGGGAGGTCTAAACTTGCTTGATTTAAAAACCATACACATGGTTTCCAGGCTGAGGTGGATACAGAGATTCTGTAAGGAAGATTGTACGTCTTGGACTTTCTGAGAGAAATAACTAACTGTGACAGTTCCTTTTATGATTTCTTCCTTACTAAAAGGGACTGCAAATCTATTAACTCTCTCCCTAGATCCTATGCTGAGCTTCTTAAAGTATGGCAGAAAATATATGTTAAACCACCTCTCACAGAAAGAGAAATGCAAAATGAATGCCTATGGGGAAATAGATATATTACTATTAAGGGCATCAGCCCCGAATGGAAGACTTGGAGAAAAGCTGGAATTGTAAAGGTGATAGATCTCATAGGTAAGAATAGCTTTATGTCTATAGAACAGATTAGGGATAAATATAAAGTTAAGGGTACTTTCTTAGATATGATAACGATTATCCGGAATATTCCTTGGAGTGCACGTATGAACCTAGAAAATCTTCATCTGAATGACAATGCTATATTAATACATGACAAATGCAAGAATGTCATTAATATTCTCAGTGTCAAGAGTAAACCTTTGTATGCGTTCCTGTTAAAGGATCAATTTAAAAAACCCACTTGCCAAAATAAATGGGAGAATAGCGTAGAGATTGTTGTAGAGGAAACCGGGGCTACAATTGAACTGCCTTGGGAAAGAATCTATAGATTTGCCTTTCGAGCAACTAGGCTAACTAAATATCAATCATAATCAAATCAAATCATACCAACAAATTCGTACCTTTTCAGAAGAAATATTTCTGATAGCACATTATGTACTATATGTAATGAAGAAGATACCATCCTTCACTTCTTCATAAAATGTCCCCCAGTTCAAACATTCTGGATACATCTGCGAAATTGGTTTAGCGCAAACTCTAACATTACTTTGGATATTTCAGAATATTACATTCTTTTGGGAGACCCTATTAGTGGAAAAAGAAAAACAATATTACATGATACTATCTATCTTGCTGCCAAATTCTTCATATACAAGCAAAGACTCTTCCACAAATGTCAGTTGGATCTACATAGCTGGTTACTTGAATTTGGCTATCTATTGAGAATGGAAAAAGAGATTTGTAAAATGGAAGGTAAACCTGAGAAATTTGAGAAATGGCTACAGATATTAGAAAAGCTGCACGATCCTTAACTAACAAGACAACATCTTATTATAGGAACTGGTTGCTGAGGAGTGGCATTATATCTTATTTGGGTGATGTCCTGTATCATACAGTAGTTCAAATCAAAGGAAACAGTTGATGAATGTTCCCTTTGTAGTTCTAATCAAGGGGGACAGCTGGTGAACGTCCCCTTTTGGAAGTCTTTATAAAACAATGATACAAATATACCAAAACTCGGAACATAGTCCCCAAGAAGAGGTAAATATTCATACTGTGAGCCGAATGTAACGTCTTATATTTACCCTTAATTTACATGTCCGTCGTCCCTGAAACTATGTTCAGTAATCATACCTTAATTTAAGTATCTATATCGTCCCAATATTACACTGTGTCCTATCGTCCCAATATTACACTGTGTCCTATTAGTTTCACACACAAAAAAAGAGAGCAAAACTTATCAATGATGTTAGGTTATATATGCAATAATGCATATAAAATGACAGTAATATGCTGTCAGACTGATGTATGAATTTGCCTGTTTGTTCTTGTTTATCGTTTAAGAACCTTACCTAAGCACCTAAGCTCAAGAAGGAAAAAATTGTCACATAAGCCGCAAGCTTATCGTTTACTCTGAATAAAGAAGAGCTTTGCTCGCGTTATAAAAAAACCAAAAAACAATCCGTCTTTTATATCACAATGCCAAAATTCACAAGGCAGTTATGGAATAATTACCTAGAGCTCTCATTTGCCACTAATGCGAGATATATGACACAAATCGAGATATAAAAGATTATGACACTTATACTTAGCACTTTGAAATATTGATATGTTAATGTACATATTCTTCAAATTTGTTTGTGAATAGTATGTTTTGTCACGGGGCTTTGCTGGATGAGCTCCTTCCCTACCGTTGTGAATCACTGAATAGTAGTCAATTATAAAACGTTAGTGCATAAGAGTGCCGTGTTGGCAAATTCCTAGGCCTAACATTGCATCTGTCTCGTGCAGAACCTGTGCGAGGTTATCAAACACCAAATGTCGAGTGCCTCCCACCTGAAGACTGTCATCGCCTCAATGACCACCATCCTCCACTCCAGCACAGTGTCACTCAATGTGAGTATCAGCATTTCTGTGTTGTATAATCTACATGGATTCTGATAAAAGACATGCTAGATATTGTTATTGTTTGGCAGTTTGAGGTAGTCAGAGAAGTAACATATTTTGCCTCACCCCTGGTATTTTTCCCTATATACTTCACATTGTACCTCGTACACAACGGCCCTGGAGTAGATTTACAAAAAAAATCACTAGGGGATGATGTCACAATTAGCCAATTAGTCAATGATAGGGGCGAGATAAAATCTGAACCGCACTTAATCCATAGGCACTACGTAATCTAACTCGGCTTAGCCTCGTGAGATTAGTGTGCAAACTCATGGTTCAGTTCCTTCTCAATTCTCTCACCCCATATATCTTCCACCTGCCATATGTGTACTTATGTAATGAAGACTGGTGGACATCATCTTCTCTCAATCTTTATTTTATAAATGTACACTGTATGTCATTAATCCTCGAGGCGCTATCAGGTATGGAAAGTGAAGTTAAGTTTCCTTTCGATATCCTTTTATATATCTTAACAGTAACAGGTTGGGTTTTTTTCGAACAGGTTGTGGAAGAATTCATTCGTGAATATGGTTCGATAGACTGGTTCACAGAAAGGCCTAATGAAACACGTAAGGTATGTGGCAAGAAATGTATTTACATTATCCTACTGGACATATATCCACTTATCCCATTGTTAGCCGGACGAAAGTGCATGGTCATTTATGTGATTTGAATAATATCAATTGATTTGGAATCTGATCTTTGGTGAATCCCAAAACCTATATAGGGGATCAATTAGGGTATTGTTTGATTCTCCACGATGAATTCAATCTTATTCGACACACCTTAGTCTTACAGAGGAGTATTTGAGTATACGGCATATTGCCTATGATCCATGGGGGCGGCCATGACGCCCCCCGAATAGGTGTTCTTCACTAAAGGAGGTAAAAAAAAGTAGTTATTCTTCACCAATGGAGGTGCAAAAGAAGTGAGTGATAATTGGGAAATGTCACTTTTCTTGCCTTGCTCACATATGTAAATAAAGTGTTTCATGTTTCATGGAAAAACATCATGTCCTGGGTTTTAGCATTATATCTTCCTGCTCTGGGATCGGTGTAGGGAGTCAAAGGAACCTCGGTAAAACATTGAAAGGCAGCTGAATTTCGTAAGAACAAAGAGCCAGAATACAGGTTTTGTCCCCCGACCACCTAGTGACTGCTCCATGAACTAACAATGGCTCTGTCCCCTATAGCTTCTGATATCATCCTGTGTATCATATTGCGAAGACTCCGTGGATATCCCCATATCTAAAATATCTCATATTTTATCATCCACCCAATACAAAGTGTCCATAGTAAACCTATAGGAACTCTTTATGGACAGACCCGGAGCATACGGATATATGTTGTATGCTCCGGGCTGCAAGAACAGGTGCACACGGAAAGTAGTGCGTATGTAAAAAATAGTGTATAACTAAAGTGAACTTAAATCGGCAGGCCACAAGTTGGATAAAGATTGATGATAAATACAATATAAACTGGTTTCAGATAAAAGCGGCGGTCTGCTCCTCGGGTTTGATCCTATGCAATATTTTCTCATGTGCTCGGATATTACTATGCATCAACTCCACGGAGCATACGGCCGCTTGTATCAGTCATTACTGTGTATGTATTCCACCTATTGCACGTATTGAGAATCTCTGTTGCTGTATAATACGAGTTGATATTCCCCGTTCATAACAGTACGCTCTCAATTCCCTTTATTCACGTTATCCACAGCGCCACCTGCAGTACTATGCGGAGGAGATGGAGCTGAACGAACGATTCCGGACGTTTTCCGTGAATTGCTCGTTACTGTATGGAGGCTACAACACGGTGTCAGCTCAGCTACGACACACAGCCAAGAACACCGCCCTCATGCGTCAGTTTCTGCCGTTTCTCTTCCTTATAATAATATTACCAGGAACTTACGAAATATCTCATAGATTGATCTCCCTGCCTTGATATATTGATATACCGAGTGGATAGTATGATCTAGTATACAAAATATAACCCATTGAATAATCAATTGCTGACAATTTTCTTGCATATGAAAGCATATTTGTTCTATCTACCCGCTGAAGCTGCTGATCATAAGTGCTAATGATTACGCTTTTATCTAAACACAGCTTACACAGAGATAGGAGGGGACGAGGCGTTACCACTTGGAGAGGAGTTTCAGGATCACGTCAGATGCTTTCTGAAGACAGCTGAGAAGAAAGTCAACAAATATTTTGCCATGGCTGAGAAACTTGTCATGCAGCTGGGGTATGTGAAATCCATTTTTCTCAAAACTACCTACATCCCTCTAACAAGACATCTAGGGATTTAACTTGCGTGGTATGGTCCGGCCTAATATTCCATGCTTGAAAACCCATGGAATCTTTTTGATTAATGTATATTATTTAGCAAAGATGGGAAAGGAAAATTCGGGATGATGTAAAATGAACATGCAGATACTAATCAGGTAAATTTGCCCAAATCGAAACATTATCGATGGATAAGCACATATACAGTCCCTTGAAATGATAAATAGAGCCAAACTCGCCGTAAAAAACATCAGGGAATTGATTATGATTGCATTATATATTAAAAGCCCTATAGACTAGTCAGACATGTCGGGACGATATAAGTAGGCCTTCCTCTACTATAAGTAATAGATTTCTAAAATAACGTTTAACCCATGTAATATAAATGAATCGCAGCATGAAATGCATTTGGTAGTTATAAGTAAGTTGTACCTCCTATGACTGTTGCCTACTATTATATTAGGACGACAATATCTTAACGACCACTGTGCCTCCACCTCATTTGATAACGTTTATCTCTGTTAGCAATTTAGGGCTATGTTTTGCATGGTATTTCTATTGTGTTTTCCTATTTCTCTATGATGTGTACATATCCTTTGATATTATCCTGGTATAAGGTGGGTGTCACAAGGAAGCTACCAAGTATGTAATGTAATGAAATAAATTGACTGTCATTCGTTTGTTAGCTCTGTGTTCGGTTGCACAGTTAGATATATTCACTGACTTCAGGATTCTGGGATTATCTGCGAACTTCTTAGGAATAGTTTATCTCGTTACCGTTGAATAATACGTTGTGATGTTAAGGACATTAATAATCTAGCAAATTATAATCTCTGGCTTACGAAGAATGATCAAGTAATGTAGTACAAATTTTACCTACTTTCACTTCGCACACAAAGGCATGATGATTTAATGATTTTAACCGTACGAAAGTACCACATAGAGCAATAACCCCAATTTTGTCAATTTAATAGCTTGAATGACTTGCCCAATTTAGTTGGCCACATTAATTTTGAAGTAATTTTAGAAATATGTCCATTAATGCCACTATACACAATAAAGTGAACACTTAGAGCAAATCTTTGAAACAGATTTCAAGACTTGCAGACTATTATTTCCTAATTTGTAAGTGAATGTGCATGATTCACCAAAATTATTCCTGAAATCGTATTCATAGTTGGATAGATGTAAGAGTCTTTTGGTAGGTCAATATAGCCATGATTTAGAGGCGTTCAATAGGTGTTGAATGCTTGGGTATAGGAACCACTGTGAGTTTTTTCAATGGCCATGTAGTATTTCTGGTACCGTTGTCATGCGGCCCCTCTTACGGTTTTCACATATAGGCGCATTCTACCCTTTATTATTGATTTTGCCCTAGTCTCCATTAGTTCGTTTCAATACTGTGTAATGAGAAAACCTTTGACTTTGTTCTTTTATGTCGCAGTTTCCACCCTTCAGTTCTACGACAACACTAGCTGGATATGCTCGAGGACTTATCATGCATGTCTTATTCCCACCATAAATCTCAACACAACCCTTTATATATCATTTATCCACCGTTTCTGTGTGTAATTCATCTGTCTGTTATCATTATCTATTATGATTCGTTTTAAATAAGGGATATTTTAGCCGACATCTGTTGCCTTAAATAATGCCTTGAGATAAAATAGTTTACGTCAAAACTATTTCCTTCACACGTCTCTCCGTCGATGGACCTTTTCTGATCTATTCTCTAGACCTTTGCTTACATATATGTCAGTGTACAAGTATATGACTGGCATATCCTCGAACCGAATTTGGTTAATACTTGATACGATGTCGTTTCAACTATAGCATGGACCTATATAGGTCATCCAAGTCCGTGATTATAGTGGAAAGAATGTGCAATGGTTGATTATGATCTCATAATCTTATTAAATGTGTCCAGAATTTCAGCCAATCAGGAAGTGTCTGACGAGACAGCCCGGATAGAGCAGGAGGAGTTGGACATCAAGTGCTTGCAGCTACTGCGAGCCATGGTGCACAACGAGATAGTCAAGCTTTCGCCGGACTGGGAAGATAACCCTGGCAAGAGTAAAACGTGAGTGGTTTCACTCCTACTTTTATACCCAGTTTAAATGAAGTTTAGTAATTGTAAATTTAGGTATGATTGAACCTAGTCTTAAAGGTATTTCGCAAAGAATAGATTCTCGTTAATAACTCCTTTATCCTTATGTTATATATTTTAAGATCATATTAAAGAAAGAAAAATCTCCAGAAAATATGTACTGCTGTTATATAGGATTATCTACTAATTTCGATAATGGATCTAAAAAAATGTCCAGGTATATTTCTACAACGAGAGAGTCATCTGATCCCCACAAACATTCTTTTCGTGTTCATTTGATTTGAATTCCCCTCCAATTTGTGTAAAGTAAAATCCCTGCTTGTGCATTCATCATACAGAACAACAAGGTAGAGTACAAAGTGAACTGTTTATTTTTTCCCCTTATACAATGCTTCCTTCACAAATACCTCAGATTGCACCCCTTTTTCGTTTTTGCTCTTATTCAACACTAGTTTACAGACGAGTATTGTCAACAGCTTCCTGGCGTTCTATGGTGAACTGCCTTGAAGTATTCATAACGGCACACAAGTTTAATTGATCTACTGAATCAAGTTTGTGGTTCATGGATGTTATTATGCACAAGCATTAAAGGTTGGAATAAGACTCTATATGTGGGGGCGGGGGGCTGGACTCGGAATATCACGTTTGCCTCAAATGGCATTGCACGTGGCTGCATGGGCTCACAAATTCCAGGAGCAGTATATTGCTGCATGGGAACAAAATTCTTAACATTCCCCCAAATCTTCCAATGTGAGGTAAAGGTTCCCACTCTCGCATCACAGCTGGCATGAATTTTGCTGATGTCCCATTCACAATCCTCTAGAAACCCATGAGGATTTTCAATCCCCCAATTCACCTTTCAATTACCATTAGATTATGTTTCCAGTTTTAATTACTGTTTTGCATGAGCTGCTTGATATTCACTAATGATCGCTGATTTTGTCCTTAACTCCCTCATCAATCCCCAATCACCAACAATACTATTGCTCCAAAGCATCCTACTTCCTCTAAAATAGCTGATGGTGTTGCCAGTGAAACAGTTACCATGTGTACCAATTACATCTTGTGATAATTATTGATTCATGAATTACTTTAAAAGACATTTTGCCCAAACTTCCTGCCAGCCCCAAAATGAATTTGATTATTGAATCATTACCATAAGTGTCCTTATCATTCGAAATCAAAGAATCGTATATCATACACCACTTCAGAAATACATGTATATGCAGATTGTGATGGTAGGATTTAATATTCTAATATCTGAATAGGTTTGGTTTTTTTTTCAAAATTATACCAAACCAATTTATGTGACTTGACTTATTCATTTTAGGCCAAAAAAACATTTCTTTTTCATAAAATCTTCCAGGCAGTTAACACGCATCTCCGACTTGCAATGCTTGCTGGTGGACATGGGGGCCGTCGTCAAGGTCCTGCCCCTGTTGTCAAGGTCCAATGATGATATCGCCAGGGAAACCTTGACCTTCATTTCAGCCATGTTATTCAACGCGAATGAAAAAGTTCAGGTGAGATAAATTGTCAGTATCATCGGCATGGAAGAATAACGCTCATATAGATATCGTATTTTAGAATGTTTTGTATAATCATTGCTTACGTTGCGTCAATGCCAGTTCAGTGTCCCCACTGTGAGAGCCATATGATAATTATACAGCTTTTTGAAGGGACATTTCAGCTGCAGGAACATATATCGATGTGGAGAGTCAGTCTTCTGCAATCGTTATATTAGCCATCAACTCTCACAGATGTACTTTCATGGCGAAGACAACACACATAGGTTTAATATTAAATGTCAGAATTAAGAAGATTGATTTTTTTTATTGCGGTCTACTGTGCCTAGATACCTAGGTCCTTCGATTCCAATGTGGCATCGGGGATAGTCACATGTGACTCTGCCTATCTCTACGGACTCTGACTACAAATAAAAGAACTTCGCTCATATCAAATATACAAACTAAATCAGATGGATGGCATAGTTGTCAAACCAAACGAAACAGATAAATGGAAATTATTTGAAATTTGCTACATTTCTTCTTCAGAAAGCGTTGATTGAATACTTCAAAGCTACGCGTGAGGAGGTATTCTTCCTGGCTGTGCGGAACAGGATGCAGTTATCCACGATAGCTATCAAAGAAAGGTACGGTCTATGAAAACCTTTTAACTGACTATAAAAACATGGTAACAGATTGATTCTAGGAAACTATTGGCTAATCCAACACAACTGAAATATGTCTTCCTTTCGTATTTTCATCATATTTGAGGGGTTTCTTGAGAAAGAATGTTAATCATTGATAATTGACGACATTCCATCTTTAATTTGATTGATTAATAGCCCGGAATTGGTTTCGTTTAGGAATCTAACCGTAGTGGGAATAGATTTCCTTTTCACTTACATGCTTTGCACATACTTTATACCTTTATTTTATGGGTAGGTTACCAGATGGGGCTTGATTAGATATACTTGAAACCATATATGACACCAAGCATGATTACATGAATGTCTACAAAGAAAGTCCTGTCAACAAAATCGGTGTATTTCAATCTAGACGTGCATTGGATGCACAAAAAGATGCTCGGGAGTTGGAAGTTGTCGCCCAAGCTAAGAGTCTACAAAATACCATTTGGGCAGGAAGACGTGCACTCCAGGTAGGACTCTTCATTGAGACAAATGCTTACTTTAACACATATATGATCATCAATGCATGCACGATTTCTATGGGACCCTTTGTAAAGTTCTAGTCTATATACATCCCTATCGTGACCAATTACATTGGTTTTAATGTGATGAGATGAAGTTATCTCAATTTCCCGTATTTATGTGTACCAAAAAGACTGTATTAAGACAGTTACCATTTTGTAGCAGCGTATGGCAGCCTTGTGGTGAATGGCATATTTACCCTTATTATCGCTCAATCTAGTTCCCAGTCTGGCCACCTGGGGGCAGGGAACTATGACATGACACTGACACCCACTCTCCCCCCAGATTCTTCACGGCGCTAGCGCTTGCTTAGTCTCTGCCCCAACCCAGTGACGTCATACACTGGTTCTCAGACTATCCACTAAGGACTAGGGAACCAGCCAACATTTCGGATTCAAAACAAGGCAACTGTCAAAAGTTATACAAGTCAAACAACTCACATATCATGAGTATAGAATATGGGAATTGTTTAAGGAGCTTCACAGACAATCTGGTTGTTTCTTTTTCATACTTAATCCATTTTCTAATGGGAATCCACAGTTGATTAGACTGCCCCTTCAGAGGAGCACATGTCATTGTTGACAAAACAAAGCCCTGCAACACATGAGGTGCTTTCCACTGTAGAAAGTAATCCCAGAGACTGTGTCTGGTTTGAATTAGATAATAACAGAAATGAGAGTATTTTATTTACCATATAGATATATTCATCTCTATTTATAAGTGGAACACAAAATACCCCCAAAAAGCCCTCAGAATTTTGGAATTTTTAAAAACTCGCGTTTGGGCCAGATTTGAGCCCAAACAGGGACCCGTTTCAATAGTCTGTAGGACGTCCGTTATTGGGTTTAGTGACACAATAGCGGTACTTCGCGTTGCAATAGTTAAGGGACGACCGTTTGTGGGACATTGGGTAGCAGACAGGCGCAAACAGTGGATTGTACCATTTCAGAAGTGGGTGTCCAGTCACTAAAAGGGTCACTGTAGTGTCTATAATAGCGAGAGGGTAAACCCTCTCGTTTTTGATGTCACAAACACATAACTTTACTTACCCTAGGGATAGCGCTATGAAACTTTAACCCCAGTTAGGGACACATACAACTTATAAACATGCAAAATATGAAGGGTATCGGTCCATGCAATCCAGAGATATTCACATTTGAATTTTGTCATAGAAATGCTGCTCTGGTGTCCAGTGTAGAAATACCCAAGCGCAGTCGCTAATTTATGCGGTGACCTTCACCTTGACACCACTTGTTCCCAGTAGGACATGAGTATGAGAGGTGGGATACCCAACATGTGTTGTCCCAAACTAGGGACACATCCACAATAGTGACAAGACACACCTCCCCTTTAGTGACATGCCTATTGCAACGCGACCAAACTTTTTCTGTTATTCAAGTCACTATTGGCGTCACTAAACATATCACTAAGTGGTTTAGTGACCCATTCTATTGAAACGGGCCCCAGGCAGGTTGGGGCAGAGATACAAAGCGACCACAGGAAGTAGAGTGCAGGATATCTGCTGGGAGAGTGACTGACACCTGAGTTGTCAGTGACATGAGTGGCCCTCCTGCCATGTGTGACAGACCGTAATAAGACCGATAAGTCCTCATTGGCCGTTGCTCCATCACCCAATCCCAGCACAGAGTTTACGAGCTTACACTGTACCAAGATGGCACCTGCTGATTGTATATAAGATGGATGAACCTGTCATTGAATCATCAAAAATGCAGTTACGTTCTTGACTCATATTAGTACATAGTCAATCTGTGTTTGAGATCTTACTCCCTTCTTCTTAAGGTCTACACCTAGCTGGTCTAGGCTACTAGGCTTTACACCTTGTTATCCCATTGCTACAAAACCGCCCAATGAAATAGAGAGAGACATTGTGAGTTTGAAAAGAAAATTAGTTATATTTCATCTATGAGAGCTATTTTTGAAGTTTCTTAGAATTATATTTGATAAAGAAATGATATTATCAAATGATTGAATAAATGAATATTAATAAATAAAATGGGCAATGCGGCAATGAAATGATAAACTCTAGTTGGTGATGGGTAGGTAGAGTATAGCTGGTTAATGGAATGGCTGTTGTGTGAAGGACGAAGTCATTTAGTTATGTTCCTTGTAGTTCATACCTTTGTTTGGAAAAATTATGGATGGATGAAAGAATATAATATTTTATATTTGAGTCATCCCTGCCTTGAACTTTGTTGGAAAAGTCCATATTATTATCCCGGCTATCCTTTCCCTATTGCGCTACTGCTGACAGGAATGTAATTTTTTTGTTTGATCGGGTTGTGGTTTGCTTATAACGAAGAAAGATTATATATGCAAAATTCATTAAGTTTATTTGTTGTTCAATGTTCAAGGATATAACCTGTGTAAGTACACCTTGATATAAACAGTAAATGTGTCTCAATAAAATATTCTGTGAGCATAACCCTGTTCGATGTTATATTCTATTGAAAAATTGCCTAAGATTCTATTCACCTGTATATTCTGTTCCAATCTATAATCGGCTTATACTCTGTGAAAGCATCTATATCCGATTGACTGTTCATTGAAAGCTTTACAACTGCTTTGACAGACAGATTTATCTTTATATAGAAGATAGCCCCTACTAATGAAGCCCTTTAGGTATATATATATAAAGGGAGAACGGGAATATTGTATAAATTCCAATAGAAATATGACATTAGTATTCACTCACACTGTGCCATCTACTTTAATGGTAGGATTATGCATTGTAAAGAAAGACCCCTCTGGTTAAATGATGCTTAATATCCCAATGCCAAGCAATATCACAATATTCACTTTTGATTCATATGTCACAGTCTTTATCATTGTGGGGCATTGAGATACAGCAGTTTTCACAGATAGGGAAGGGCACCTATTGGTGCCTCTATACATCTTATATCGCATATCAAATATACAATGTATTTACCATTGAATCATTCCAGGGTGATATAGAGACCTAACTTTTAAGACTCACAACATTGTTATTTTTGCTTTTTGCTTTGATTTTTTTATTGACACAATCTAGTCTACAATTAAATTTAAACTATAATTAGTGCATTACAGGTTCTGCATACGATGAGCTGTGTAGTTTTCGGATGACAATAAGCAAGTTTACACTTGTTTTTAGAAATAGTGAATCGAATTTTAGAAATAACCTGCGTGTCACAGAAGCATTGAACATCACCTCAAAGGAGTAAGTTAATCTCATGAATCTAAATCAATGTTTGTAAGATAAGGGACTTTTATTACTTGATTAGTGTGCTGCTACTTCTGAAGGGGATGCCAAAACGCATTTGCTTTGATTCCACTATGAATTACTTGGAATTTGATGAATGGTGGTACATTTTCTTATTCAAAAAAGATCAAAACGTATGAGGGTCAGGTCGTTTAAGAAAGTGTATCAAGAATTAAACATTTCTCATTATGTTCGCTTTCAGGATATTCAAAACTACGAGTCTGACCTTAAAAGGAGCAAACTACGTTCAAGTGTAAGTGTTAGAGACACATGTATATATGTATCTGTAATAAATCAGTATTCATTACCGTTAGTGTTGTTTAGCGTTAGCGGTTGCTATACTGCATTGCTCCCAAAACAATGGTAACTAGGAGAATAAGAGTATGGATGCGACTCGAAACTGTCATATTCGTGGTATCATCGGCTGTGCATGGCACGTTTTAAACTGTAAATCATTATTCAATACTGAATTATTAAATGTACCATTAAGGATATACGTGCAAACATTGTATACACCTCTTACATAAAGGGTCCTAATTATCATCAATATCAAAATACCTGATAATAAGAGAAGATTCTAGCGATTGAAATAGTTTTCCATTGTTATAGACGTTTCTAACTGACCTCATATATCATCATCTCATATAAACACATATAGGAGGTGTAGCCATTGTTAGTTCATGAAGCAGTCACTAGGAGGCCAGCAGTATGGGGGTCCCCTTCGGGGGACAGAACCTGTATCATGGCTCTTTGTTTTTACGAAATTCAACTGCCTTTCAATGTTTTACTATGGTTCCCTTGACTCTCTACACACATCCCAGAGCAGGATGACATAATGATTAAACCCAGGACATGATGTTTTTCACATGGAACCCTTTATATACATATATGAGCAAGGCTAGAGTTGTGACACTCCCCAAATATCAGTCACTTCTGTTGTACCTCAATTAGTGAAGAACACCTACTCAGAGGGCATCATGGCAGCACCCATGAATCATAAGATATACATGTATGCCGTATACGAGCATTATCTAACTGAATTTAATCTCACCATCAGAAAAGAGCAAGTCTTGCTGATCTGCAGTTCAAGGCATCCAAGTTCAGCTCGTTGACGAAGGAGCAGCAGCAGTTAGAGCGAGAGCGCGAGGTACGGCGCTCCAAGCGGCGTCGTGATAAACTACGCCGGAAGTCCTCCGCCGGTGACCGGAGTGTGCACTTCCAGAACGGAACGCCGCGGGAGGCGTCACTCGCTGACGGCGCCACACTCATGGACCACGTGGAGCTGAATCACGTGACCGACCTGCCGCCAAGCAGATGCTACAGCGATCCGGTGAGACATCGTCTCTTGTAAAATTTGTGTTGTTATCTTTTTTCATTCAAACACAGGAAAGAATTATAGGAGATATCTATTGTGCCACAGGCGCTGACTGAATACTTATATGCTTTGAAATATAATTGATACCATTCTCGTTTATAAAGCAATTTTAGCATATGATTATATCGCTTATAATATCTTAAAGATATCCCGAACTATTCCTTATTATTAGGATGGCAGCGATGCGCCCGAGGTGCCGGGTGGCGGCGAGGAGTTGGAGTACAAAGACGAGGGTTACATTGAACTGGTACTCAAAGTGCTGGCTCGCATGTGTGACGGGCAGTTCACCGGCCTCCAGGTAATACACACCTGTACTACGAAGGAATGATAGAGACATGGCCTTATTTGCATCCATATGACGGTTAAGTACTGAAAATACTTGACAAATGAAAAAAAACCTGCATTACACTAGCACAGCAAACATGGGAATCTGCAATAGACAAAAAGTATACCTTCATATATTTGCTTACAGTCGGCTTCCGATGCGTCCGAATGTACGAGTAATATTACACAGTCAGCTAACAAACCTGGGCGAGTTATATGGTGGGGATTTGTATTTGTTTGATTATAATGATATAGGGGGATAGACTGTACATATAATACCGGTTGTGAGTTTTTGAAAGAAATCATTGTGTAGTAGCATATGGACATATATACGTTGTTTTCAGGCACTTAGCAAGATGTTTCATGTATTGAGTGAAATGTAGGCTACTCCTTGATACATAACAAACATAAGATTTGTACATATATATAACACCTGGAGGTGACATTTAGGGTTTTGGGTGAAGGTTCACGACAAAACTTAGTTTTCCAGAACTAATGGTCGGAATAGGAACCTAAAGGGCAATCTGAAGGTCTGAGCAACCATTGGCAGAGGCCTCGATTTCCCAAAGGTTAAATTATGGCCATATGACTTGTATAGCGTCACTGAATGTAATAGTCTTATTGGGATGTCAATGTTTTTTTTCTTTCAAGGACTACCTTCGCGAGCAGCCGGACAACATCAAGACGTTTAACATCGTATCGGAGACGACCTCCTTCTTGAACATGGTCTACTCGAGCATCTCGCCACAGTCCATCGACCTGGTGGTGCAGCTCTTCTCCACGCTCAATGAGTTCGTGTCTGGAAACCAGGCCAACCGGGCCTGTATCCTCAACGGTAAAGTGGTCGACTACATCAACTTCATCCTGAGAGCCGGAGAGTTCAATGATAGTCCACCAGAAAAGGTACTGGTTCCGCCTCAGAACACCTTTCCATTTATCTCAAGAATAGCCACTTTTCTATTGGTTAACATAGGCTTTAAAGAGTCATTTACGTTACGATTAAGTACATCTGATAAATCTGACAGCAATGTGAATGTTTCTTATTCGCTTTCATTCTATACTATGAGTATTCACAAGATTGGTTATAGTAACCCTCCTATGGTGACTTAATAAGGGTCCTATCGACCCAATGGAGATTTATGTGAAATACAAATACAGTAAAACCCCTTTTAAGGGGACACCCTCCGTTCCGGACCAACTGTCCCCTTAAGCGGGGTGGCCCCTTAAGCGGGGTTTTCAGTCTGCCAATGGTTATATAATAGAGAATACCTACATAAATGAAGGAAACGATGGTTATTAGGTTAAAAGGTTTATTAATAATATATAAATAAGCAAATAAATATAAATTATACAATATAAATTGATATAAATAGATAATACATGTAAATGTACAGTACAATGTATATACATGGATGAAAGACAGGACTGAGGAAAAAATCGGAGATTTAAGACACTTATAAAAAATAATGAATTATAACATTATTTTGGAACAGAATAGATATGAATCGATATATATTTTCTAGTGTTGCCGGTGCATATGAAATATCGAAATTCCGTCATTTGTCGGAGAACTTGCATCCCTGTATATACAGTTTCACAGTCCCAGGAAGGCATTGAGGGTGGACTGCACTTTCGGTGGACGAGGACCTCTATTCCTGTTAACAGTACCGATGCAATGCATCACAGCCCCCCCCCTCCCACAGTGAGTGGATATTATTATGAGCGACTTTCGCACCCGTTGAAGGTAAGGGGTTAGAGGCCCGCTTACAGGTTAGCGGTGGGCGACACAGGGCGGGCTGGGGGCTTTGAAGGTGCGGTATTCCGTGAGCCGTCGCGGCTCTGGGCGGCTCATGGTGAGTCGCTTATGCGGCTACTGATTTCTCTCAGTCTAGACACTCCCTTCAACGAGGTTGACCTCCTGGACCTCCTGGAGAGGGCCAGGATACACTACATGACCTGGATTTTCAGTGTTTTTCATATGATGTCCCTCCAAAACTGTCCCCTTAAGCGAGGTTTTTAAGCATTTCTGTACCGAAAAACTGTCCCCTAAAGCGGGGTGTCCCCTTAAGCGGGGTGTCCCCTAAAGCGGGGTTAAAATAAACTCTTAATAGAGGGAAAAATTTCCGTTCCGAGCAAATTGCCCCCTTAAGTGGGGTGCCCCTTAAGCGGGGTGTCCCGGAAGAGGGGTTTTACTGTACTAATATGCTAAGGCATTCATCTCACTGTTCGATACTTACTATAGTGTATTTAGAATGTTTGAGAACCTATTCCACTTTTATGCCCGGGTGACAATTTGAGGCAAAGTGAGGGATGCAACTCTGTGACATTTATATCCTACAGAAAGGTGTCGTATATCAGTTATTGTTGAATATGATTAAATGTATCTTTTAACGTTCTGCCAGGTGTTGGAGCTGCGTCAGGTCATCGGAAACCTACTGTTTTCCCTCATAGAAGAAAATGGCCCTGAACCGAGTGTCGTCGCCAAGGTAACTTATTTCTAATTCCCCCAGGTTTTCATAAGAATATTTCTATATAGAGCATAGCAAATTATAGATGTCATGAGCATGCCGATTACATGGGGGTTTACCCTGTTCCTTTCTCGTTCATTCTGTCCGATAAAAAAACAAACTGACTATTGGCACCTGCTTATTAATGGTGTATATCTACCGCCCAGAGGAAACATAGTGACACTTCTTAGTTTGTTCTCACAGGAAGTCAAGGATACCATTGACAAGGAGGCTATCTACAGAATCATGGGGCAATGCTACGAAATGCACCAGGTATGTACGCCAATCTTCACAACATGATTAATCACATTATTGGTAAACACTCTACCTACTATGTCTAGCAATGGCCCATCCTTTCATCACAGTCACAGCTATGTGAACTTGGGTGCTGAGCAAACGCCAAGATGGTGCCCTATTCACCACTGGGAGATCGGTTTACAATAATGCAACCGAACTGACCGACCATGTTTATAGAAATTTTAAATAAAATAAGAATCATTCTTCATCGTACAAAAGAAATAGACGATAGTAAACGTATGATGGCGGGTATCAAATATAGTATATTATTTCCATGTTGAGACATTAGAATATATATTCTACAATTCAACTCGTATCGCCTTTCGTAACTTTCATGATATTCCAGATAGAAAAACCAAAATGGAGTGACTTCTTACAAAGGAAGAACTTCACAAATATTCAAGGTGCACTTCAGTCTGCGAAGTCCCTCGCCAAGGAAGGCAGCAAGTATATGAAGGAAAAGATAGTAAGTCACTGATATAGTAAACATCTAGTATTAAATGATTCCTCATAACTTGTTATTCTAGTTTTATTCAAAAATCAATAAGCTACGCAAAGTTTTCACAAGTGGAATGCTCTTCCAATATAGATACATGTTTGTATGTTACATTATCCGTTGTTCTATTTTACATTTTTTCTATTTTAGCTTAAATGTCAATCCGCCACATTTGGCCCTGTGCTTGAAGTAATCCGAGATCATTTAGAATAAATACCTGTTTGCAATACCTGTTATGTGAATACATGGACGATTTCTAATGATTTCTAGGACGCCAACAAACCTGGAGTACGAGAAAAGCTAATTGCAGTTGGTTTTGTGTATTACTTCATTCTGGCGCGCTTCTACGATATCGACCCGAACCTAGATCCGATGGGTAAGAGGTCATCAAAGGAGAGAATGTTCTTCAATCGGTTAACATATAAGTGTTTTTTTAATTTAGATTGTCGCTATCCCAAAGAATGTTCCATCAATTCACGATTATAAGGGTATCTATGCATTCAGATTACCATGAAATTACAACGGAGCTGATGATGGAACATATTTAGAACTACTCAGAATTCCCCTCAACGCTCTGAGACTAATGAATTTAGATAGCTTGTACTGTAGTATCTTATAAAATTAAGTTTGGTTTCCTCATCGATGTGAATTATTTACAATTGAATCAATAATAGGAAACCGTCGACCTACAATAAGGGTTACCATTGGATAAAGAGAAGAATACATCTTCCGTATTCCTCTAACAGAAAAGAAATAAAATGTATCACCAATTTGTGTATGCTTTAAGAGTTTGGGTTAGCCATAAAAATAGATATTGTCTGTCAGTGTGTTGTTTATCTTATATTTCCAAACGCATGGTTTGTCTTATTCGTTTCATTCTTTTTTTCTGGTGCCCTAGGTATGAACATCACCCAATCCCAGGAAAAAGCATTCAGATATTACAAGAAGAATTCGGCTTCAATTGAAATCCTGAAAGACGACTATCTACAGAAAGTCCACTTTCGGGTCAAGAACAAGGTATGAAAAATATCTAAAATGATAATTCTTTATGATATTTTTAGCTTTTGTGTCTTTTCAAGAAATTATTTTGATCATACGAAACTAATTTTTCCGTTAAATATATGTTCCCCGTTCACATTTGTCAATGAAGACACGTTTTGAAATTTTGTTATTCTTAGAATGTATTGCGAGAGGAAGTCAAGGAAAAGTTGAAATGGAACGTTGACAGGTCTTCTCCCAGCAACAAGATTCGGGACTTGATGATGTGGTCCAAGGACATCCTGAAGGATATCCACTACCAGAGAAAGATACTCTCCAACTTCTTAGCAGCCCTGCTCACGAAGCACTGGTAAGGCATCATAGTTATGGTACCATTCATGCTGTGTCCATTTAACATATGAGAACATCCATATTGGAAAGCCTCAATTCATTTGCAGGTTGTTTCTACTTGAAAGGTTCTGTTACCCAAATGTTAGCATGAAAAAACCTTTATTGTGGTCTCTCAATCCGCTTGAGTGTATTTATTGAATCGTATATTTTGTGGCTGTTATATGACTATTGAAGAGTCTTCCCGATCAAGGCTTTCTGAAAGGTCCAAAAGCATTGAACTAAAAGAAGAAAGATAATGACAATTATGGTCTATACAATATTTTACATATCAAAGTACCAAGTAGGTGTAATTTAGAACATATTTCTTGGAATTCTTGAAAGACGAAGTGGCCGTCTATGTGTTAGATAAGGGTGTCCACTACATGGAATCCTGAAAGGCAATATTGCGATGGGATAGCACCACGTCGATAATATATTGTCATATCGGGAAGAACATGAATTCTGGTTTAACTTCAGGCTGATAAGGTAGAGAAATACACTTCTATGGTTTAGTACAAGTTTCCTATACCCCTGTTGAAATGATCTTACGATCGGAGATGGGGTTGAATAAACCAAGCTTCATTTCTCTTGGTTTAACAATAGAATTTGACTATATTCCTGGTATCATTGCACGGCAGGTTGCTGTGGAACCACATTGTCATGGCGTTGAGCCTTGCTATTAACATTCTCATGTTGCTGACATGGGAATCCCGTATGTCGCTGGGGCGAGTATCTGAAAACGCTACAACCCTTCCCGCCGAACTCTTTGAGTAAGTACTGGGGTTTTAACATCATAGACCTTATGCTATGTTCTCAGTAACTAGATTTATCTTCATATTCTATTCGTTACTTAAAATATAGAGGTAACATTTCATTAGAGATAGATATAAGGTCGCATAGATACATGTATATAAATGGCAAATGAAATTAGTCCATTATGTCTGGAGTGATTCTAAATGCTAAAAGATAATGTCTCATGGTTTCAGTCCGGTACCCATGGTCGCCAATCCCGGTCTATACTACTCACTCATCTATATTCTGGGAGGCGTCCATAACTTCTTCTCCTTCCTAGTCCTCATCAGCTATTTCCTTTCCAACCACCCTGAAATGCCCAAGATTGGGTCATGGTTCCGCCGTCGCTATCGGTAAGCAAAGAGTTTAAGATCTGCACTTGTCTAACTAAGTGTATTTGTCACACACCTTTCAGTCGGTTGGCATGTACTAGGAAGAGGGCCGCTTGGTGATTGTACTTGTCTTTTTAATTGAATAAAAAAGAATTAAAAAATCTATGAAGTGGGGCGTAGGCCTAGTGTATCTACTATGGTTCATACGTTACAATACACTGGATTTCATTCACTCCGATATATGACAGATGTGAACTTTACGTCAGTACGATGCACCCTATTCATAAATGGTTTATAATATTTAGGTAATATTTCCAATCAGTAAGAACAACTATATGTGATTTAATGCAATGTTTCTGTGATTGCCCTTCATATATGGTTTTCATCATTCAGTAAAAAGACAGAAGACGACGAAGAAGAAGAAGAGACACATCACAAAACCCCATCAAAGTCAAAGCTCGATGTTCAGTTCATCAGTGTCAAAACATTCTACTACCTTGTGAGTCTAAAGTTATCAAACTCATGCATTGCGCCTTTCCTTGCAACGCAAGAGGCACCAGGATAATTTCTAGTGCCTTCTAAAAATGAAAGCCTTGAATTGAATAATATAGGTGATAGCCTATCGGAATATATTGACTAGCCTCATCATATCGAACTCGTCATTTCTGTAGTATGATGGTATGAATCCAATCATATGCATATAGCAATTTGAAATATTTTTTTGTTAATGAAGGGGTGCATATGATATAAAAATCTTATAACATAAGAAGTTCCAAATTGTAGTTTTTGTAGATATTTCTCTGACAGATATGTCTTTATTCTTACTTGAGAGAAAAAAAGCGTCCTCTATACGATTCGAAAAAGAACTTTGGTGTCAATTTTTAAGAGCTACAAATGTACTTTATTTATAGTCGACAATGCCTTCTATTCAATCTATTGATTACACCATTCTCGCTTCATTGCAGATATTCATGGCAATGTCAATCGCAGGCACATTTTTCCACGGTTACTTCTTTGCTTTTCATCTCATCAACATTGTCAACAATAACCAGCTCTTGGCTGGAGTCATCCAGGCCGTCACCCAAAACGGTAGGAATCACGGACATGACTTTCTTAAATTCACAAATATTCAACTTAGCAATTCACAATGTAATTTGATCATACCATTATTGCAGTGGTATCTTTGAATGCACATACCAATAAAGGGGGCATATATACACAATATTACCATGATTTCGATATGAGTGGCCGTATTCTCCGCGTAGTTGACGAGTATTGCGTAGCGTCAACTACAAGGAGAATACGGCCACACAGATCGAAATTATGGTAATGTTGTATTTATTACTCACTTATTTTAAGATTTAAGCAATAAATATGATCGTTAGAAAACTTTTCAACGTAATTAAGAAATTATGTTTGGGACTACTTTCACCTCAAAAATCCGTATCCTCCTCAGTAGCGATCTGTAATCTCCATAGGCTTAGTATGGAGACTCCGTATCAGGTGGGTAATAAAGGATGCGAACAATTACTAAGGAGCTATCTATGAAGTACGTACGCAAAACATCTATAAAAGTGACCCCAAACCCTCTCTCTATCTTGTACACGGGTCTACGCATTTGATTAAAGAAGGAATATACCCGTTATGTAAAATATCCGAGCAATTGAAGAACAGATAAATATGCCCATGAACAAACTCCTGATTGTGTATACTACTCATATTTTAGGTTGAAATGGAAGAGTCTTCAAAGTGTTATGCTGTCTTTATCTTCCTAGTTACAATTTTGTTGGAAAAAATGCCAAATTTTTTTATCTGATCTTTGACAGGCAAGTCGCTGTTGTGGGTTGGCGTGCTGGGCATGGTCATTTTCTACCTCTACGCCATCGTGGCTTTTGCCCTATTCCGGGACGTGTTCGACCCAGAAAACCATCTCTTCTGTGATACCCTTCTGCAGTGTACTGTTACTACTATTCGCTACGGACTTATCGGTGACTATGACGAGGTTAGCCAAGAGATTTCTTAATTCTCCTCAAATTTCTCATGATCATTTCCATTTGCTAGTATGTGTCACAGTGATCTCAAAGGGGCAGATTTTAGTATACCTAGAATATGTAAGAAAACAATTTAGCCACTTTTATTCTATCCATACACCAAATGCGAGTGAGTTAGTTCCATGCGAATTATTACCATTCAAATGTTCAATATTCCTCTTTTAATATAGCTCTTCCCAATCTCATGTCTATGCTCGTGCTTGTGTTCATCAAGCAGTTCATGACCCCTTATAATTACCTTTGTGGGAATGTAATGAAGGTAATAAGGTGTTGTACACAAATGTTATGAGAGGACATACCTCTTTTAAAATTATAAACTAACCTGTTAAAACTGCCGTCTCTGTCCCCTTCATTCATGCTGCAGTTACGACGGAGAGTTAAATCGGTATGTTTATTACGCTAGTGACAGAAACATCTATTAACCACAGATGTATTGGTTTACGGTACGATAACCTTACCATTAAGCACCCAAAATGACTGATGACAATTAGTATTCTTAGCCCATGTAAGTTGTCAAGTAATGTGCTTCACTAAGCTGGCATAAGTATTCCCTGTCTTTAACGTTGATATTTATCCGTATAGAAAAATGAATATTCATAATCAATGAAAGATTTTAAATGGTCATTAGAATATATTGTGATGAACCTATGTCGTTAATAGAAGACTCAACTAATAATTTTGCGAACAATGGTTTTGCAATAGGATTTATGAACTTCCTTGCAAATTAATTCAAAGATTAAACCTCCGCATGTTTACTTTTGTTAACGTTTGCATTTGGGCAATGGTAAGTGTCTATAATATTTTACAATGCACCTTTTTATGGATCATCTTCCTATTGGTATTTTTTTAAATATCGTGCACATATATGGTTTATATCATTTCAGGAAAGAGATTCGCAGGTGTAGATTGTTGAAATTTAGCACATATGAAGAATTCGCATGTGTAAATATTGTATCATCTTAAAAATAAGTTCTAAACAGTTATATAAATATAGCACTGTCATGTTTCATGCCACTTCTTTGGTAAGTTATGAGCTTCGTGTTGCGTTTTGAAAGGATACATTGTGAGGTCTCTGTATTGTATTTGATTTGATAACTAGAATGAGCCCACTTGCCATTTGTGTAGAACCTGAAGTTCACAACATATCGGAGTACAGATGGATCCTATTCACTCAAGATTAAGATTTGAAGATTCTTTTCATAAGATTTACCGATTCAATGTGGAACATATGCCTCCATTCTAATCTCGATGGGTCTTTTTTCAGAAATACGTGCGCCATGATAAACAGAACACCTTTCAAAACTTCTTGTTCTTCTCCATCTACCAAGTCTCATTCTTTGTCTTCATCACCACCATCGGTCTCAACATCATCTTTGGTATCATCGTGGACACGTTCTCAGAGCTCAGGGATCTCAAGGTATGTTTGACTGCTAAAGTGAGTGCTCAACCGGGCCGGTGGTAGGGCATGAAAAGTGCATCATTCGGCCGCCATACCGCGCTGTGCAGTGGCACCTGTGTATAGAGACCAGCACGGTGGAGCAGGTACATGAACACACGGCGTGCGACCGGCGCAACCTGATACATTAGGTTTTGCCGGTTAGTGGCAAGTTACCAGCTGTAGCCAGCTTCTGCCAGCGGCGATCGGGCTGGTGGGCGTTAACACTATAAGCAGGAGACATGAGGACTCTTTTGAAGCTAAGATACCAGATAGCTGCACTACTCAATTTACTAAAATATGTACGACCATTTATAAACAAAATATTTTGTTTAGGTAACAACCTACCGCACTTGTGACGGTGGTTACTAATACGTAGATACATTTAATAATTCTTTTCTTTACTTCTATGTTAAAGATTGACCCATCTAATGGTCATCATTGTTATATAAAAGAAGATGAAACTCTACATGTAAAATCCTCCAGGTTGGGAGGTTCGTTCTACCGGCTAACAGCCGATGAGCATCCCAATGAAAATAAAGAAATAAAAAAAATAAAAATAAATTCCGTCAGCCCAGTGGAGCACACCCTTAAAGGATAATCCCGAATTACACACTCACTTCTCTTTATCATAAACCATATATACCAGGATGAGCGAGCAATATTAAAATAAGGAATACAATTTACAATCGTAGTCTACGCTGTAGCACAGTTGTAGTGTTTAGGGGAATACCTAATATTTCAGCCATAGATATTTTGGAACAGGTCTTAATATTTAAAGAAATGGTGAATTACATCAACCTAAGTATTTTAAAGTACGGTTATTCACGAAATTTTATTTCGCGTGGCCATTTTTTCTAATGAGTTCTCCCTCTGCTTGCAGTGGACTGCTGAATCTGACATGAGAGACACCTGTTTCATTTGTAGTAGAAAGAGCTATGACTTTGAACATCATGGGTTGGTGAGTGCATTTGATATCTACTTTTAACAGCTAAATACATACTCAAATAGTTTAATCATTTTATGTTCTCTGTGAATATCAATAATCAGAAATTAATGTAAATTTTGCAATTTATTCAGAAAGCCTGTGACTGGCGTGGCTTTTCTGTTGTGTGTTGATAATGCTTTAGCAATTTTAGTGTATAATAATCATTTATGATTACAGGGATTTGCCAACCATGTTCGCACTGAACACAACATGTGGGCCTACATCTTTTTCTTCATACATCTTGACGATACAAAACCAAATGACTACACAGCTTTGGAGCTCTACGTTTATGACCTGGTATGAAAATAGTTTTCAGTGACACTATCATTTAGTGGACAATCCCTTTCGTACCTTTTGATATTACTAATACTTGGAACTACTTTGTAAACCGTGATTTGTAACTTGGCGGCTACCGTGACTATCGAGTTTTTATTTTTTTGGACGGAAATATAGGCAATTCCGGGAAGAATTGAAACACACCGATTATTTATAACATACTGTTTTGTCATCCAAACACCCTCTGACACTATCATTACTATTGGTGTCTAGGTAGCACAAACATGTTCACATGTATCGACTTAGAATATTGTACATCTAGCTACTATTGTAACTACTCCGTTGAAATATAGCAATAACTAAATGAATCGCTGTGTTACAAAGAGGGACCAAGCGGCAGTTTAGAGAAATCATGTATGATAGTACCATAATAAACCTTCTAAAAAAAGACATTGGTGAAACCTCAAACATGTCCAAATTGTCTGTCCTCAGCTGCAGAGTGACCGTTACGACTTCTTCCCCATGAACCGCGCCCTGTCTCTGGTGACGATGGGCGAGGACAGCACCGAGTCTAAGATAGACGAGCTGCTCCACTATGTGCTCGCGCTCGTCCAGAAACAGAAGGAAGAGGTGAGCTCTGTCTTATACGGCTAGGCAGGTGGTAGAGACTCTTTTATCACATCCCTGGCATTTTTCCCCACAGACTTAACATTGTTTATCCTACCCCTAATATAAAATCCCATAGGCTTTAACATTGAGTTTCCGTATGCCACGCTAACTGGTATACAGAGTTTTATATGCCACTAGTGGCATACAGAATTTTGTCACATAATATTCTAAAATCGAGGAGATGGGGTAGGATAAAATCAAAAACTGATTCTTTTTAATCTTGGCCACCGCATTCAATTCCTGGAGTCTTGGCTTCGGACCTCACTCGGCTTCGCCTTGTGAAATCACGTTGCCAAACTCCAGTCGTGGCATACGGTGGCCAAGATCAAAACTCATCCAGTTTTACGATAGAACTCATACTCGATGCTCATCGAGTATTGTAAAAAAAATTACTCAATAGGGATGATGTCACATATGTTGGCCAATCAGCCTGTGATAGGGGTGAGATAAATCTGAACCACACTCTATCCATAGCGACTGAAAATATGCCATTTGTTTTTGGTCTACTACGTAATCTCACTCAACTCTCCCTCGTGAGATTACTCCGCAACCAAAATCCATGGTGTATTTTTAGTGGCTACGGATCTTGATGCAGTTCCTTTTGTCTTCGCAAGAAGGGTCACATGTATCAGGAACTGTAATGGACTAAGTCGGGTATCTATATCAGAATACAGGTCATGGATAAAGGTTGGGAATTTTCAAAACCCTTCCGTTCTTTGATGATTGAATCAACGACGGACCAAGATGCGTGTATGCAGGTTAGAGAGTAATACACCATGAAAAACGGAAATATCCGATATTCACACTTTGTCGGAGGTCCTAGATACCCAAATGTAGGGTGACACAACTTCCAATGCAAGTACTAAAGATTATTCTACCCCTAATAAAAAACGCCATCGACTTAACATGAGATTCGTTTATGTCACAGGTGTGACATAAGGTGTCGTTTATGTCACTGCTTTCTAATATTGAAAACAATGTGGAAGCGGGGTAGGATAAAATCTAGACGCCACTTGTTTGAGTTTAAGTTTACTTATGTCACTCATTTTATTGTCTATATAATGTCACTCGTCGTCGACTCGCGAAATTACGGAGTCAACAAAATGAATGACATAAGTAAACTCAAACTCAAACTCGTGACGTCTCTTGATATTCTCTGATTTAAATATATATTTCGTATGAATCAATTTAATTAAGGGGATTTGATATTATTCCTTCTTCAGTCACAGTAGTTCTAGGTTACGTTCCAAATATCTACTTCTCTTGAAAAATTAATTCAAATAATATACATACTATTTTTTTTAAACTATATAAATCTATATAACTGATCTTTTCAATAAGTTGTATTGATGGATGAATCCGCATTCTCTCGCAGTACACATTTCTTTACGTATTCATTTCATACTTAATCTCAGGAATCGGAGAAAAAACGCCAAGAAGAGCGCTTACAACAAAAGCGATGGCAGGAGCAGCACCGACATGCATTGCGCGTTGTAGGAGATCCTGAAGGGAACAACGACCCTGAGGCCACCTTGCGACAATTTATGGAACTACGAGGAAGTGGCAGAGACTGGGAGAGTGTGGCAGAGACAACGTATTTGTGATGATTTGAAGCACAGTCTCAGACTCAATCGTCTTGAAGGAAATGATATGCATAGTAATTTTTTTTCACATTTTCAGCAATATACAGGGTCTTTAAGCTGTGTGCCATAGATACAGAGGATATGACCATACTATGTAACCGTCTTTACAGAATTTAAAATGTAATAACTGCATATTTTCCACAGGTCACAATGAAAAACAAAATCATGTAAATAACTACTAGTTTTTGATGCTAAGAATAGATGAAGATGTACAATGTATCTGTTTACTACATGCCTCCAATACCCTTGATTATCGGTAAAAAAAAACAACATATATAATCAAATATATATCCAACATCTGTCTGTGATGTCGTTTACATATCCTGATTGTGATTGAATTTCTAAGCCTGATTTTGAGGTTCGACATATCAGCCAATATCCGCTACTAGTGATGTTTAGACTGTAAACTTCCTTGTGTAAAATGCACTAATGGAGTTGTTAGGATAATTCCACTGTTTTAACACTAGCTCTTAAAGTGTCTGAAACGGATCATATTACTGGTTCTAAATGTTGGTTGTGTTCAAATATATGCAATGAATAGGTATAGATGAACGTAGACAAATAAATAAAGCGCTTGGTGGCTCTTAATTTATTTCAAAACCGATTTAATGCATAGGAGCACAATATACATAACATCTGCCATGTATCCAAGAATGACTCAGTGTCAACGCAATTAGTACGTTTCTAAAACCACCCTGTCGGATACGAATCACGCGAAAGTAACTCAAATAAATGTCTCACATTGAGAAATATTGTCCTAATTGTTTTAACAAAAGTATAAAAGTAGGATGTCTTTCCGAGTGACTAGTGATTGTGGCGTAATACTACAGAGGGTGAATGATAACATTGCAATTATGAGAGGGGAGTAGACCAGCTTAGCTTTAATCAGTCACATACAAGACACACTGCATTACACTTGCAACCCAACCCGACTCCATTTAAGATATGCCAGATGTGTACATATGACCCTGCTTCCAATCGACACCTAGCCCAAGATACACCATGTACCTAGAAATTGAAATATTGTAAGTTAGGACCAACTACAATCTCTTAAGGATTTTCATGCAGCCATACATCAAGGAGTCATCCTGAAATAAAACATACCCTGACTACTCATAGAGTATCGGCACTTGAGGTCGTTAATAAATATTTTGCATATACAAGTTGTCATCGAGTCCTTTGTATTATCTCTGTACAAAACTGACAAATGGTCAAAATATGTTATTTTATTCATTTACTTATAACGTTGGCTATTAATGTTAATAATGACTGACAAATTCCATGTAAAAGTATTCATTAACCAGCAACAGAATTGATTTCCATAAGTTGGTAGAAATGCTCACAGACTATTCAACGATTAAATTTTCAAATATCGTATTTTCATGGTATTTTCTTTAGAGGGAACATTAATTAGCGGACTTTAAATTAAATTGACATTAGCTACATTGGTTTTAGTGCTATAGCACCATGTTCATGGAAATTTAGCTTAAATTTCATTTTATAAATTCATGGTATTCGTTTCAGATTATACCCAATTATTAATCTTGTTGTTTCAATACCTTCTGGTGAAGACCTAGATAACAATAACACATGCTTTTCCATATCCTATCAAGACATAATTCATTCGAACAATAATAAAACTAGTGGTAAGCGCAATTTATGTCAAACTGTCTACTTACAAGTTTTGAACATGGTAGCGTTTAAGGGCATGAACCAAATAAGAGGCTTCATTTCATATCCTTCGCCATTAGTGTACTTTGGTGTGTGACAAAATGAATACAGAGATGATCCAACAGTGGTTTTCCAAATACAAAGAGCTTACTTAGGGCTGTCTAAGACGGTAACGCTCTCTGTCTCTATGGGGATCTCAATGGTTTCTGCCACGGCCACACAGCTATCGCTTTGTTCGTGCACTGATCCAGCACTGGACACTGTGACCATACTGTGACCTGGCTCCATGGCGTCGCTGGCGATCGTCACGAACGTTTCGGTTGTGATGCCGGAGTGGGTGGCCGCGTCCACAGTGATGTAATCCTCTCCGGAGGCGTTAATGAAGGTGCCGTCCGTCTGCACCTCCGTCTCCGTCGCCGCGAGCAGCGACTCGAAGTTGGAGTGCGGCATGGCGACGAGCATCTCCTGGTTGGAGGCCGGGTCGGTGATGGCCACGTAGGCCTCCTGTCCGGGCTGGTGCTCGTAGAGCGCGTTTAGCTTCTCCGTCGCCGTCTCCTTAGTGCCCGGGTGCATGTCGGCGGCGGCGGCGGCAGCGGCGGTGGTGGCCACAGGGTCACCGGCGCCTCCAACGTCCAGGCCGACAATGTCAGATCGCGTGGCCACAGGGTGGATGAGTGAGACCAGCCGCTGCTTGGTGGAGCCAGGGTCCGAGATGGACACCAGGGTCTCGATGGTTTGCTGCCCGTCGAAGCCGCCCTCACTGGGTCGTGCGCTGCTGGAGACCACCCCGCCGTCTGACTCGGTTATCACCTCCACTGTGTTGCCCACCGGGGACTCCTCCAGGTCCTCACTGACGGCGCTGAGGCCAGGGTGCAGCAGGCTCTCCGCGGTGGCGGCGGGCGCCGGGGCGGACTCGGCCACGCCCGGGGGGCCCAGCCAGCCCTGCTTCATGTGCTCGGCCAGGATATGCACGGCCAAGCTGTCCTGCGACATGAACACTGAGTTGCACTCCTCGCACATGAAGACAGTCATTGGTTTCTCCTCACTGTTCCCGTCGCCAGCGCCCGCCTTGTCTCCTCCGCCTACGGCCACCAGGTCCACCTGGTGTTTGCGTTTGATGTGCGTCTCCAGCTGGTAGCGCGTAAAGAACTCCCGCCCGCAGATGGGGCACGTCGCCTCCACTTTGCCTGCAACGAAATAACCATCACCATCAGAGCGTGACATCCAGTGTATTACTATTTCCATAAAAGTCCAGAGATTCTCGCATTGAAAAGGAACTTTAATTTCATAGATATGTAGTACGTATTATAAGTTTCTACAAATGTAATTGCTGGGCTGTCTTTAAAAAAAAAAAAAATCTATAATACAATTAAATATTTTGTTTAAAGTCTTTGATATTTCAAATAAACTGAGAAGATAAATATTCCCACTAACACGGCGATGGGCAGGATCCATTCTTAAGTAACAAAATTATTATGAGACATTATTTACCGCCATGTTTCAGACTCTCTCACGGTGTGTGATAAAATGAATACAAATTAGAAAATCCTGTCGAATAATTAACCAAGAAGACCGAATAATTACATTAAAAAAATGTAAAGGTTTCTAACTGAACATTTGCGCTTTTAAATCATGGATAATTCCTCAGATTCTCAGTATGTTGTAAATATAGGGTTACTTAATCCGTGAAGGCTGATCTTAGCTTACCGGTGTGGTGGCGGAGGTGGGTCTCCAGTGCGTGTTTCTGCGTGTACTCCTTGCCGCACACCCCGCACTGGAAGGGCTTCACGTCGCAGTGACGGCGCATGTGCACGCGCAGGCTCTCTGGCCGCTTACACGTGAACTCGCACACATCACAGGCAAACTTTCGGTCTGTCTCGTGCACGATGTGGTGGTTCTGTGACAAGAGAATTAACACCAAAGTCAACACCAATTACGGCCATTCAATGCATGTAAAATGTCAGATTTTATTGACAGTTTTAGAGTGAACATATATTAAAGATGGCCGAACTTGAAATGAAGACTGAAGAGACTTTATAATAGCTGTGATATCCCAGGCGGCTAGATGTATCATAAACTTGAATGATTTGACATTTGAAGTACTAAAGGTCACTTTAATTGCCCCCGGGATTTTCTACATATTCAAAAAAAAAGAAGAAGGATGTTCTACATAAACAGAGCACATTTAAAGATCTATTGTCAATATCAATGAAATGTGCCACATTCTCTTATTTTTATTCGAAAGAGTCGAATATCTGTGGTTTATGGAAACGTATATAATGTGCGATACTATTGACAGTTCTCACAACTACCAATATACTCGCACAAGAGTCCATATATCATTACAAAACCTAATTGAGAGATTCAATTACCTTGAGATCTTTCTTCGTCTTAAATTGTTTCCCACATTCCTCGCAGGCATGAGGACGTTCGTTACTGTGCGAGATCGCCAAGTGCCTGGTTAAGCTGAAAATAAATGAACCGTTTGGCTGAAAATGTGTATTGATCAGTTGTGAAGTTTTACCTTTGATGTTTGATACCTTACTCCAAACTCAGAAGCTCTAAGAAGTTATAAGCAGTGCCCTAGAAACAGACTTAGTATTCCCCATCCGCCTACAGGTTATTTATCTACCAAAAATCTGTTCTTTTCCCAAAAGCCATATCTAGGCCTCTCATTGTACACTAACTTGTTCCATCATATCATGTAAAATTGAATTATATATTGATTTCGCTATGTCAAAATCTGAAATATAATGAGATAATCAAATAAAAAAGCACATCGTGGATAAGAAGCAGAATGATTATACAATCTTATCAAATAAAGATGGGACATGACAGAGGGTGTCCTAAACCGACCTTACCTGCCTTTGGTGTGAAGAACCTTCTTACAGAGATCGCATTCGTAGCCTTCATAACTTTCATCATGCATTACTTTGTGAGCCCTGTAATGATACGGATACATTATCATATTACAGGTGTTTTAAGAACTTCCTGCTCCTTATATTCTATCGAGAAACAATGTGAAAATTATATATATATATATATACAGGTATTTCTCAGGAGTATCCCGAATGGTTTGTCCTTGGATTATTTCATAACAAATATCCAGCATCAATGACACGATTTCTTTGGAAACTATATAAATCTAATTTCCTTTTGGTAATACAAATATAAGTAAAAGGAAAATGCATATTATTTCTCAATATATCAAATATTACAAGAACTAGACAAGAAGGTTCAGTGATGTAACAAATAAAAATTACAACTTACATAAATCCTGAGTAGCTGCCAAAGTTCTTGTCACATATCTCACAGTGGAACATACACGTATGACACTTCATGTGCTGGGCCAGAGACACCTTGCTGCGATATAGCTTGTTACAGTGCTGGAAGAGGACATGTCAGCAGGTATATAAGGGTGCATGGAGGAACCAACATTCTTATATTCAAAGTAATGTTATGTAAAACTTTTACTAGCTCTGTAATGTAGTGACAAAGAAACATAATCTCCATGAAACGCTACTCATGAATTTACTAAATTCTTCTTAATGACTATCACATCGAGTAAGATGGGGCGCCATTGAGGACAGGCCAGAACACACTAAGTATTTGCCCGCCTGTAGGTCCTTTGCAAAATTGATACCATACATAACCGCTTCACTCCCAGTTCAGGGTTACAAAGTCGACTGCTTAGGAGTCTAATTCAGTTCTTGTATTCACTGTTGTTAGATTTTGGTAGGAACAGTTTTAAAGTATTCTAGGTATCCTATTATATCAGGGATGCCAGAAAAAACAATGAAAGCAATATAAGGTTTAAACATTACATATATACATTGCAGTGGGGAATCAAGGGAAAGCACACGTTTTTGCATGAGTCAGTGGGGAGGTTCAGTGGGGGATCATAGGCTGTGGCTGAATCGGGTAATTTAGAAGTTAGTATGTCAATATCACACAAGGAAAAATAATATTTATTCTGAAAATGAAAACATGAATTTCAATGGAAACATTGAAAACTGGCATCCCTGTTATATGTATATGTACGTTAACAAACATAGATTCATGGTCAAATGCATAATTGTCTGAATTGAGGTGCTAGGCCTGTCTTAGAGACGTACCTCACACAGATAGCGCGTGTTACTGTGTCCGTCCATGTGGCGACGCAGCTGGACCTGATCCTTGAAGGCTTTCCCACACACGTTACAAACACAGTCCCGCTCTGAAACACGAACACACCACTGCCATGCTCAGTACAAGGGAGGTACAGCTATGTCAGTACTTTATTGATGTATATGTATTGGTCCAAAACTATGTATTCTCCACGATCCTGGTATGTAACCAGATTCTACCTAGAAACTAAAGGTGTCAACTTTCGACGTAGTTTCGAATGTGCATCAATAGTCATAACAATTTTTTTTTTGCGACCGAAGAATTACATGCCACGTTTACTCATAAGTCATAACAAGATAAGTAACAAAAAATTAGCCTCGTTTTTTTGGTACTAAACCACACAATACTTAAATCGTTCGCTTTATGCATCACACTGGGTCATATGTGGTAATAATATCAAGTTTTTCAACATAAATACAGTCTACACACCAAATGACCTTGGTGGCCGTAGTCCTTTGATGGCAGTGCCAAACATCCCTGAATATTTTGTAGCGATCGTTACAATATACACATGTATACCGCTTATTTCCCTAAAGGAATTAGTCGCCGTGCAATACTCTAGGTAAGGGCACATTTGCATGAAAACATGAAACGTTATAAACAAAGGAGTAGAATTATATAACAGCACAAATCAACTCAAAATCATGATATAATGTTGTATGGACGTGGCTACTGACTTCATGGGCAGCATGAAAAACAAATCATGATATGACCAAAAAATATGCGCTTTAAAGTATAACCTACCATAGTTGTGAACTTTCTTTATGTGCTTAGTGAGGTCATTCTTCTCATTAAAGGCCTTTTCACACAAGTGACAGCGATATTCTCGCAGGTTCATGTGGTGCTTCATGTGGTTTTTCAGCTGTAACAGAGAAAACAGCAAGATGCAAATTCTGTTGAAAAGGCCACATGTTGTAGTGTCTACATTCCAGTTAACATTCTACGCATGGGTCTGGGGGCATGTTTTTATGGTTAACATAAGTTATGGTGGGCACAGGGTGAAGCAAATCTTCTCGCGGTGACCTACTAGATATACTCTTATCTATACAAATCTGTGATTGGCTGGCAGCGTCCTATCATGGGAGGTTTGTCCCCTGATTCGGGAAGAAGGCGAGTTGTGCATGAATTTACAATCTTTATCCTACCCCTAATATAAAATCCCATAAGCTTAACATTGAGTTTCCGTATGCCACGCTGACTGGCATACAGAGTTTTATATGCCACTAGTGGCATACAGAATTGTTATCACGTAATATTCCAAAATCGAGGAGACAGGGTAGGATAAAATCAAAACCTGATTCGTTTTAATCTTGGCCACAGCATTCCACTCCTGAAGTTTTGGCTCCGGACTTCACTCGGCTTCGCCTCATGAAGTCACTTTGCCAAACTTCAGTCGTGGAATACGGTGGCCAAGATTAAATCTCATCCAGTTTTACATTAGTATTGTTCATCTAGATGGATTAACAAACTTTGTATGATTTGACTAATATTTGAAAATTACTCACCTTTTGCCTGAAAGCGAATGCCTTGCCGCACAGCTCACATGGATAGTCCTTGATGCCCGTGTGTAACTTCATGTGAACAATCAGACTGGACCGCATACGGCCTGGTAGAGATGATAGATAGCATAGCTACAAAGTGTGCATGGAGTTTATATCAAATTCATAGACATGACATAGATTGTTCATACATAAAAAAACTTTCCCCGAAAAAATATTCAAGTCAGGAAAACAGTGAACAAATTCCATTGAAGACAAATGCTGGTAGTTTGGTGATTTCTAAATTCTATTGATTTTTGCAAATAACTCTGGATGATATAAGTTTCATATATCACCAAATAGAAAATGCAAAGAAGGCATGTCACCAAGGGCTTAAATATTGGTGTCTATGGGAAACTGCAGTATTTTCATGAAACCAGATGGCAGCACCAGTGTAAAATCTAGTTTTGAGTGTAGACATAGAATGCACTGCGATACCTACCCGCATTTGTCTTTAAAACTGTCTATGTTCCTTAGAAAAACCCATCTTATGAACAGTGATATATAATTTAAAGATCTAGTGTGGATAATCTATTGATTATAAACAGCTCCACAGGATTCACTCACATGTGTATGGACACTCGGGGCACTGCCAGGCGCGGATGTTCGGGTGTCGCTGCTCGAGGTGGTGGATGAAGCCAGTCTTACTCGTGAACGGCTCTATTTCACACAGCTCGCAGAAGAACTGTGCCGACAACCCGTCGTCGCCTATGACACAATCAGTGAGAAAACTGACATTAGATGACATTCAGCGAAGGTTCCATGTGAGTGGATGATCTCACAGACTGTCTTGTATTATGAAACAAACCCCGAAAAACTTTTAAATCTTTTTAAGGTGTAATAATGTATTCGGTATCAAATTGTGTATATAATTATCACAGCAATGAAATAGGTTGCTCTAAATGTATGGATGTGTGTCGGTCATTGCACTTATACCTTAACATTCATTTTCCTATTAGAACAAAATGCCTATATCTAATGTTATAGCATGTAATAAATTGAGTTCTACATACTTGAGCTACTTTTACTGGACCTATTATATGCTTAATCTTGTGATATGATACAAGGCTATGAGGAATAACACCGCTTCGCACGGTACTACCGCTTTGAATAGCGTACAGGCGTGGCGCCGCATACGCCCTAATATTTTGATTTCAATCATAACTTTTGTATGTATGGTATAATAAACTTAGGCCATGCCAAGATTTTTATTTAAAAAAAAATGTAATTCAGAATTGTATTATACTCAAACGGTTTACGCTGTGCAGCTACGCTTGACGGCAGGAGGGACACTGACCTTTCTCCACACGGCAGTACTGCTGCAGAACGGGCTCCAGCTGCTCTGTGCTCGTGATCTTTGGGATGACGAGTCGGCGCCGCTTCTTCTCGGCGACGGTCGGCGGGTCGCCCTCAGTCTCCGCCGCGGTGAGCGCGTCGCTCGCCGGGACATTGTTCCGGTCAGCGGCCGGTAGCAGGCCCATTCTGTGTGAACGAACCATATTCGTGTTAATATTTATCTTTTGTGCAGCTAGTCAACCAGCCGTTATCAGCTACCTTTACGTTTTAAATGATGGGATTAAGACCACGAACCACTCAACGACCGGATTAATGTTCAGATTACTTTTTAATGGTGTATCCTTTCTATTACATGAACCAACTGTTGTTTTTATTTATGTCCTTATGTTATGCCAACGTTTCGGACCTGTTTTGCCTTCTTCAGGGCAAGGACTGTACTGCACTTACGTTTTAAAATAAAAGTTACAACTACCATGTAATCTGATTGGTAATATATCAATATGGCATACACAATATAAAATATGACATCAGCAAATATATATATATATAAATAAACATCGTACTTAACACCTTCCATTACAACCATATGGATAGATTAGCGTGTAATAAGGATGTCGGGGAAAAGTGAAAATATTTTCTACATGGACTTTGCTGCCTCAGAGAGACCATGAAAACATTGAAAACACGTGAGTGTCAGCAACTAGGTGGGGTTGAGGGCCTGTGTAGAGGTACAAACCACTGGCTTTTGTGTGTGGATGGGGCTCTATTAATAACATCTATGTTATACATAACGAAAATAAATCTTATATACTGAGGATTCAATCGTGGATATCCTTGCATAAGTGGAGAGCTGACACCTCTGGACAACACAGAGTGAACAGTAGGTTCCCCACTCTCAATGTCTAATGGTGCCAACTTACTTATACTGTTGTGTGTACAAGAAGGTTTTTCTTGTTCCGTAAAGAAGAGAAGTCTTTTTAGCTGTCTTATCCTCTGGGTTCTCGGTAGATATGGAGCTATTTGCCTTTGCGCCCTCTTGGCTAGTTTCTGGATCAGATTCTGGAGTCTTGGCAGCAACCTCCTGACTTGTACTAGCAACCTCCTGACTTGTATTAGCATCTGACATGAAATAAATCTGATCTGAGTGTGCAGTTACAGGAGCCGTCTAGTCAACTTTCCATTGATCTCCATGTCTTTTTTTTTTACCCTAAACTTATCTACTGATCTAGGAATGGATACAGCAATACAGGAACTACGAGATCTCTTACCTGCTGTCCGATGGTAATAGTGTCGGACAAAACTACTAAGTGGTTAGCATTACTTTTTGAATATTATTTTAATAAACCGCATCAAGTTAACAGTTTAGACAGTTGTGCCACAACCAAATAAGCATTCAATGTCGAGAGTAAAATATATGCTCAAGCACCATATGAGTAACTATTCATTTACTATTTTCTGAAAATAATAATCAACGTCTTAATGTATTGAGGCGAAATCTTCTCTGATTACGTATTATAATCTGTACACATAATGGAAGCTATTGCATGAGGAAAAGCCTAGCGAAATGACTCGGTAACATAATGTCAATAAAGGTGTGATGTTGATTAATATACCTTTCACTGCCACCTCCTTTGCTGTAGGTAGACTTGACGGCGGTAAGATGATGCGCACCTTTCCTGCCGGTGTCTTCTGGACTGTCTGCTGTGTCTGTGACCCGCGCATCTGCTCTCTGCTTCGTGCCAACAGTTCAGGGGGCACTGCAAGATTAGCGGGTTAAGTACTGAACACAACACGTATATATATTTTCACCCAAGCCTGGTATAAATATCTATAGACTTGACATTAGGAACTTGTACTCAACAGGCTTGTGGGTATGGTAACACATAATCAATGGGCGATTAACAGATAAATATTTGCAGGCTAAGATAAAATCAGGAAAATATTCGTGTTTGGACTCAGTCCCTGTTTAGCACCTCGTTTGGAGTACTTCGATATATTCACTCGGCTATTGCCTCGTTCATATTACTGCATGCTCCAAACTCGATGGCGAACAGGGACACAGACTAAACACTCATCAATTTCTTTCTTAATATATTACAGTAATACTGGAAAATATTCCACTTTTTTACTTTAGTATTTTTAATGGTTTTATTCACTACTGCGGGTACAGGACTTCTAGGGAACATCCGAGCTGAGATTGTGTCATAACAAGTTGCGACTTAGATAAAGATACAATGGGTGAAAGAAAACAATGAGAATGATAGTCATGAGAAATTACCGAGTAAGATTGGGAGTTTAGACAAGTATGCAATGTACATGCAGTTACTTCTTACACAAGGGCACTATCTGCTCACCATTATCTATTTTGTGAATCTTTTTGAGGTGGTTCTTGAGGGTCTTGTGCTCGTGGAAGGCCAAGCTGCAGAAGGGACATGGCCTGTCACGGATGTCTAGGTGGTACTTGAGATGAAGCAGTAGCTATCAAACAAAAGGAATGATTCAATCAGCGATGGAAAGTTTCGCGAACTATTTACTAGTTGTGAATAGGAATAGAATTGAAATGATATTTCAAGTGTCTGGTGGAAATCAAGGGATAAAACATACTGTGCAATAAGCTAAAATATAAAATTGCCCTATATAACACTGAAATTATTGGGGGTTTAGGGTTACAGGTTTCATTTGAATTATCACATTCAATGAATGTAAAGGTGTTCTAATTTTTTTGTTACTCAGAATTCTTAGAATCCTGGGTAGGAACAAATGACCTCTCCTTGAAAGGAACGAGAAAATAAAACCAACATACATGGTAAAGAATTAGAATGGTCACATACACCCTGTCAACTCAGACAGACTTGGGAATGTGCGAACTGTGTGAGGTCCATAGTTATGTGACAGGCACATAGCACCCCATTTAGACCATACTGTAACAGGCGGACTCGGGAGAGAACGGTGCGATAAAATGAACCAATCAGGTACAGCGATACGAAACAATATGGCCATCAGCCAATAGAAACCAAAGATACATGGGGTAGGCAGGAGGCGCGTGCAGGGCCTCCCGTGCTCACCAACCCTGCTCTCTCTTTCGTGCTCGCAATGCAGTGGGAACTGGGTGCTGTTCGCCACGTTATACAAACATTCAATTTATGTATAGTTCAAATTCCTAGAGCATGCGATAGTGCATTTAAGACTTAACCCAATCTGACAATGTCTGTATTAATCGTCATTAGACGAATTAGTACACCTATAGATATTCTGTATCTGTTCTCGTCTTCCTCACCTTCTGCTTAAAGTTGAATCCCTTGCCACACTCCTTGCAGACGAATGGTTTCAACTCCCCATGAATGTTAACGTGGCGTGCTATCTGTGCCCGTACCGGAGCTGAAAGCAGACACAATTAAATTAGTTTTAACATGATTTAAAAAAATCTAGGAATCACTTTCCAGAAACAAAAAATAGAGCAATTAGTTTTAACATGATTGTTCGAGCAGCACACTAGCAATATTAGGTTTGTTTTACAAGGGGATATTTGCATTATACACATACTGTTGTTAATATGAATCAAAATGAAGAGGGGGAGAGAAAATAACTTTATGTCAACTATTTCTGGGGCCCCTCCAAACTTAGATATTGTTAGTTTGGTTGGTTGGTTGGTTTGTTTGATTTCGAGTTATGTTACGTGATATTGTTAGTTACCGTGACACTGGTCGTATGCGGATATTTATAAGGCGATTAACTGAGGTGAGTATTGAAAAGCACCCACCTCGGTAATGACAGATGGGACACTTCCATGGTTTGTACTCCACGTCCTGATGTTTGGTCATGTGTTTACGGAACTGGTGTCGATCGTTGATCGGCTCTGAGCAGTATTTACACCTCATGACTTGAGAATCGCCCTCTGTAGGAAATTTAAACCACTTTGTTTGAAAAGATCACAATTCAACAATAAATGCTTAAAAAATGATATGAAGATTAAAGAAATGGGCATGCACTTCAAACTTTACACTGTACACGGTACAAAATGCTGCAGGAAGCACGGTGCACAGCCCAGCAATGCCTGTGGTGAGCAAAGGTATGAGAGGACTGTCCCCTCCCAGATTAAGGGCAAATGGCTAGAGCGGGGCTGGGAAATTATTGAAAAATATTGACATCAAATAGAGCAATCTTTTACATTCTGAGACATAATTTACATATTTTTATCCTTCATAAAATAAGCTATTTCCAACTAGCATGGTGCATAATTCTATGGAATATTCTTTTTGGTTGCTCTTGAACAAAATTCAATTCGATGACGCAATGACCAAAATATTAAACACGGCTTTGGTAAAGCCATGCATGAAATATTTTGGGAGGGGAATTGACCGTGCAAAACGTAGCAGCACCTTTCATTGCCTAACAGATTGGCTTAAAACCACATTGCCACTCTTACCCATGTGCTATCTCATCTCATGCAGTTATCTTGTATGATATAAGGTATATGTAAAATCACACGGCCACACTTACCTATATGCAGCCTGGTGTGGTTGGTTATTTTATCATCTGGCTGTAGGTTGTTGATCATCTCCTGCAGGTCATCGCTGGCCACCAGGTGTTTCTCGGGACGAGCGCGCACCTTGTTGTGGCTCATCTTGTTGACGAGCTGTGCCACAGCAGCAGGGTCATCCACACCCACCATCTGCCGGTGCCAGCGGTCTGTATCTCTTTCAGCAACGACCACCTGAAGTCCCTGTTGTTGTAGCCAGTCCATGTCCACTACTGACGACTCACCCACTGTTTTGAATAGAACTCATTACTCAAAGTTGCAATTATGTAGCCTTTGTTTACAACTCTATTTGATACAATTGATATAGCTAGCTATGTCTTTGCCTATTTCAATATCATTTAGTTTCATTTCGGTTAGAGTTATAAAGTGGGGGTGTTATGATGTGGATGTCATGCATGGATGTCTCTTCTCTGATCATTTCTACAGAAAGAAATTGGTACT
The DNA here is from genome assembly GCA_950022655.1 of Alentia gelatinosa. NCBI lineage: Eukaryota > Metazoa > Annelida > Polychaeta > Phyllodocida > Polynoidae > Alentia > Alentia gelatinosa. Next base: position 41,155,109 of record OX465580.1, on the reverse strand, counting down.
AATGTAGCACAAGAGTAATATAATTTGAATACTTTTGAAGCAGCTGTAATTTATTACCTGTCCAAATTCATTAAATAAGACTCGATTACGAATATTCTGCTACAATTCTGTCCAACTCATTTCGTCGCATTATGATCTTTTAGAACTGTGTTATGTACTACCACGCTTTACTATATATCCATGCCGTATATACGGTAAATACGCACTGTTTCCCCAAATAACGTAAAGATACCGTGTGGAACAGTGTTCTGTACAGCAAAATACGGACCACTGTTCCGAAAATGTTGACTAAATCAATAGTTGATAGGCCAAATTAAGTTAATTATTTTTATTAATTTCGGGTATATTGTAAATATATAACGACGTACTATGCTTATACGAACTACAAAACTCGATGATAATTTACGGTTTGTACTGAACTTGGCATAAATGCCTCGTTCCGTACGAACCGTAAATATCATCTAGTTTTGTAGGTTGTACAGCATGGTCAGGTCGTTTTATTTAAGTACTTACATTCTATAGTGACCGTTTGGTTGTTCTGGGTACCGTTGGCGAGCTGGGAGAGGGCTTCATACGCCACCTTATCATCACCATCAACACTGACTAATGTGACTCCCTCCGGCACGACCCCTGCTTGATCCTGCACCTGGGCATTGCCCTGTGGGACTATTTCGATTAGCCCAGCTTCATCTTGCTCCTCGACTTCTGTATTGCTAGTCAGTTCTGATTCTGCGGTTAGGTGCGGTGCCTGGGATTCTGGAGTAGGAACTGATTGCTCACTGTCCTCTTTCTGACCGTCGCTTTCACACCCGATACTGGCCTCGATTTGCTGGTTAACATCCTGGGCAAGTTGTGCCAGATCTTCAACGCTGCCTGAGGTCGTGCCTGCGAGAATCTGCTCCAAGGCTTTAAGGGTGGAGACATCTTCATTCAGTTTTATCTCTCTTTTCTCCCCCGAGGGGGTGATAACAATGGCCTTTACAATCTTCTTCTTTTTGACCTTTCTTTTAGCCGGAGTTTGTTCAGCGACTACTTTAGTTGGCGAGTTAGTCTTAGGGATCACAGATACAGTACCTCTAATGGACTTGGGCAGGTCTGACGAGACTTCCTGAGACGCTTCTGCGGTTTGTTCTGCTTTTTCAGATCCTTGACGAAGCATTTCTCCGACTTCTTTAAGCGCGGCTTCCACTGACGTGCAATCTTCTACAGTCTCCTGACTTGTGATTTCAATTTCCTCAGTTACGGCTACATATTCCTCCAGATCTTCTGGGGTCGAAGCTTCAGGGACCATTTCTTCAGCTTCTTGACTAGGAACATTCGCATCCACACTTTCCTTTGCATCACCATCTTTGGGGTCGTTACAGTGGTCTCCATTTGAATCGTCCACTTTAGCTACTTTTGTAGATGGTGCATCCTCTGAGAGACTTTCAGCTCTCCTCTTGCCGGCGCTCTGGGCCTGTGAGATACCTGTTCCTGTGGGATGGACGATAATTATCCTGGGCTGCTCTTGTGTTTCTCTAGAAGGTGCAGCCGTGGTAGATGGAGGCTGCGTTATTAGATTTTCTGTTCCTGACGTTACAGATTCTGGAGAGCTCTCCAGTCCTTCTGGTGACTTCTCCGTATTTCCAATCTCCTTGTCCGGGCGTATCACGGTTGGCGTCGGCACAGCCACAATTTTAAAAGCTGGCCGTTGAGCTTCCGACTCCTTGCTTGCTGTTGTAGTTTTCGGTGGCTGGCCATTAGTGTCCCCTTCGCACTGTTTTTGCTGTTTTGGTGACTTATCTGGTCGGACACTGTCTTTCGCCTTATCTGAATCTCCGGCGAGCCGTTGAATTGACGTCCGCCTGGGCGTAGCCAGTCTCACCGATCCAGTAAGTCCAGATTCTGGAAGTTTGGACTTCGATGGAGTCCCAGTTGCTGATGCGACTTTGTCATCACCTTGTCTTTTGGCGACAGATACCATCGTTGAAACAGATGCTGGTAGTGTCTTAAGAGTTGATTTGTTTTCTTCTCCATTTGATGTCTTTCTTGGTGGCGTCGCATCTTTTGCTTTAGGCCCTCTTGGTTTTCTTGGAGATATACCAAGTAATTCAAGAGCGGATTTACCAGTTCGACGTCGTGATGATCTCCGCACCTCGTCTTCAACGTCAGCTCCTTCGCTCTCCTTGACCGGTTCTCTAAAACGTGTTCGAACTTTAGACTTAGCCAATTCAGTTCCATGTGTTTCTGCATTACGCTGGGCAGAAGTTGCATTATCTGAAATATAGCAGAGTACATGTAGATATAGTAATCACGAGTTTGATCTTATCAAGACATAGAGAAACAATTCTCTTTCGCAAAAGGAACAAATGTGTGGTGTATCTTGGAACCGGCCGGCAGCTCACTTAAGTGGTAGCTGCTTACTAGTAAACTCCCTATCCACGCCTTAACTAAGTTTATTGAGAAATTGAAATCTATCGACGCTTTTGCATCCATTCGATTCTGTATTTATTAGGGATGTCAGTTGGGGTCGGGGAAAAAAGTGGAAATATTTTTAATGTGGATTTTCTTTCTCAGGGAGACCAGGAAAACTTGAATAATATGTCTTTGTCGGCCATGGCATGGGGCTTGGCGTCTGTGGGAAAGTTCAAACCACTTTCTTATTGGCGTAAATGAGGCTAAATCAATATCATCTTTGTTTGACGTAAGGAAAAGCAATTACATATTCTGAATATGGAAAAGTGGATTTCCACGGAAAAGTGGAAAACTGACATCTCTGATTTATACCCGTATATAATGCATCCAGGAGCAACTCAAGGTCGACATTGGAGATACTCCCTCGATTACTCACTGTTTTTAGTGCCGAAACTACAGATTTCTCGGCGAATTGATCTCGTAAGCAATGTAAATTTATAGTGCTTGCATAGGCTATATAGTGACTCTGGTGGTTCGAAAACATTGTTAACACATTTGGAGAATATCGGAAGAGGTAGTTAGAGGATTACTTGCCGATTCAAAAAGATGTACCGTTACCAATACAACATCTGGGATCTTGAGCTCTAACCCTAAACTTTCATAGGATTCCTCTATACTATAGTTAGTTATCAAAAGGCCACGCAGTGCAATGATGTCCATGATGTAGTTTTTTTCATATATTGTGAAAAAATGGTTTAAATCCATCCATTATTTCTCATAAAAATTAAAGTTTGCGATGATGACACCTAAACAATGCCTGGAGCGATTCCTTATCCCCTGGGTGGGAATGCCTCTAGGCATTCTTCGTCCCCTGTGTGGGAATGCCTCCAGGCATTGTTAGAACTGAAAGAGTTAACCTAAAATTGTTTATTCCCTAACAAACCTGGTGATTATCTGCCCAAAAGTGTCAAATAGTCAGCAGGTGGGCTAGATGCCATCTTGCATCCCTGGCAGAAACCCTCATTTATCAGAAACAGGGAACTCTTCCTAGTGTAACAGCACTCTCTCTTGTTACACTTAACCACTTGTAGCATTTACCTGTTCTGACTTTGATATGGATATTCTCCGATTTGGCTGCCTTTTTTGTTTATAAGTTTCAATGGATTTGTGTATGCAGCCTTAATAAGATCTCCATCTATAACTGCTTATGATCATATACTGGGATAATTTTCCTAACACCTTTCCAACATTGGCAAAAGTTACCTCAAAGGAATTAGGTGACACATGTTCTTTCACACAACTCTGGAACACATTCTACAATTTTAGAACCAGAGTATGCTATAAACATTCATAACATTAAGGCTTGTCTTAATTTACCTTCATTTTTCTATAAACCCCAATATTTAGCGGAAATTGAAGGGCTCTCAATCATCCTCCCCAGCAAATCCAAGATGGCGGACACTGCGCCACTAGTGGCATTGCTCAAACTCTCTGTTGTTGCGCATAGTGTGGCCAATGTCTACCAGAAGGCGTGAGAGTCAGTACCTGATCGTGGAGATATCCGCAATCGCAGTAATGGAGCACCAGTGCCTGGCAGTGGTGTGGGTGCCGCGACCAAGTGCAGATCAGGTACCAATTGAGAGGAGATTGACAAAAAGAACAGTGGAGCGCTAATGGAGTAGCACCACCAATCAGGGGAAGAACAACTCAGGTGGAGATTGGGTGGAGAACGGTGGGAGGACGGGTGGAGAACAAGGATCAGCCCAGTGGAGCACGGCCTTTAGGCTGTGTCACACTTTTCAATCTACCCCAACACCCACACCCTTAAGTGTAGCATCATTTATAGACGGCCATTTAGACTTATTGGGTTTGATGGTGATCAAATCTTGGATAAATTTAGAAGGATATCTCACCCCTACACATTTACCGAAGTGAGAGTTCCCATACCACATATATAGTCCGAGAAACTTTGACTGCCTGGCTGACAGTCAGAGAGCACAACCGCTTATTCCCTTAGTACAGAAAATCACTTCCTTGGTTCTGAGTAATCCTGTCAATTTCAGTGCATGTTTATGCTCTCTTACTTTCAGAGATGTAAAAAATCCTTTTTAATGATAAAAAGTACTTTTTTGTTTCTTTTGTCACTTTTTGGAGCCTTTTTGTACAACTCATTTGACTACATTTCACTACTTCTATCTTATGTCGGCCATATTGGATGAACTTGTTCCTGGCAATTCCATGTGTGGGATCATAGATGCGTATTTGAATCCGCCATTTTTCCCGCCAGTTAGTAGTCCGTTCATGCACTGCGCCGCCTTCAGGTTACGACATGGATTTTATTAGTCAGACGAGTCAGACCCTATACGGGAACGTAGGCCTACTGTTAGGGTCGCCCACGACTAGGATTTTATAAACACTGGCTGTTCTATTATTTAGAACTAATGCAAAGGTAGGAAATTGCAGCGATTTTAATGCATTTTACGTCAGGAACCTGAATACTACAAAATCGGAAAGATTCAACGTATATGTATTAGGCTGCTGAGCTGAGATCGACCAATCTGGTCGACCTGTTAACCTAGAACTCTAGGGGACTGCTCTCGGACTGTCTGCACCGCTAGACAGTCAGAGCCTCTCGGACTACCGTACACACATATATATATAGATTTATCCTACCCCTAATAAAAAATGCCATAGGCTTAACATGGGATATGTTTATGTCACGGGTGTGACATAAAGTGTTGTTTATGCCACTACTTTCTAATACTGAAAAAATATGGAAACGGGGTAGGATAAAATCTAGACGCCACTCGTTTGAGCTTATTTATGCAACGCATTTTGTTGGCTTCGTAATGTCACTCGTCTTCGACTCGTGAAATTACAGAGCCAACAAAATGCGTGGCATAAATAAACTCAGACTCAAACTCATGACATCTCTTGATATTATCTCACCCCTTGAATAAATGCCCATAGGCTCAACATTGGTAACTCGTTCTCCATGCCCCTACGAGTATTGCGGTCCGTTCTCCATGGTCTATATCCTGTGTGTCATCCATTCTTTTAATAGGGGTGAGATAAATACAGAAAGCAACTAGTTTTGGTCAAAGAAGTCATTCTGCGACTCGTTTGAATGCTACATGATAGTCACTCCGCATCAAACTCGTGGAGAACGACAACTTTGACCAAAACTTGTTGGTTTCTTCTTTAATAGTACGAGAATGATTGGCCTTTGATATCGCTGTAAATCTACTACTACTGCAGTACTGGGGGTGAAGGAGAAGAGTGGCTGCAGTGGGACTCAAACTCAAATTCACAAAGTCCTACGTTTGGTTTATAACTATAAGTCTATTCCCTCAACCGCTGAGCTAACCCCACCCCAATAATACTATTAATAGTGTAAAGTCTAGAGTCTCCATGACCGTGTCAATGTTCAAGGCCAGCTTCTTCTCTGAACGTTCAAGGCGTTTGTTTGTTTGTGGTTTGACGTCCCGGTCCCTGAGGGTATACTACGACTCACGAGTACGACTAATTATGTAGATCTAACTAAATCTAGATGTAGAACATATAATGTAGATTTGATCTAGAATCTAGTAGAAGTTGACAAGATCTAGATCAGATTTGGTAATAACTTTCAGAATATCAAATTATTTCAGGTTCAAGTACATTGCTAGGAAACTCTTTCCAAGCTCTGAAGGCAATTTCAGGGTTGTCACAGCAGTTTTAGCTTAAGCTGCCTATGTAACCGATGGATCCCATCTCTACTGTGCTACGTAGAGTCTATACTTCAGAAAAAGGCAAAACATAATTATTCAGAAGGCGTTCACATTATCGTGCAGCGGTTTCGGGCGGCAGACATTTTGCACACAATCCGCACAGTCGCTAGTTCTGGAGTTGGGAGCACAAGTTGCGTCGCCGCCCTTTTTTCATGTCATTGTACTTCTAATCATACCCATAGTTCATCAATTGCAACTACTATACCTCTAGTGGTCTTGCCTATTGCAGCTTCGGTTGTTGTCTTCCCCTGCGCCTTACTTTTTACATCTGCTTTTAAGGGGTTACCATTTTTCGAGACTTGTCGGCTTCGGGTAGCCATTTTGGTACCCTGTATAAACATCCGGGTACCCGTTATCTTGAAAAGGTGTGTGACACTAGATGGCGCAAGGAAAGTAATGTACGCTAGATGGCGAGACTAGTCTCAAATTACGCTGGTTCCCGGGGTATCCGCTAGGGGGCTCGGCGGAGATAGGTAGCCGGCGGCGTACACAGACGGACACCAGCCAAGTCTCAAATCGGTTGCCTTGCGAAATTCTTGTTTTATCGCCCATGCGCATGCGCAGTGATTAAGTCCATGATTGGAGAGTGAGAATTTGCCGAAATTAAGCATATTACGACATATCACGACATGTAATTCTTATGTCTAAATACTATTCTTTTCATTTATTTGAATAAACATTAACATCACATCATAATAGTAGTACTTCCAATAGTCCATCATATCTGAGACTCTTTTAATCTTTAAAAAAAAACCATCCTTACAAAGATAAGACTTGGACCTAGCTGTTGGTATATCACTATACGGCATATAGCCTATGATCCATGGGCGCCGCCATGACGCCCCCCGAGTAGGTGTTCTTCACTAAAGGAGGTGAAAAAGTAGGTGTTCTTCACTAAAGGAGGTGGAAAAGAAGTGAGTGATAATTGGGAAGTGTCACAACTTTAGCCTTGCTCACATATTTATATAAAGTGTTCCATATGGAAAATATCATGTCTTGGGTTTAGTTATTATGTCATCCTACTTTGGGATGGGTGTAGAGAGTCAAGGGAACCATAGTAAAATATTGAAAGGCAGTTGAATTTCGTAAGAACAAAGAGCCAGAATACAGGTTTGTCCCCCGACCACCTAGTGACTGCTTCGTGAACTAACAATGGCTCTGTCCCCTATATGTCTGATATAGGGGAGAGTGGGGCACCTTGAACCACAAGCACTTTTAATATGAAATTATGATCAAATAATTGTATAATTTGCCTTAAAATAAGCCCTCATAGGAAAGATTTTTAGAGCACTAGCAATAAGTGCCCAACTAATCTGCTAGTGTGTGAGACCTGCTCAAGAAGGTTATAGGGTCCAAAAAGTAAAATTTCCAGGTTATGTTATGGTCTTATCTTTTCACGATAATATTCAATTAACAAATTAGGGTGTATGTGTGATGAAAATGTATATCTTAGGTTGTTCTATCACAGCATAACTGAATTAAAAAATTTCAGTTAAAGTCATTTTATGGAAACTTATAACAAAAAACCTGCTATGGGGTACCTTGAACCAGGCATTGTGGGGCACCTTGAACCATGGTTCAAGGTGCCCCACAAACAAATAAAATGCTTCTGAATGGTGTGTTTCTTTACAAAATTACTTTAGTTCTCAAATTGTTGTTTATCTAAAACTCTATTTACCTACATTTCCCATACAAATCTAAATCCTTTACCAGAAGTCATCTTCAGATAAGGTTTCTCATCAGTATAGTTGAAAATTATATATTGTAGGTGCATATTTAAATTACTTGATGAGGACAAACAATGAGCTTACACTGGGAGCCCTCCATTGATACCATACATGTGATGCTATGATATCTTTTGGGAAAGCCTTGGGTATGAAGCAACCCGCAAGCTTGCATTACATTTTGCAAAGAAGCTCAACAAAGATATCCCCAACAGTTGGACATTAACTCAGATGGCATGGAAAGACTGGATATATGGATTTATGAAGCATCATCAAAATCTAAGTCTTAGGTCCCCTGAAAACACAAGTATTGCTCGGGTACGGGGGTTTAACAAAGTTGCTATGAAAAACTTCTTTTCACTGGATATCAGTGCTGAAAAATTCAAGCCTAGACCAGATTCAATGAGACAGGCCTTTCAACAGTAAAAATGCCCCAAAGGTCATCACTGTTAAGGGTATTAAACAGGTGGGCCAAATTTCTGCAACAGAGCGAGGAACACTAGTTACAGCATGCTGCTGTGTTAATGCTATTGGGAGAGCTCTACCACCAGTACTCATCTTCCCCAGGGTAAACTAAAAAGAGTGGATGACAATTGGTGCTCCAAATGGAACACTCAGACTGGCTACTTCTAGTGGTTGGATGACTTCTGAGTTGTTCATCTCAGTCCTGAGCCTTTACATCAAACGCATGGGATGCTCCATTGAAAAGCCAGCTGCTTTATTCATGGACAACCATGAGTCACATCTAAGCTTTGAAGTAGTAGACATGGCTTGTGGAAATGACTTGACCATTATAACATTTCCACCACACTGCTCTCATCGCTTACAGCCCTTTGACATCTCAGTGTATGGACCATTTAAAGGGTATTAAGGAAATCTGTAGATGAGTGGAATCTTTCCAATCCTGGTAGACACATATAACCATATACGATATCTATGAGACAGTCCTGCGTTCAATGATTTTTTGTGTACATATTTTGTTGTGTTAGACCTCAGTGATAGACCTGATTGCTTCAAAGGCTAATAGCGAGTAACTGTATTTGTTATGAATACTCAGGTATTGATTCACAATAGAAATCATAAGATGTTCTTTCAACAACAAATGGCCTGATGATTTTTGAACATCGAATGACCTGAAATTCTGGATATGTGAATGTATATGGAAACAGGTTAACTGTATCCGTATGTGTAGAATATGCGAGAAATTTTTGCTCAGATGAGTAGTATTTACATTGGTCTGACAAACACCATTGTCTGTTTATCATTTGTTTATGTTATCTTTTGACTAGGGACCATTGTGGACTTTCTAAACATGCAAAATTACCATTACAAACCACAACAGATAATTATAACTTCTCTCTGCTTCTGAAAAATACTTCTTCTTGTGACATAGGACTAACCATAGAATCTGCCAAGACCCAACCACCCCATTTTTGATGTTTCATCTCAGAGCTCCCACAGTAAATCTGTCCAGCAGTCATATTTGTATAAGAAAACTAATCTGGCAGCCTGGCTAATAAAAAAAGTGTTTAACCCTATTGTGCCTGGTGCCCACAGCAGGGCTTCAGTCATGGAGCCAGGTATTAGTGCCAATGAATGCCACTAAAGGCCGGTATATAGGCCAATTGTGAAAATTTTATTTTTGCATCATGTGACATGACTCAGATACTTATTACTATTTTTCATTTCATCTAGTAATATCAAATATGATGTTATATATACAATCTAAGAAAGTTTCATGTTTATGGAGCTATTATTTTAAATTTTATCAAAAAATATATATATATTGTAAATGATGCCTCGAGGCATCATCTGGCCATCCCTTGATGATGCCCTGTAGTAACAGCCAGCAAGCCCTGGTTGATGCCTCAAGGCATTACCTGGCATGATGGGTTAAGGATATACAATATTTAACTTACATATCCCAAAGTTCCTTTGTGTTTACAACACAAGAGTGAAAATACTTAGAGGTGGTTCAAGGTGCCCCATCTCAAATTAGCGCTATGTTCAAGGTGCCCCATGCATGGGGCACCTTGAACCACTTGTCTCGCGATACAATTTCTATACTTGCCCAAGAAAATAATTTATATATTTTCAGAGTAAATGCATTGTTTGAAAGTATTGGGGTATACATATATTTGGTTACAATTCCCTATAAAATTCCCTCTGTCTAAACAGCATCAGGATAAAAATACTAAAAAGTGGTTCAAGGTGCCCCACTCTCCCCTACTTGTGTTATGGCTAATATTTCCTGTTGTAGAGTAATAATCGGAATTTGTCAGATAAAAAACATTAAAACATGTTTCTTTTCTGTATTCACAGTTATTTAATGAAATGACATTTTATAAATAAGACTAGCGACTTCGTCGAGTACGAGTTGAAATATTGAAAAGCGAAACATCGGCCTGGGTTCGAACTCCCGACGCCCACATTCCCAGAAGAACACCCTGCCGACTGCTCCACAAAGTCAGATGCTCTTATGGGGTCAAATACTTAGGCTGCTGGTGGGTGGGAGGAATCAGCGAGTTTTGAAAGTGGGATACCAGCGAAAGTTGAGATCTCATTGGTTTCTCACGAGAAAGGTAGATAAGAAAACTACAGTATTAAACTTTGATTTCAGCATGGCTTGAAATGAATCATAAGAGAGGAAGCTTGTCTGAGTATAGTCCTATAAAAAAGAAGAACAGGGTCGAGTTTTTCACTGCACGAGAATCTCACTCTCGTGGGCCTTCAGTCTCCAACCCTAGGTCGGGTTCACTATGTCCCTATGTGCGGAAGATTCTCCAAGCGGATTCGACGGAATTCTACCGTTTTAGATATAGTAGGTAATAACCTACCAGTTGTATCTACACCTTCGTATAATTTTTTACACAATGTGTCAGCTTTTTTTTACTGTCATTAGTGTCAAAATACTCAACACAACAGTTTAAAATAACTGAGACAGGTATGATAGACATGCAAATTATATGACTTTTCTTAATATAATTCTTTTTTCATTGTGTTTATTGACTCAGACTGTGTTACAAACAGCTTGGAGCATAGTAATGACAGTAGAAGAAGAGTTCAATTTAAAGCTATAGTTGTCCTTGTCAACTACAATGCAATATGTAAATAGGCCTACATGAAAATACAATATATAACTACAATGCATTATATAACTACAATGTAACATGTAAATACATGAAAATATAACTCAGATCTTTACTTAAAGTAGGGGTAGTGTCCTCCTAAGGAATTGGCTTACACTATGCAATAATTTGTAGTCAGTTGATTGTAGCCATGTTATAAGTGTATACATACTTGGGTTCATACTGTGATCTCTTAAAAAATTTCTGACGGTATTGTACTATTTTCACATTTTGGCATTCAAACATTAGGTGGTATTCGTCACCAATCACACCAAGTTCACACATATTACATAGCAGTAGCTCTTTTTCTGTAGCTTTACCTTTCTTGATATACCTTGCCCTTATTTTTGGCAGTCTGTTGTTACCTGTGCGCAGCTTTGTTAAAGCTACTCTGTTTGCTTCTGGTAGTTCTATTAAGTATTTTTCAAGTTTAAAATCATCTTTGAATTCCTTGTACAAAATGCAGGATCTATGTTCAGCAACATCACGATGCCATTGTTGTGTGAACTGGTCTTTTAAACATAATTCTACTGATTTTTTTAACCATTCAATTCTGCTATTTGTTTTTTCTGAAAATATTTGTTGCTGATCATGCCATACATGGGTCATCCCACACTTACAGGATGAAGTCTACTACATTGGTGTGTTATGCAGTAGGCTGCACCAATAGTGGACAAAAGCTAAAACGTTTGGTCCAAGGTCAGTGCAATATACACAGATGTATCCTTGGCCAGCTTCCCTGCACTTGTGACCCACCATTCAGGTAATTATAGCAATGCTTATAGTTATATGTTTATTCTATATTCTATGTTCCATTCTAAATAGTTCATGAAATAAACTACTGCTGTGGTTATACACCTATGATACAAAATAAACTTAGCAGGGGCCATTTCCATTAACATGATACAGTTTCATTGCATCAACTTTAATATTTGAGCATAAAGATAGCTTTAGTTAAATACAGGTAACAAATGAACTGTCTTTTTTTCCTTTACCTTTTTCACCTTTTTTTTATTAAGAAAATCTCATTGCATTCCTTTTCTTGAAAAAATATTCTGCCACTTTTCACTGCTTGAAAAACAAATCCTGTGCTATATTTAATTTCACATCATATTCTTGACTTAAATACTGTGCACTTATTCATCCCATAGGCTGTTCACCTTTCCCACCCAGCTGAGGGAGCCAAAGAGAAGGGAACGCTGGATCAAGGCATTCCGACGGAGACCCTAAAAATCCCCACAAGTTGCTACCACCTGGTGGGGGTCATCGTGTGTGCTCTGCACACTTTGTGGATGGTGCACCAACTGAGCTCTACCCGACCCTGTTCAAAATCTTGGCTATCCAGCTCAGGTTACGACGGGAGACACTCCATGAGCATTTTGTCATGCACAGCGACGACTCAAACAGAATGACAACAGTTCCGTGACATCAACCACTGACACCGAACCCATCGAGCTTAATGATGATGAGCATATAGTTCCTGAGAGAGGGTTACATGTGCGAGGGTTTCATCTGCTCTCTATCATCATTGGAATCCTACTGTCCCTGTGTAGAAAAGGAAAGACTGAATTAAGAGAACTCAGGAAGGAAAACAAGAATCTCAAGGTGGAAAATAATTGTCTTCGGAAAACAATCTTGACCCTACAAAGTGAAGCACGAACCCGTATGACAGTAACCTTGTTAAAAACTGATGACGATGTTCGTTTTTACACTGGTGTTCCAGGTTTAAAGTAATTTAATTCCATCCATGATATAGTTAGCAAACATGTTCGATTCCGGAGGTGGAAAGGCTTGGGCCACAGTATACTGGAAGGGTGGGTCATTTTTACATAGCCCTAAGAAATTTGGGCCTAAGACAAAATTAAGTTCCAAGGATGAGCTTCTTCTAACACTCATGAAATTACGCCTTGGTCTCATCAATCAGGATTTAGCTGCACGGTTTGAAATATCTATGAGTTTGTGTACCCAAATTTTTAATTGTTGGCTCACAGGTTTGGCTAAAACACTTGGCAGAACGATTTGCTTTCCTTCTTTTAGATCATATCCGGGCAACATCCCCAGTCCGTTTCAGGATTTTGCATAACTTAAGATCAATCATTGATTGTTCAGAAATTTTTATTGAAACCCCTAAGGATCTGAACTACCAAAACAACACTTGGTCAAATTATAAGCACCACAAGACTGCCAAATTCTTGATCAGCATTGCACCAAACTCTATGATAACATATATTTCCCCAGCTTATGGTGGGAGCATGTCTGATAAAGCCATTGTTGAAGAGACAAAATTCTTAGATAAGTTTGATCCATATGACATGATTTTGGCTGATAAAGGCTTTGATATTTACAAAGAATGTGCTCATCGTAGTCTTTTGACATACATCCCTCCTGGGAAACGGGGTGTGTCACAGATGTCTATTAAGGATGTAAATAAAACCAAATGTGCTGCCAATATCAGAATTCTAGTAGAACAAGTTATACACCAACTGAAGACATTTCGAGTTATTAAGTACCAGCTCACAATATCCCTATTGCCATCCTTGGACAAAATTCTTAAAGGATGCTCAGCATTAGTCAATTTGGTGCCCTCTATCTACAAGTAATAAAATGGTTTGCTTCAGGTTAATAGCTAAATAAAATACCATTTACGCTTTTTCACCACATTTATCTCCTTGTGTCATCTATTACAATACCATAAATTGTATGTTATATGATATTTAATGCTATATATTTTATATTTTTTTACTGGAAATAGTAACTATATAAACAATATTGGCTGGCTTCAAATACAAAATTACTCACTTTTTTACACCCATCACAGTACCAGTGCTGCCCAAGATTTTGTACATCTTCTTGGAGGAAGTTCAGGCATGCAAAATGAAACCAACGTTTGCACTGTGTGCACTCCACACTCTGTAAGCCAAAGTCTTTGCAGCCATCCTCTACGTCCAAGCAGCAAACACCACACATATAAACGGTGTTGAGGATTGGTCTTGTGAGGGGTGTTTTGCTTGTAGTACAACAGGTAGCGATGGGTGTATGTTTTTCTTTGAGTAGTGGGTTGAGGCTTGCATAGCTGTGTTCCATGGAAATTCCCTCTCTCTGTGAAGGAACAACAGGAGCAAATCTTCCCTCAAACAGTTCAGGGAGTATGTATTTATCCCAGAAATGGTGGGCCACGACAGTGATGTTTTCCCACATTTGTGCATCGAAACAAATCCTCTCCAAATGATGACCATGGTGTGTGTAAATGAAGAGATCGCAGTACTGTACTTTCAGCACTCCCATCTGTTCTTGCATCTGCATGTAGTATGGGGAGGTCGTCTTTACTCTTGGCTGTCCTGTAGTAGGATGCACTTCCAAATGTGAGGAGTAGTTTGAGTAGGATGGTTTTTCATGTTTAATGGACTCTGGACATTTGATTTCGCACAGGCGCTTCCCATGGCACTCACACTCCACTTCGAGGTCAGGTGAGGCTCCGATGAAATAATACTGGTCATCAACTAAGAGTCCACAGTCAGAGGTGACCAATTTCCTGTGCTTTTTTCTCATCTCCTTCTTGTAAGCTAACTTGCCATGCCTCTCCATGGAATTGCCATGCTTTATGGCCTTCTTTTCTTGAAGCGATGCATTTGTTTGTCCCATGATGTCCTTTATGAGGTTATCTGGTGTGGTGCCTGGGTCAACCAAGAGGGTGTTAACTCTTGTGTATACTCTTCGCATCTTGCTGGCAGTGATACGACCGATACGCTGCTCCTTCCAAATAGTAGAATTGGACTGCTGTCTGGTGGCTTTTTCAATGGCAGCCCTTTCCACTTCTGTCAGGACAAAATGTCTCCTTGCTTTGTCCATTTCGTCGGTGGTTAACGGAATGTTTACATCTAACATATCTGCCAGTTCTCTCGGTGATGGGGGGGGGGCAAGGTTCTAACTTTTCTTCAGGTAAGGGTATTCCAAAGTGCATTTGCACAAATCTCCCGGGGAAAGTGGATTTTTCTTCGGATATCTTTCTGAATTCCCTAGCAAACTCATCCACAATTGAGTCTGACGCAGCATACGCCTCTTGAGCGGCTGTCATCGGTGTGAAGTTGAGGGCAAGATTGCGCACTGACTCCTGGTGGTCCCCATCAGCTGAAATATATGAAACAGGGATGTCAGATTTCAGTGAAAATCCTGAAATCAGGGTTTTTATAAAAAAGAAATATTAATCTCGCTTTTTAAACCATTCAAGCTGGGTGATGCCTTGAACCTGGGCTGGCAGGTGAAGTGGTATTTGGTATTAGATGAAGTGGAGAATGAGTATTGTTTTGGTAGCTTTACTTAGACTAGCAGCATGGCATACAAGATGGAGGCAGGAAGTAGTACAGTAGTTGTGGGGACATCTAGTGAGCAGTAGATGAGTTGCTCAGAGTCTGCCACAAGGTGGTAGCACTGCATATGGCAGTAGTCCAGTGTTAGATATCATTACATCCCCCTTATCGGAAATGAAGAATAAGTATATTATTCTTTGTTACTGGCAGTAAAATAAATTTATATGTTAAACAATATTTGATAATGAATGTTATCTATAAGTATAAGGAGTCCAACATAGTTGTAACAGCATAGCGTCTTTATGGTAAATGTTGATAGTGTCATTTTTTTTGAATATCTATTTTTTTTAAACTAATCTAAGGAAGCGAGTAGACTGCCCACAACCTGATCCACTTGGAGGTGTTATTCTGACCTCTTTCCCAAGTGGTCCCTATCTACTTTGACCTGTACCGCACAGGCTTCTGGACAACACGACCATAACGTGCTGTCTTCACTCCTTGATGTTGTTGTGGGAGTGGCTCCAAACTGGTAGGCACAGGCGGCTCCGGACTGGTTGGGATGGTAGGAACAGGAGTGCTTTCTTGCTGTTGTGGTGCTCCTGGCTCAGGACACTCTGTGGCACGTTCCTGTAGTTGTGACCTATTTCGCCTAACTTGAGTACCCGCTGGGGTTACTACAATGTAGGATCTCGGTTCAGGACATTTGTTGATGACAGTTCCTGGGCACCATGTTCGTGATGGTTTGTCCATGATGCGCACTTTTTGTCCTGGAATCAGTGGTGGAAGCTCGTCTCTTCTGGCCCTTTTGTCATGGTGCTCTTTGTTTATCTCTTGTTTTGCTTCCATCCTCTCTTTTGTTTGTTCGTCTCTGCCTTCTGAATGAGATGGTAGCAGAGTGGTCAGCTTGCGGTTCATAAGTAACTCTCCAGGCGATGGTAATTTTGAGTCGATTGGTGTTGCTCGGAGGTTTAACAGGGCTTTGTGGATGTTTTGCCTGTTCTCTAGACATTTTTTTATCACAGGCTTGATCCACCGTATCTGCCTCTCAATGAATCCATTTGACTGAGCATAGTGGGGTGATGATGTTGTATGCTTCACCTCCCATTCCCTGCAGAGATTTCTGAAGGCTTCCCCTGAGTATTGAGGTCCGTTGTCTGATCGTATTTCATCTGGTCGGCCAAGAATGCTAAAAGCATCTTCGATAAACCTGGAGACGGACTCAGAGGTAACAGGGCTTTTTAACTCTTTGACAAGCGGGTATTTGGAGAAGTAATCCGAGAGGATAACAAAATACCTGCCCTTGATCTCAAAGAGATCTGTGCCGAGCATCTTCCATGGGGCATGTGGAACTTCTGTTGGCAAAAGTGGTTCCTTTTTGTTCGCATCCTGCTCTTCCTGGCACAAGGGGCAGTTCTTGACCATCTTCTTTAAGTCTTCGTTTATGTTTGGCCAGTACACAGTGTCACGGGCCAGCATCCTTGTCTTCTCAATCCCTTGGTGTCCTGCATGGAGTTGTTTCAGGATGTCATCTTGCATTATGTCAGGGATCAGAACTTGTTTCCCTTTGAAGATGATGCCATCTTCCAGCCCAAGTACATCTCTGTATGACCAGAATGATCTCAGGCTGGCAGGTAGCCTTTTGATGTTTTCTGGCCAACCTTGGTAGATAGTCTCGGATAGTGTGTTGAGGGTTGGGCATCGTCTTGTTTCTGTTCTCAGTTGTTGTTGCTTTTCTGGACTGAAGTTGATGAGGTCCAGTTCCAGGTCATCAACTCGGACATCGAGTTGTATTGGCTCCACTTCCTTTGGGTTAGGAAGTCGGGAGAGGGTGTCAGATATTACCATCTGATCTCCGGGTCGATATTTGATGACACAGTCATACCCCTGGATACGTAGCAGCATCCTTTGCAACCTAGGTGGGGCAGATGCAATAGGCTTGGCACATATCACTTCCAGTGGTTTATGATCACTGATGACGGTAAAACTTCGGCCGTACAGGTACGAGCTGAAGCGTTCAATACCATGAACCACTGCCAGCATTTCCCTCTCTATGTTGCTGTAGTTGGCCTGTGTCTTCGTAAGGGTCTTCGATGCAAAGGCAATAGGCCTGTCCTTTTGTACGAGGCAGGCTCCGAGTCCCTTCATGGAAGCATCAACTTCCAGTGTCAGTGGTTTCCTCACATCATAGTATGCGATGGAACGGGCAGATAAGGCAGATCTCAGCTGTTCAAAGGCCACCTGGTGGTGTATGGCCAGGCAAAAGGTACTTCATCCTTTAGCAGCTCACGCAAGGGGACAAAGTTTCCCATGTAGGTCATCAGGCCTACGAAGCACTGTAGATCTTCTTTGTTTTCTGGAACTGGCATCTCCTGGATATCTTTGACCTTGGCAGGGTCAGGTGAGATGCCTTGCTCACTGTAGACATTACCAAAGAAGGATATTGAAGGCTTCTTGATGTCACATTTCGCAGAGTTGAACACAAGCCCATGTTCTTTGGCAGCATTCATGAGCTTGATCAGATTGTCATCATGTTGTTCTTCTGTAGCACCGAAGATGCACATATCATCGGCCATCCGTTGTTGGAAGATGTCCTGGCTGATATTTAATCCAAAGGGCAGTCTCTGGAAGCAATATCTTCCAAATGGTGTGCGGAATGTAGTGAGAAGCTGGCAGCTTTCCTCCAGTGGGACGCTCCAATAGCCAGCTTTCGCATCGAGCTTGCTGAAATATTTTGCTCCCACAAAGCGAGGGTTGATCTCCTCCAAAGTGGGCATTTTGTGGGGGCATCTCTTGACGGCATTATTTAGATGCTTAGGGTCTAGGCATACCCTGATGCTCCCGTCTTTTTTTGTGCTGTATACGAGGCTTGAACACCAGTCTGTGTGTTCACGAACTTTCCGAATGATGTCCGTGTCCTCCATTTTCTCAATCTCTATCTTGATCTTCGGGAGAAGGTTGATGTTACACTTCCTCGGTCTGTCGATATAGGGTTCTGCATCCGGCTTCAGCAGAATTTTGGCTGGTTCCTTGAATCTTCCAATCTTGTCAAACTGGTCAGGATACATGTTGACAAGATCAGTCACAGAGGTAATGGTGTTAGTTAGGTTGTTAACTTCCACTCGCTCACAGTTTATGGACACAAGGTTTAGCTTCTCACATGTAGGAAGCCCGAGGAGTACTGGTCCTGGTACATCAACAACAAAGAAAGTAGTGGTTACCCAGTCAGACTCACCATACTGACATTTGATGTCTAGACTACCGAGGCATCTAATCGCATTTCCTGAATACGAGGTTAGCCTTGTCCCGGTATTCGGTGTTAGAACTTCCTCTGGTCGGATACCACCATACATCTGATAGAAGGTGCGAAGTGGTAAGGCATTTGCATTTGCACCAGTATCTAGCTTAACACGCAGCGTGTGTTGTCCAGACAATTTGGGTATTATCACATTGATTCTTGTGAAGGCTTTGTCCTGGGCGATGGCATCCAAATTAGTCAGCGCATAGAATCCTTTGGCATACGATTCACATGTATCACTTTCACTTTCAGAAGTAGATCTGTCATCTTCGACTGCATGGACCCTCTTTTTCTTGCCGCGGAACTTGGCGTTGTGCTTGGACTTAGATGAATCATGTTTGGACTTATATGAATCACCCTTTCGACGGCCCTCGGCTTTGGACCTTCGGCAGTAATCCTTCCAGTGACCCATGTTTCCACAGAAATTCCATTCTGATTTGTAGGCAGGACATTCTCTGTATTTATGTGATGTTCCACAGTTCCCACATGGCCTCTTCTTGGATGGGGCGTCACGCTTCACATGGTCGATCTTCGGGTTGTGCATATCCCGGATCTGTTGGGTACCCATGAATGCTGCTTCATGCTGGCGACCCTCCTTTAGAACAGTGTCGAGCGTCAGGTCATGGTCTTTTCCGAGTAGGTCCCGTCTAAATGTGTCGATGGGGGTTCCGGCAATCACTAACTCGATAATGCGGTCTTGGAGTTCTTCGTCAGTAAACTCGCATAGCAGGGCTTGGGTACATGCCCTAGTAACAAAATCATCGAGAGATTCCCCTTCCTTCTGTCGGTACTGCATAAGACTAAGCCTGTGGATTCTGAAGTTTACGGCCACCTTTAGCTGGTCTTGGAAGAATTTCCAGATCTTATCTGGGTCCTTACTGTCTTCTTCCCTTAGACCAGATGCGTTGAGGCGCCGTAAACCCTCATCAGCTAGACCTATTTTGATTTTGCGTGCTATTTTGGCTTTGTCTGTGACCTCATTATCCTCACAGACAAGTAACATTTTTTGTTTAAAAAGCTTGAACGCATCGGCAGGGTTTGGGTCATCCCAATTCATGGTAGGGTACTTTGATGTCATTTTGGAATAGTAGACTATGTAGGCTTATTGGCAGGTATTACAGAAATTTTGGTATGGTATTGTTACTTTCTCCTGTATGTAACATACACAGATATAGGGTAGTGACAGGTACTACTGTATATAGCCTATACAGATATATGGTAGTGTCAAGTATTTCTGTATATATAGCCTACATAGATACTGTCACTTTCCCCTACTGCATTGATATATATGGTATTGTGGGGTAACTGGAGTCATATGACTGCATGCTCTTCCTCTGGTGTCACAAGTGAGGCCCTCCTGGCACTGTCATGGTAGAGTCAGTCTGGAGGTTGTATCAAAACATGCACCCTACTCACAGTCTATGGCATCTCCTATTATTCACTTTCTTGTCAGGGATGATCACTGTCACCCATGCTCCACCGCTGCCACCATGAAGTGGTATTTGGTATTAGATGAAGTGGAGAATGAGTATTGTTTTGGTAGCTTTACTTAGACTAGCAGCATGGCATACAAGATGGAGGCAGGAAGTAGTACAGTAGTTGTGGGGACATCTAGTGAGCAGTAGATGAGTTGCTCAGAGTCTGCCACAAGGTGGTAGCACTGCATATGGCAGTAGTCCAGTGTTAGATATCATTACAGCAGGTTGATGCCAAAATCACGAAATTGCCGCTAAATATTGTAATTATCAGGGATGACGATATCTTCGGAACGCTGTGACCGATTTTCTTTATATTTGGTACGATTATTTGTCATATGTATACTTTACTCATGTTAAAATTTCATTGCTTAATTCTTACGGGAAGTGAAGTTGCGCATTCTGTATGACATGTCCATAGGTGTCATGAACGGACGACACTTTGGGCGACATTTTCAATCAATTGACCCCACGATTGTTGTGACTGAAAAACACGTCTGGACGCCCTGTGACTCTTACAGTCACGACATATCGCCTATTCACTATAGTCTCGTGTCTATCGAACACTGACGGCAAAAACAAGTCGCCCATAACGATTGTCGTGACTGAAAAACAGGGCCCAGTTTTCTGGGAATTTCTGGTTTTCATAGAAGTCTGAAAAATTTCTGTGTCACTGAGATTAAGGCTGGGTGTTGGGATCACCTGCCGCCGACCCCGCACACCCGTTGCCGGATGTGGATAGTTCCAGGCCAGCCGCTAACGCTGTGATTTTTATTTTGTATTTTAACTTGTGGAGTATTGTCTATTTGTATGATTCTTTATCCATTTCTGTATAAAAAGTAAATTCTTACCACTGTCAAAGTAATGTCCTTTTTTCCATAGAAGTTCCGATAATGGCTTCCTGCAGTCCTCAGTAGGTTTTGGAACCTCCAGGAACATTCCACTTGCTGGTTTGTGAAGTGGAGCTTGGCTTGGTTTTTCCAGTCCGCACGAAGTATTCCACGCGGAATAGAATTCCGGCAACGTGGTTGCTAGCACCATAGAGCCTGTAGAAGAAAATAGTCCCTGTTATGAGTATTTGGTATTAAATTGAAGGTCCTGATGTCAGGGATGTGGTTATATGGTTGGGAAAAGTGATACGAATTATGTGCATCTAGGTAGATTAAGCCCCTGCGTAAGTGGACAACTTCCATTCTGAGCCAAAGTGTCTGCTAACATGGGGTGTCTGCTTATATGCGATTGTGTGTATATCTAACACTTTAAACGGGAAATCATATGAAATAATCGATGGAAAATTATGAAATGAAAAGGGAAAGGTTTTTTTTATCATCAATTCTACCTTTGCTTCTGGGCAAGTTATGGAATTACTGCACTACATAGTTTATTAGGGAATATACATCTTACCCTGCAACACAAGTGCAGTAAGCACTTAGTATCTTGCCACCAACAGTGTCTTTCCCATCCTTCTCAACACAGACCCATGCCTGGTATGGATTTATAGACCGCATAGACGGCTTCACATTGGCACTGAATAATGCGGTTGGGCATCCCGGGGGGGGGGGGGGGCTGGGTGGCTGGGAGGGGGGGGGGACATGAAATTTTTAGTTAGTCCTGTGCTAAAGCTATTTATGGTAGTCAGGGTTCCCAATTTCACACATGAGTCATTTAATATATGTATATATATATATATATATCTATATATAGATAAGATTTGCAAACGGAACTAATTTATAAAATATTGTTATTATGCAGTAAACAGGGATGAAGTGATAGAATACATAGACAATAATCGATGGTTTTGTGGATTAATGATCTTATGAGCTTCGATTTTTTTTGCATTTGCTGCTATTTCATCACTTTTGACCATAGTCAAGCTGCATTCATACAATAAAAGAGTTTCAAAACGTAAATAAGCTCTAAAGAAGCAGACTAAAGAAGCAGAGTGTCAATAGGCTACTAGAGTGCACCCAAACTTCATAACTGTACAATAAATAAACATTATTAAAAAGAATTTTAAAAAAATAACTGAGGGCCCTAGATCTAGGTATAGTTAACTAGTATTATATAATTTGTGACCCCTTAAGCAAGTACTCCAACACCATAGACCAGCACCAGATAAATACATATGAATCACCTGTACTATAATGGATGGGTATCTGTAAAGAATTAATGCACATAAATTCATAAAAAAAAGAGATAATTTTGGCTTTATTCATAGATACTTATTATTTAACATACAAATATGCATATTGAATATATATTTACATTTAGATTATAAGGTAATTTATAATATCAAATTCCAAGTGCACTGTCATGTAATCTAAAGCCAAGGTCACATCAAATAAGGAAATGTTAGAAGTAATTGATGAAATAAGTTAAATATTATTTAAAGAATGAAAAAGAGATCTGTGAAATTCTTACCTGGCCACAAGTTCCTCAAAATCGCCTTCTGAAGATTTACCCCTGAGCCTTAAGAAAGCCCTCAGAGCATGGGGAGTCCATAAGCTAAACCTCTCAACTGTCATGTCCTCCAGTCCAGTTTCTTCAGTGAGATCTTCTCCTGTGGTGTGCAGTGGGCCTCCACCCTTTTTGGTGAATTTACCTTTCCTCTTCCATTTACCCCCACCTTTTTGGGAAGCCATCAATACAAAGGTGTATAGCACAAAGAAAATAAAAACTGTGATCCTTGTCTAAACTGTGATAGGGCTCTGCAGTCAGTGGGGCCACATTCAACAATGAATTTAAATGTAGGCTAACAAAAAGGAAAGACTCCCTCCAAAATGATCTAGGTCAATCCAGGTCATGAGCAGTCCCCTAACAAATTATCTAAAAATAGACCTATTAATTATTGTGGTATGTTGTTCACACACTAAAAGGAAATCCCCATTCCCCCAAAAGCCTCATTGACACAAAAGTATTATTTAGAGTAACTGCCAAAATTGGAGCTGCATTTAGTTATTAAAACTATAGGAATAGTGACATAGAAACGTTTTTTTTCCAATCCCCAGGCTCAGGTATGTTAAAGTCATCAGTACAGCACAGGAATGTCATGTATGACTCAACTACAACAGTAGATAAGGCAAGAAATCAAGTCATGTAAAAGGCAAAATAAATGAACAAAACACGCTTTTATTGATATGTATAATAAGACGTATGTCTTCCCAAAGTGTGACTAGAAGTTGGTTATGATCTGACAAACCCAACATGAAAATACATCAACTTATTGTCATTGCTTCCTCACTTCTCCCATTGACTCCCACTGCCAGCGTGCCTGGGGGGCATTGCACAAATATCGTACGTACGGAAGCCCATACGTGCGATAATAAGACGATCCTTACGTGAGATGCTGCGTGCGATAAATTTCAGTGTTGCACAAAACCGCTCGTAGACGTCACGTAGTAGTACGTGCGATAACAGCATGCTACGTTCGATGCTTCATACTTACGCAGGAAAACACGGCCGGGTACCCGGATAATCGTATAATATCGCTCACACATGCGAGAGGTCACGAGAGGTCACGAGAGGTCACTGGTGGAATTTACACTGGCCACCAGAGCCAGTCCTCTCTCACCAGTCCGCACTCAATAACAATCCTGACACCAGTCCTCACATGCTAGTTAACCCTTTACCATGTTACCTTTACCATGTTACTATTCTAGGTATACTATATCCTTTATATCTAAAAATTGTTCTAAAATTTAATTTTCCCTCGAATACATCAATAACAAAATATATAAAGAAACAGTCACTTTGCAGGATATGGTCACGTAGCAGGAGGTTTTTTTATACCATTATGTGCAATAAGTGTCTAATTAGGTTTCAAAAAGATTATATGACATTAGAAAATATTACTAAATGTAATTAAACTTCTATACTTCTTATGTAATTGACTTTCTTCTTAATGTGGTATTATGGTACAGTGTACTACAGAGTTAAAAAAACTTATTTCTTCAGTATAAATTCTTCTTTTCAATGTGCTTCTACATAGCTCAGTAAAAGTTTTATATACCACTTAGAGCACATCATCTATCTCTCATATTCTCCTTCTCAATCAGAAATTTGTTTTTGTTAATATAAAATGTATAATGTATTTTAATTATATATTTAAAGTTCTATAAATATTATATCTGAAATGTATAATGTATAATGTATCTGTAATGTAAATACATAGTATATAGGCACATAATTTTTATTATCTCAAATTTTTCCAATAATTTTAACAAACACAATTTGAATTTATATTCAAATGAGTCTCCCACAAATGTGTTGTCATTGGAGCTGATTGAATCGTAATATAACGTGACAGTATTGGTAGGGATCGGCCATATGACCAAACTAACACATATATGTAATAAAATTGCTATTCAACCGTTTTGTAATTGAAAATTATAGATATTTCAGTTATTTTCAGTTATTTTCCCTATAATTCTACTGTGATTCAGTGCTTTGAATTTAGTTTATCAAAGAAAAACAAAATGGCCGCCGATCTCTCCTGTCATTTTGAACAGAAATAGTTCCGGGACGTGCCATACAGAAATCTTTATTGAATGGGATGTATTGCACAGCTCAGATAGTGCTGATTTTAGTATTTAAGCAGAACTGTCTTTAGAAACATATTTTGAACCACTATGCCACGAGTTTGGATGCGTAGTAATCGTCACGAGGCGTAGCCGAGTGATGATACGGAGCATCCAAACGAGTGAGCGTAGTGGTTCAAAATACGTTTCGAAAGCGGTTCTGTTTTTATCCCACCCCCAACACGGACCTTACAGTCGATTTTAAGCAATAATATAATCATGTATTAAATTGTTCAAACAATGGCGTCGGAACTATTGTTGCTGCAGCTGCGGTTCAAACAATGGCGCCGGAACAATTTTTTTAACGCAACGTTCATTGGTTGCTACGTTCTCTGCCACCACCATGGCGTAGTACTGTAACTTTACGTAGGTGAGCGTTGCGTATTTTATTTCAACGTTAACTCAATGGCACAACCTGTACCAGGGGTGGGATAATATATAATATGCTGGTTTCATTGTTGAAAGTAATTCAGAGAAAAAATTGCTACGTTAGAAATTGTTAACACAGGGTAAAATTCAATTTTACGGTTACTGCAATCACTCTGCAGGATAGAGACACTACAGGTGGCCATTGAATACTATTTTCCCCAATTAGCAATATTAGAATTGCCCAAAGTGTGGTTGACAATATTAATATTTGCTTTTATACATGGTATGAACACTGCATAATAGGATTTTTAAAATGAAAATTTTAAAATATGAAAAATTTAGATTTTATTGTAAAAAAAACACTATGAAGGAGATAAAATGCTGATATGCCCTAAAAACCTTTATTTCAATAAAAATCGATTTGGTAAATTATTACTATTTAAAACAAATTTGAAATAAAACTTATATATATACTAATACAAGTGCCTAAATGCAAATTACTGTTTTAAATTGTCAAAACATTTACTTAACATAGTGGAGAAATGATTTTAAGCTATTTCCCTATTTGATGTTTAAGGGTGGTCACTTAGCAGGATATGTGCCACCTAACTAAATTTTACCTTTGTAGGCTATAATAAGTATTTCACTTGGATATTTTTTTTTGTTTTCTTCATACAAGTATTCACTATGGTAAAATACTGTGCCAGTTACAAGAGTTAAATAATAGAATTGACAATACTAGGCAAAAAAAAACTGTTTCTTTAAAGGAAACAAGCTAAATAGAGGAAAAAAATGGGATGAGGTACGAATAATAATAGAAGTGATTTGAGAAAGCTATTTCTTGGTTTAAGAGTTTATTTTTTTGATAAATAGATATTTTAAAACAACATCTATTCATCTATAGTATTCATTAGAGTACATGTATTACCCATAATAAATAAAAAAAACGTTCTAATTACCCGGTCACGTTGCAGGGTACCGAGTTTCACCAACCTATTCAAGCCTATACAATTTTCAATTTTTTCCGAATTTTTACCTTTTTTTGCTGATAAAAATAGAAAAAATTCCTGCCGGTAGGGTGAACAATTTGTTATTTATAAAAAAAGGATTTTTCAGGGAATGGTTTTGTCAATTTTAGGTGGTTTTTTTACCTATTTTGACCCCCTGCAGACCAAAATATTGATATTTCACCAGTAAAACCTATACTCTCCCTCGAGCACTCGGCGAGATCTATCATTTTAAACAGAAAAAATAAATATTGAATAGAGTGGGAAAAAATTATGATGCAGGAAACGACTAAAATTGGACTTGCACTGGTTCTATGAGAATGAGCCGACTAGAAGTTGGTTATGATCTGACAAACCCAACATGAAAATACATCAACTTATTGTCATTGCTTCCTCACTTCTCCCATCAATTGACTCCCACTGCCAGCGTGCCTGGGGGGGCGTTGCACAAATATCGTACGTACGGAAGCCCATACGTGCGATAATAAGACGATCCTTACGTGAGATGCTGCGTGCGATAAATTTCAGTGTTGCACAAAACCGCTCATAGACGTCACATAGTAGTACGCGCGATAACAGCATGCTACGTGCGATGCTACATACTTACGGAGGAAAACACGGCCGGGTACCCGGATAATCGTATAATATCGCTCACACATGCGAGAGGTTACGAGAGGTCACGAGAGGTCACTGGTGGAATTTACATTGGCCACCAGAGCCAGTCCTCTCTAACCAGTCCGCACTCAATAACAATCCTGACACCAGTCCTCACATGCTAGTTAACCCTTTACCATGTTACCTTTACCATGTTACTATTCTAACTCCCTTACTGCGTTATCATTCTAACTGCATTGCATCTTAATCCTGTTACCAATACTGCAATTCAATCGGGAAGCTTTCTGATTGGAATAGAGCGCATTCCAATTGGAATTTCTGGTGGGCTGTGCATAACGATAGCGTTTCCGATAGCTTAACTCTTCCGTATCTCTTCCGGTTTTTTTTCCGGTTTCTTCCATTCGTATACATTTCTCTTCCGTTATACGTAGGATGTCTACGGAAGCATTGCGGATGTGTTACGGAAATTAACGGAAATATTACGGAAGAGGTGCAGATGTATTTCTGGGTAAACGTTTGTGTTACGGTTGTGCTACGGAGGATGCACGGATACATTACAGACAGATATCTGACTATACAGGTAGGGATGTGTGTTCCAGCCTACATCACTACATCCCAACATCCACACATCCTACATCACTACATCCTACATCAATACATCCCAACATCCCAACAGCCTAGGCTACATCACTACATCCTACAGCCACACATCCCTACATCACTACATCATACAGCCATACATCTACATCCCTACATCCTACATCACTACATCTTACTTCCCTACACCCTACATCCACACATCCCTACATCACTACATCATACAATCCTACATCACTACATCCCTACATCTTACATCCCTTCATCCTACATCCCTACATCTTACATCACTACATCCCTACATCCCTCCATCTTACATCACTACATCCTACATCCCTACATCTTACATCCCTACATCCCTACATCAATACATCTTACATCACTACATCCCTACATCTTACATCCCTACATCCCTATATCACTACATCTTTACATCACTACATCACTACATCCCTACATCACTACATCCCTACATACTACATCACTACGTCCCTACATCCTACATCCCTACATCTTACATCACTACATCACTACATCCTACATCCCTACATCTTACATCACTACATCCCTACATCCTACATCCCTACATCCTACATCTTACATCACTACATCCCTACATCTTACATCACAACATCCTACATCTTACATCACTACATCCCTACATCACTACATCCCTACATCCCTCCATCTTACATCACTACATCCTACATCCCTACATCTTACATCCCTACATCCCTACATCACTACATCTTACATCACTACATCCCTACATCTTACATCCCTACATCCCTACATCACTACATCTTTATATCACTACATTTTACATCACTACATCCCTACATCACTACATCCCTACATACTACATCACTACGTCCCTACATCCTACATCCCTACATCTTACATCACTACATCACTACATCCTACATCCCTACATCTTACATCACTACATCCCTACATCCTACATCACTACATCCTACATCTTACATCACTTCATCCCTACATCTTACATTACTACATCCTACATCTTACATCACTACATCCCTACATCTTACATCACTACATTCCTACATCACTACATCCCTTCATCTTACATCACTTCATCCCTACATCCTACATCACTACATCCTTACATCACTACATCCCTACATCTTACATCACTATACATCCTACATCCCTACATCTTACATCCCTACATCCCTACATCCTACATCTTACATCACTACATCCTACATCACTACATCCCCACATCCTACATCCCTACATCCATACATCCCCACATCTATACATCCCCACATCTATACATCACTACATCCCCACATCCCTACATCCTACATTCCCACATCTCCACATCCATTTTTCCTACATCCCTACATCTTACTTTCCCACATCCCTACATCCCCACATCCCTACATCCCCAGATCCTATATCCCCACATCCCTACATCCTACATCCCCACATTCCCATATCCTACATCCCCACATCCTACATCCCCACATCCTACATCTCCACATCCATACATCCTACATCCCTACATCCTACTTTCCCACATCCCTACATCTGCACATCCCTAAATCACTACATCCCAACATCCCTACATCATTACACCCAAACATCCCCACAACCTACTTCCCACATACCCACATCCCTACATCATTACATCCATACATCCCCACATCCTACTTCCCAACATCCCACATCCCCACATCTATACATCCTACATCCCCACATCTCCACATCCATACATCCCCACATTATGTGGGGATGTATGGATATACATGTGTAGATGTAGGATGTAGGGATGTAAGATGTATACATGCATGTGGAGATGTGGGGATGTAGGATGTATAGATGTGGAGATGAGGGGATGTAGGATGTAGGGATGTGGGGATGTAGGATGTAGTGATGTGGGGATGTAGGGATGTAGGAAAGTAGGATGTAGGGATGTAGGATAAATGGATGTGGAGATGTGGGGATGTAGGCTGTAGGGATGTAGGATGTATGGATGTGGAGATGTGGGGATGTAGGATGTAGGGATGAAGGATGTAGGGATGTAGGATGTAGGGTAGTATAGTGGAGGGGCAGTATGGAAGAGGGGCAGTATGGCGAAGGGGCAGTATAGTGGAGGGGCAGTATGGGAGAGGAGCAGTATGGTGGAGGGGCAGTATGGGAGAGGAGCAGTATGGTGGAGGGGCAGTATAGTGGAGGGGCAGTGTAGTAGAGGGGCAGTATGGGAAAGGGGTAGTATGGTCTAGGGCAGTATGATAGAGGGGCAGTATGATAAAGGGGCAGTATGGTGGAGGGGCAGTATGATGGAGGGGCAGCATGGTGGAAGGGCAGTATGGTGGAGGGGGAGCTTGGTGGAGGGGCAGTATGGTGGAGGGGTAGCATGGTGGAGGGGCAGTATGGTGGAGGGGCAGTGTAGTAGAGGGGCAGTATAGTAGAGGGGCAGTATGGTAGAGGATAGTATGGTTGAGGGACAGTATAGTGGAGGGGCAGTATGGTAGAGGGGCAGTATGGCGAAGGGGCAGTATAGTGGAGGGGCAGTGTAGTAGAGGGGCAGTATGGTGGAGGGGCAGTATAGTGGAGGGGTAGTGTAGTAGAGGGGCAGTATGGGAAAGGGGTAGTATGGTGGAGGGCAGTATGATAGAGGGGCAGTATGGTGGAGGGGCAGTATGATGGAGGGGCAGCATGGTGGAGGGGGAGCTTGGTGGAGGGGCAGTATGGTGGAGGAGTAGCATGGTGGAGGGGCAGTGTAGTAGAGGGGCAATATAGTAGAGGGGCAGTATGGTAGAGGACAGTATGATTGAGGGACAGTATGGTGGAGGGGCAGTTTGGTTAAGGGACAGTATGGTGGAGGGGCAGTATGGTTGAGGGACAGTATGGTGGAGGGGCAGTATGGTGGAGGTGTTGTTTGGTAGAGGGTTAGTATGGTGGAGAGACAGTATGGTGGAGGGACAGTATTAAGATAAAATGTATATACCTTACTGGTACATACTCACATACCGCGTTTCTTTTGATAAAAATATTCCACGAGCTCGCAGAGCGAGTGGAATATTTTTATCAAAAGAAACAAGGTATGTGAGTATGTACCAGTAAGGTAATACATTTTTATTTTATTATATACCTTCAAGTATAAGTATTTGATGAATTACAGAAGGAAATCTGCTGTCCAAGCACGATTCAAAGTGTGCTGGTATATCTGTTGACATCTTAGTGAAAGTCAAACACAGAATATGCTCTAAGCACATTTTTTACTCTTTTTTCCCCTTCAACTCCTGTGATCCTTTGCACACATAAATTAGCGGAGTGCTGCAAGTCACTGCCAGCATTTCATAAGTAGGTCAATGCAATTTTTTTCAGCCAATCAGAATTTGTATTCAAAGTAGGGTGGTACGTCATTTTATACCACATACTGTGCCGGTATATATTTAATACCAATACCCTAGCAGAGGTTGGTATTTGTGTAACATACTGGCACAGGTATATAATAAGGTGGAGGGTAAGTATAGTGGAGGGGCAGTATGGTTGAGGGACAGTATGTTGGAGGGGCAGTATGGTTGAGGGACAGTATGGTGGAGGGGCAGTATGGTGGAGGGACAGCATAGGTGGCGGATGGGCCGCACAGCGGTAACGGTAACGCGATAACTTAGTCAATTTGCAAACCCTACGAGACCTACATTGGTTGTCGTAGCAGTACGTGCGATAAAACGCTCGGAGGTACGTTTATCGTACGTAGTGGGCCATTTGTGCAACGCTAACTCACGCAGAACCACGTGCGTTAATCGAATATCGTACGTACTGGTTTTGGGCAACACCCCTACGTGCGATAAAAAAATGCACACTACGTGAGGTCTACGTGTTTTAATGGATTTGTGCAACGGGTTCGCACGTACACCCATTTATTATATACCTGTGCAAAAACAATCTACACATACTGCCCTCTCCTACCCATGTCGTATTTATATCCGTACGGCACAGTGTGCCGTACGGGGTATGTGATCACGTGACTAGATAAAATATCGCCATTTTTAGGTATATAATAATACGAAAACGGGCTGACTATCTTCGTACGTGCGTTATTACGTACGATATTTTTTTGTGCAACGGCCCCGCATGCAGGGGCAACGAGTGGTTGTACCACAGAGTAGAGATATATCTATTTACTCCAGAGTATTTACTCTGTGGTTGTACGCACCACGCCGTGAAATAGGTCAAGATGGTGGCACTTCCGTTTACCATATATGGCAAACCGTGCAAGTGTACACACCTGCACGGTTCCGTCGGCAATTTTGAATAATTATTATGACGATGCGCATAACAAACCATGGCGCACCCTGCTGCTCCTGCATCGACATGGTGAGTTGACATATAATTTCTTCTGTGTTAAGCACATTTAGTTCTGTTCATCTATGAGCGAGGCTTAAGAACATGATAGGCTTTCAGGGTAGTCATATATTTAATGCTGTCAAGGTGATTTTCACTATAAAGTGATACTTTCATTATCAATTTCTTTATTAATACTTATATAAAATATGTTAGAAAGAATGATTATTCTTTGAATTCTAAAATTTGTTGACATAGTATTTAGGGGCATATGGGACTTTGATTAGGTATAACAAAATATCATCAGTTACCCGTGTAAAATACTCAAATCACGTGACAAATCACATGACATGACTATTTCCGAAATAAGGTGCCTGTAGGCGGGATGTTTCTGTAAGCATTGCCTGTGGTGTAATGCTGTGCAGGGGTATTGGGTGCTGCGGGGAAAAAATATATTAAGAGAAAGGTATATACAGTAACGAGAGGCAAGGATAACCTCCTCCTACCCTTCCCTACAAAGGAAAAATATACGAAGTCCACATATTACAAAGGAATTTCAATCTAGAATTCCCTGACAGTAGACATTAAAAAAGGGATCTCAAAAGCAATGTTTTAAAAATAGATTATGGGTAAGGTCTAACGGTAAGGCCTTTAGGGTAATGGTATGATGCATTTATGGAAATGCTCATGTACTTGTTTAAGGCGATAATATATACACAATATTGACTGGTTTCAGATACAACCGCTTTTATCTGGAACCAGTCTATATTGTATTTATTATCCACCTTTTCCTGACAAGTGGCGTACTGATATTAGTTAATTTAGATGCGCACTATTTTTTCATATGCACTATTTTCCGTATGCGCCGGATTTTGCAACCCGGAGCATACAACATATCTGTATGCTCCGGGTATGTCCTACACACTCCCTATGTCTTTTCTATGGACACTTTGTATTAGGTGGATAATAAATACTGTAACCTAACTCCAAAACATCACTGTATATAAGTAGCGGAATATGAAGAAGCATAATGTAAAAATCATGAATAATGCTGTACAATTAAAAAGCATAGAATAAACGTGATAATCATAAAATACCAAAATCATAGAATACCAAAATCTCATAATGCATGGCACTGACACGCTCTATTTGATCTCAATCGGGTCATTTTACGAGATTATAAAGGGGGGAAGTGCGATCGGGAACACTCTACATCTACATAGGTATAAGACATCGAAATATTATTCCCGTCTCTCACCGAGCTGATGGTCTGGATGAATTTTGAACAAATGCCAATATCTTATGGGCTTAAACTTATTCTGTGCAAGGGAATTGGATGCTGCAGGAAAAATGTTATATTAAGATAAATGTATGCGTTGTTTTGCACCCTTGTAGGGACATGGAGGCTGGTGGAGACTCCGCACCGGGATCAGCCAAGAAGGAGGAGGTCGACGACGACGTCATCACCTGGGTCGAGTTCACGGAGAACACAACCTTCCATGGCATCAAGTACATCTTTGACAGCAAACCTTTTAGAATACGCAGGTAATCTATATTTTCATAATTACAATTGCCTGATTATTCTGTATCCCCACACCATTGAATGCGGTGACTGTATATCCTCAATATCCTACCCCTCATATAAATCTCTATAAACATGGTATGACTGTATGCAACAGTTATGCCATTTTATTTTTATATGCCACTCATAACATATGAATTTGAAAATATGTGATCATATCCAATGAATTAAAAAAACATATGATGGGGTGGAATAAAATTTAAACGGCACTCAATTTCATATGATTGTTTACATCACGTTTGTTGTCTGCCACTACAGATATCACTCAGCTCCGCTTCATGATCTCTCATTCCGCAAAGACAACTCACACCATATAAACAATCATATGCAATTTTGTGACGTTTCTTAATATTTCCATTTTTTTGTCTTGTCGCCTACTCACTACGTTCGGCTAACGCCTCGTGCAGTTACGTTAATCTTAGCCTGGTATAAACGTCCATAGGCTTAACATTAGGAACTCGATCGACTTGCGAGAACAGTAACTCATACTCAACGGGTGATGCAAAGGTAAATATTTCCAGGCTGAAATCAGACATATAAAATCAGCCTTATATTGGTACTTTTCTTGAGTCCCTGTTCACCATTTCGTTTGGACAACTTTAGAATATTCACCCGGCTACCGCCTCGTTCATATTACTACGCACTCCAAACTCGATGGCGAAGGAGGACACAAACCAAACACTCACCAATTTCTTTCTTATTATCTGATGATGTAACCTGACTTTCAGGGCCGTATGGTTCGTCTGTGTGGTGGCAGCCGTGACAGTGTTCCTCATCACTGCTATAGGGCGCCTGCTGTACTTCACTGAGCACCACTCGACCGTCAACCTGAAGGTAGACTTTAGTGGGGAACTCGACTTTCCGGCTGTGACTATTTGTAACCAGAATAAACACAGGTAGGTGTACGAGTACCAGACCGCTGAGACTGCTCAGAGCCTACCCTATGAGTGAGTAAAGTGGGATTCACATTTAGAGACTAATGTACCGGGTACCTGAGAGGGTATATCTCAAATCTTTCCCTAGTCTCAGCCAATTCTCCTGTGGTATAGCGAAAGATGACGGGGTTTTTTTTGCTTTTTATAACCTCAAGGGAAAATACTGAATTTGATTCACATGGAAGGACACATCTGCTACACAGTCTCAGCTCGGACTACGCGGAGATTACGGACACTCAGATCGGAATCGTGGCTATGTTGTGTATGTACTGGAATACAATCTCTTCGTCAGAATGGGGGTTTCATTTCTCTAAGACTGAAGATTGATAGAGGTAACTGTCGCTGACAATGTTTAAATTCTATAGAGGCATTTTGGTGAGGCAAATGTACCCAACCTAGCCAATAGGAAGCCAGTAAATAGGATCACATACTTTTCACACCCCTCACCTCATGGGTGCTTGAGTCATGGTGAGGATCCCCACTTCAGTGACAATCTACCCTGCCCTAAGGTACTTTGTCTAAGATATGTACCAGGTGAATTTTTCCATGTGAATCTAATCAGCCATTTCCCTCAAGAATAGGAACAGCAAAGAGTAGCACCTTGCCGTGAATGACTGATATCAGCATAATTCTTCAATGCCATCTTATATGATATTGCCAGTGTGGTGGTCCCCACCTGTCTAGCGGGTTAGATGACCCCAATCCGGAACGCTAGTTCCAGGCAGGATCCCACCCTATGCGCTCTACGTAGGTTGGTTCAGTTTTCAGTGAGTTTACACGGACCTAGTCACACATAACACAACACACGTCTCTTAATAAACAGGAATGTTTATTAACAACTACTTCCCGGAAAGATCTAGAAGATCTTTCCCACAAGTACAGTACCCCAGCACAATGTGCCAGGTAACGCTGGAGAGGCTAATCTAAAAGACTTGCCTAACCACCAGGAAGGTTCCGAGAACCCGCCTGCAAAGTGAGGGCCCAAGGGTCTGTTCCGTAGAAGAGACGCGCGAGGACAGCCTGTCGACCTACTGTGAACGCTGAGTATATATACCCAGCGTTACGTAATCCCGGTCCCCGCCGCGCCACTCTCGTGTGCGGCGTTGCCCGGAATCACTACACAGTAAGGATCGGCACGTCGCGCCACCTTCCGTAGAACACACGAACACTGCTGGATTCCCGCCCCACTACACCAGTAATGGTAGGGATGTAACCTGTATCAACAACCAAAATAGTGATGCAAAGTTTACATTTCGTATGCCATCCATTTTAAAGCCTGACTCTGGGCAACAATCCTATACTACTACCTTCAAGTCATATAACGTAGAACGGTGATGATATACCTCTACTTTATACATAATCTAACGCTAACCCATCGGTAATTATCTTCATTTGTCAAGGATGGCATGTTAAGGACATGCGACATATACCTAATGTCATTCAATAATACGCGGCAGTAGTAAAAATAGACAAATACAAGGCATGCCAAATACCCGAAACAAAATGTTTCTTTATACTTTGACGATCTAGCTCCACCCTCCTGTGGTCCCTCGTGCTGGGGCCTGCCGACATCTGCAGGGGGTCTTTATTAACAACTTTTCAGCAATTCTCGCGTTACGGTTCAGCACGCCGAGCGGTGCATCGTTAATACCGGGGACACACCAAGCGAGTCAAAGCGGCGATCTCCGGAATCGCCAACACAAAATGGCATATATGTGAGATATTATTTCATAGCAATATCTCCCACTCATAACGTAGTGCCTCGGAAGCAATAATCAGGTGAAATATAAAATAATAGCTCACACATGCGCCATTTTGTGTTGGCGATTACGGAAATCGCTGCGTTTCTCGCTTGGTGTGTCCCAGGCATTAAGCTGGAGATACACCAAGCGAGAAACGCAGCGAGTTCCGTAATCGCCAACACAAAATGGCGTATATGTGAGCTATTATTTAATATTTCACCTGATTATTGCTTCCAAGATGCTAAATTATAGGCAGGAGATATTCCTATGAAATAATATATCACATACACGCCAATTTGTGTTGGCGATTTCAGAGATCGCTGCCTGCACTCGCTTGGTGTGTTCCCCGTATAAGTTACGGAGAGCTATATAGTACTCTATAGAAATTGGCTTTTTCTGCCACCTGACGGGCACGATTGGAACTATTCCATATACATATTGTACGGCGCTTGCATCAAATTTCTAATTATTTACAAGATTTTTTTTCTAATAATTAGTAGAGAGGTGAGTGATTAATACACATGACCATGATTTTGATCTATGTGGTCGTATTCTCCTCGTAGACGACACTGCGCAATATTCCTCGTTATCGCTCGGAGTTTTACTGCGCGTCAACTACAGCGGAGAATAAGGTCACCCAGATCATGGTAATATTGTGCATGTATTAAAAACTGTGCGATATGGTCTAAACGTATACAAAATGCATGTCACAGCGATACCCATAAAACACACTGTATGATCTAGGCACAAAATAAATAAAACACGTGGCGTGGGTGGAACCGGTAAATACAGCTGACAGCTAAGGTGAAAATGGCAATATGTCGCTCGTAGATATAACGGTGCGAGGCCTCATTGGATGTCAGAAGGGAATTCTGCTTAAGGCCCAGCGTCCACCTACTACGATATGGTTCCGATATGGTCTACGATGCACCTCCCGATACGAAATCAAAATCGCGTCCGAAGGTCACCTAATATCGGGGCAGTTGACCACGTTTCTGCAATTAGACACCAATAAAAACCCCATACAATGGGTGGTGGATTTGCATGTCTAGATATATGTCTACGATTTTGCACCTTCCCGATATGTCTCCGATATTGACTTTTTGTGTCGGAGCCATATCGGTAGGTCTAAATTTCTATCGTAGTAGGTGGACGCCGGGCCCAACCCTTTACAGGCAGGGAAGGGTCAATGGCCGAGTCCCATTGGTGGAGACAGGAACGGTTCTAACGCTGGGGCACATGCCGATTTCTGTCTGAAGCTATATTCGATTATTTGAACAAGTGATACGACACGTCATCCTTATTTCCATTATTTGTTTTGCCTAATAATGTTAAATGCTGTATAATAAGTATATTTTCTGAAAGTTCTATATCAATTGAATCCATATTGATTGAATTATCATCATCATTAGCTAAAGTACCACGAACAAGGGAACAGCTTAATAGGTATGACTGAACGA
The DNA here is from genome assembly GCA_950022655.1 of Alentia gelatinosa. Lineage (NCBI taxonomy): Eukaryota > Metazoa > Annelida > Polychaeta > Phyllodocida > Polynoidae > Alentia > Alentia gelatinosa. The sequence continues at coordinate 41,117,809 of OX465580.1, read as the reverse complement.
CCCAGTCCTACCTTCGTTGAGCAAACCGTTGAAAGAAAAATGAAGCAACTAAGGTATACATAAAATATAAAATATGCATACATAGATTACCTTCGTCCCATCTAGTCACAACTCTAATCGAATGAGTACTCGCCTTGCTGATCATCTAGTACTGGGCAGTAAGCCCAAATTCCATTCACCCTAATTGTGATATGTAATTAATGCTATTCGATGAACTATATACTCGTTCATATCGCAGGAAAGCAATGCCCATTGAACTGGCTGTAAGGAACACTAGCCTGCGCACTAGACCAAGTCCAGATAAAATAAATGAATCTAAAATAAATAGAAACAATTATATCTTTAGAATGGTGAATATCACGAATTATGCCTCAATGCATTATCCAGTCTATGCTTTGGAACGCCTCAAGGCATTATCCGCCCTAAAAAGGCCCGTTTATCGAAGGCACTAGACGAAGAAGAGAAAAAATTACATCTGAAGTTCAGGTGTTCAGTGACTGAAGCTGAATTTAGTAAAGGCTGAGGTTCAGAGGGGTTTGTCACGTACAGTTACTTTTTCTAATTGTCCAATATCTCCTTGACTTGTGGATATAGATGATACAAAGCAGTGGTATATGGTGGTAGCAGTCATCAGTTTCTGTTCCTTCAGTGCTAGGGTGATAACAGCATGTGGAGAGAAGCCCAATCCTCAGTAAAGGCCTCTGTAGCCTAGTGCCCTATGGTCTTCAAGCCTCCTCACTGTAGTGGTGGTAATGCAGCCTGGAGATATCGACCCCACGGTGTCTGGGTTCCAGGTGAGCTCTGAGTGGAAATCTGCTTCCTTATATACCCTATCAGGGGGTCAGTCAAAACGAAGATAGGGTATGGTTCAAACACTGGGGGTTGCAGTGCAAACAGTTGGGCCTTAACCACTCTCTAAAGTGAGGACCTGTTAGGAGGCACCCTGTGATATTCTTAATACATACAAGGTTCAATTCTAGCCACATATATTCATGTCAATTCATATAGGGACCTGTATCGAAAGAATATCTTTTGTGTAATCATACAGACCATTCCCCTTTGGGATGAATGCCTGTAGACGAAATCCAGATCATAGATCGAGACCTAAATCATTTATAGTGGTATGTGAATGTGAATGTCTAATGAGGATTTTATATTTTTCATTACAAAAAGGTTGTCCAAAGCGGTAGAATACAAAGTATACAACTACATCGACGCGTTCTTCACAGATGGTAACAAAATATGTTTAGTGGCTATTTGGATGAGGGTTTGGCGGTGACGGTTCCGGTAAAATGGTGAAGGATAACCCTCAACCTGGATATAATATCTAATTCCGGGTAAACCTTTTTTACGCTAGCAATAGTAATCTAAAATATAGCATATTTGCTGATGTTCTGGGGCCTATTTATATGTTTTGCTGACGACGATACCTATCACGCTCTTCACAATAGCAAGGCTGTCTATGCTTTCCTCAGATATTAAGAATAATCCTATGTAACTTTAATTTCCATAAGATGCTCATAATATCGTGGGGAGTAGTTGGCAATGAATGCAAAAGAGACCTGATGATCTCCTATTTTGTCAAAGTGAAATAATTCATTTGTTCCCGTCATATTCTATTTTTAAAGGGTGCCAAGGTGTTCACAATAAACATATCAACATCAAACAACATATCAACATTTACCCACATCATTTGTTTAGTATCCCGAACTCCTGCCAATCATGTACTTCATGGTTTAAATTCCGTGTACTATTTAGTCTAAAGGTTTATCATTCAGGGTTATCAATTATCATAAGTCATAGTCATAATTAAAACAATGATATAGTGGTGAGCTCCATACCAATAATGATTTGTTTTTCAAACGCTACCCATACCCATACCCTTACCTCCGGTCATCAAGTCTGTAGGCACATAAAAGGTGTCACATTTATGAAACTTATATGAAGTCAAAAGATTCATGTGCGACAAAACAGGGATAGGGATTAGGCCCGGCGGCCACTGAGCTCTCGATATCCTACGATAGACCTTGCGATGCGTGCATTGGGGTGCATCCTCGGATGTATTGGCTACGGATTAAAATTTAATTTCCTATAGAGGAAACCTATGAAAGTTTAGTGTCAGAGCTCGTATCCCATCGAGTTTGAATCAGATTGTAATTCACAAGGCGAAGCTGGGTGAATTACGTAGCGAATCAAACGAGATGTGATTGAGCTCTGACTCTAAACTTGAATGGTTTTCTGGATTTATCTCACCTTTCAATTTTCTCAAGTTTACGACATTACACGTTCACTGGTTTCCCAGCGAACTTCCACGGGTCTGTCACATCAAGATTGACATAATACATAATGTACAACATATAAGAACGTATACTGGACACCACTAGACACCACCATCATTCATACATATCAATTTATTCACATTTAATAAATTGACTAATGGGCTAAAATTTGTGGCATAATCCCCCATTGGATATTTTTCCTAAATATCTCATGGGCGTTGGATACGAGTTCCCAATGTTAAGACTATGGAGAAAAAGATACCAGTGGGTGACATAAACGCGGTATCTGGAGGTCTATTGTAGTGTATCTGGAGCTCAGTGGAAACTGGGCCTTACAGAAAACAGATATCAGTGTTGATGGCATACATTTTCACAGAGTCTCGAGTATTATTTTCTGTTTATCTGCAAACAGCTGACTTGAAGAAGTACGGGAATCTGAGTCACATCAACTCCACAGAGTTCGCCATCGCTTCATCGCACACCAAAGAGGATTTCATAGACCGGTAAATAGCACCCCTCACTCTGTCATCGTCATTGAGGTATCTTTTTTCTTTTTACTGATCTCATTGTGTTCGACAGATACATTTCTCTTCCACAAAATGATTTGAAACACAACAACAAATTTACGTTGTCGATTGTATATACAATGATTTTTCAGCACATCATTTGGGAAAGTTTCGACCAGTGAAGGTTATGTAGTTTCTTAGTTGTGAATTTACGATATTGACAGTTACAAATATATGTTGAATTGCCTCTGTACTATATATGCATATGTGCCGTACATTTCAAGAATTGTTTATAATAGATCAGGGCCCTGTTTTTCAGTCACGACAATCGTTATTACCGATACCCTAAGATCGTACAGCGAATGTACGACACTTTGGAAGACAAAAGATGGCGGGTGTTCTATAGTCACGATCGTAGTGCGCCTGCCAGACGTTTCAAGACGTCTGTTGGAGGATATTGGGGGTCGTTGGAGTGTCGCTTCACGGTTGCTGAGTGTCTGGCAGAAGAGCCAGTTGAGATGCGCTTCCACCAACTAGATTTTTTCAGGCGATATCCCAACCGATACTCCAATAAACCTCCAAGAGACAGAATTTGCCCATCTGGCGAAAAACTGATCGATTAGAATTTTATCGGCTGGAATTGAGCATCTGACCGATGCATTTGAAGAGTACAAGACCCGACCGCGGGTTTTGCCGGGAGTTGCGGCGAGGGAAGCCGCCAACATAGCGCGAGCAATACCCGGTTGTTTGGTGGAATACCGCCTTTAGGCTCTCTCAAGGAACCAGCTAACTGTTTTGGTTAGGGAGCATTCATTAATTATCGCCCGGGGGGGCCACAGTTTTTCTAACACCGATCGATCCAAAAAAGGTTGGCCCCCCCCCATGGGAATACCCCCAAAAAAGTTGGCCCCCCCATGGGAATACCCCAAAAAAAGTTGGCCCCCCCCCTTGGAATGCCCAAAAAAAACATTGCCCCCCCCCCCATCAGAATAGGGTAAAAGCACAGAGGAGGCTTAATTGATGTGGCTTTTTTTCCATAAGGCTTTCCTTCTTTGCTTTAGAACAAACCCAGCTACAGTCAGTCATTTGTCAAAATTTTGACCAATCTCAGTAGCTAAGTGGTAGGGGTGTTCACCTTAAGCATGGTAGGTCATGGCTTCAAACCCTGGTCGGGTTATACCAATTACTTACACAGTACCTACTGCTCATTTGGCTTGACACCTGCCATCAGAATGAGGAGTAAGGGGCTAGTGCCCGAGTGGGAGAATGGCTGTACCGCCAAATTTGGTGATGTTACACATAATATTCACTTCATAAAAATTGTTCAAAAAAGAAAATAAATGAAACAAGTAGCAAATGAACAGTTGTTGTTGACGGAACAGCACTGATGCAAAAAAGATGGGGGAGTCTTGAGCAAGACTGGAACACACACCATGTGGAGGCCAGTTTCAATGTCAGTCATTGCCATCTGGAGTCAACTCTGTTGGAGAGGTGCTCGCAGTTGCACCACTGGCAGCCAATAGCAGATAATGTCAGCCCTTAGGTATTCCTTGGCCAGTTTTACAGGAGAGTCCTTGGAGAGCCTATATATGAGAGGTTTCTGTGTCCTGCTTTAAACATATGAACTTGAGTCATATACCTGATTTGAATTATCAGATTCTGTAAGAATCATATACATGATTTGAATTGTAAGATTCTACTAATGTTCAAACCCGAAATCAGTGAATCAACCCCTGCCAAATTGAGGCTGTAGTTGGCAGCTAGCAGTCTTGCTGGAAGGCCCCATCTCTCCTGTACCCATATAATCAATCATAAAGCTTGACTACCTAGAACCTAATTCTCAATGAAGTCACTTATTGAGACTTGGTTGTTCACATTCAAATATCCAGCAGCAACTGCTTTCTTGATTTGTGCCATCAATTCATAGTCATCAGGCTCCCTTGCAGAATCTCAAAGGACCTTCACTGTTTCTTGTAGCAGTATCATTGACATGCAAATACAGAAGTTCTGCAATTTGTTATAGTCTGGCATGGCGTGAGGGATCTTTGGAATGAGTGGATCAATCTATGGTGTGGCCCTCAGAAGGAAGTCCCATTTTCTTGCATGCAGAACCCCTTTAAGTACTCAATGCTCTTCCATGAATATGGTAATCTTATTGAAATAAGCAGCAACAGGGGCATTTTGTAGTACTTGATGTTGTAGTACATGCTCTTAATTCATCAATGTTGAAGAAAAAAATGATCTTGTGAGACTGCATTGATTCTGGGACAAATGTTAGTGTTTGTCCATTGTTGTCTTCCCCCACATAAGTCTGTCAGACTGAGGGAGGGTGGACACCCATCTCGAATTGGCAAACAGGACTGTGACCATAGAAACTGAACTCCAGGGAGTGAGACAACTATAGTTACCTTGTGCATTAATCATTATTATAGTTGTACAACTAAGCTGATTTCATGTGATATGATATGAATGCATTTCATAACATCAATTTTTGTCATTGAACACAAATATGGGAGTTTGCCTCTGTGTTTAGCTGCAAACGGCGACCCCACGACAGAATTAGTGGAAAATTTTGGCCCCCCCCCCCCATGGAAATACCAAAAAAAGTTGGCCCCCCCCCATTGGAATACCAAAAAAAAAGTTGGAACCCCCCCCCTGGGAATGCCCAAAAAAAAGTTGGCCCCCCCCTAAAAACTGTGCCCCCCCTGGGCCATAATTATTGTACGCTCCCTTATATTGGCGAATCTAATAGACCGATCTTCTTCATATTTGGTACGATTGTAGGTTATATGTATACCTTACTCGTGATATAGTTTCATTGCTTAATTCCTACGGGAAGTGAATTCCCGCATTCGGTACGACATGTCAATAGTTGTCTTGTACAGAGGCGCACACTGCCCCGCTCGATCTAGCTACGAGAAACTTTTGCAGAGCGACGCAGTGTATCGCCGCTGTTCAAACATGAACTCTGGTACACTGGCCGCCAGTGCAGACGAAATTATAGCGGCAAATCGGGCTGTCCGATCTTCTTCATATTTGGTACGATTATAGGTTACAGGTATCCCTTACTCGTGTTTAAGTTTCATGACTTAATTTCCACGGAAAGTGAGTGAAATTCCGATTCCGATATCTGTTATACCCTGGATCCGAGAACCAGCTGTGTTTGTCACGTGACAGCTGTAGAGGGTCAAGGTCGCCACATAAATTAGGGGAGGCATGCTCGTACGCTGGCCACCAGAGCAGACGATTGCTATGACGAAATCCAAACGTCGATATCTTCGAAACGGTGTTGCCGATTTTCGTATATTTGGTACGATTATAGGTTATATATATACCTTACTCGTGTTAAAATTTCTATGGGAAGTGAAGTTGCGCGTTCTGTACGACATGTCCATAGATGTCTTAGGTCCAAGACAGTTTGGGAGACAAATTTACCCACGTGACCTTCCATGTGTCGTGACTATAGCACACTTCACACCGCCCTATGTGTCGTAGAGCGGCGATCATTGTCAGACCCTCTAAAATGTCGCGACTATAGCACACTCACAGCAAAAACATGTCGTTCATAACGATTGTCGTGACTGAAAAACAGGGCCTTGATTTTCCCCAGAGAGTCCCGGCGGAAGGTGTGGGTTTTTTCCCATTACTAGCATGTGGTTCTTAGGTCGTTTTAGAGACAGATTTTTAATTTTGAGGGTAACTTTGGTGTAGAACTTTGTTGATGAACATATATATGCTGACCTTTAGTAATTCTGCAAATTGAATAAAGGTTAGTGATAATTACCGCACACCAGTTCAAATAATGAAAATTTATACAATGATGAAATTACTGCTGTGATCACGTGTGATATGTAGTGTGCATCTTCAGTGTCGTTACAAGAGATTCAGAACTGATGATTTTACGGATAACTAGTAGGACTAATCGAGGGGGTGATAAAACATGGTATAGATTAGACATAGGAGAGACAATAGGGGTGAAGTTTGTTCTGATCCGTTCAACAATAGATCAGGAAAAACGGGTGAAATGAGCGGAAATGTTTCACTAGTCCAGAGATAGTGACATACTGGCGACATAAACAAGGGCGGCAATAGCGGCAGTAATAGACCCTATTGAGGTATCCCATAATTCAGTCTATTCACAAGTTCCGATTTTCGCTGATTACCGACGTGGTATGGTGATAGACCCTTACCCGTAACCCAGAATTAATGCAGTTTAACGGTTTTCAGAGATATTCAAATTGAAATTCTGATGCCAGAAATGGAAATTTCAGCTATTTCTACATAGAAATCCGAAATTATATTCAGTTTCTCCAATTATAAATAAGAAAACTGTGGTTCATGTTGTCGTAGTGTGCCAAGTCTATCGGGAGCGGAACTTTGCTTTACCCGGGGCGATAATCGGGAGTTAAGTAACCTCCGGAGGCTCTATATGAATTTTGTAAGAGACAATCTGATTGGTCTAAATGTCAACCTTGGGTAGTATACGGCAACCTTGGGTAGTATCCATAAGTTACTCCACCCCCCAGAACGTGGTGTAAGCATAGAGTGTACAGCCATAGGTATATAGGAATATGGCTCACACCACGGAGTATATATAAAACAATTCCACATTCAGAATATTTCATGATTACTGTTTTCAGATGTTTCTGGAAGAAACAGGACTGCCGGCATCTCTTTCGACGAGTCACCACTGATGCCGGAATATGTTACACATTCAAACCAGGAGACCACGGGCCTCAGAACCGAAGCGTATACATACCAGGTCAGTCCTGTTAAATGTTTACAAGATAATTCGAAATATATTCAAATCCATTTAGAATTCTATCCATCTTGTGAAATAGTCTCTGATTGATTGAAATGGAGTCCAAAAACTGATTGGCTTGTTTGGTTCATTCATTAAAAGGAGTCTCATGAGATGAAAATAACTTGGTCCGTACCGTATACTCAACCGAGTTTGCTACCGCGGAGTAATTCACGAAGCAAAGTTGAGGTAATTATTTTGCGGTTAAAAGAGGTGGAGTGCGGACCATTTCCATCGGTGGGTTTCCGATTTTATTTCACCCGGTTTACACGATTAGAAACATTATTAATCAATGAAATGACTCACCCAATTAGCCATTGAGCATTACTTACACTATACCTTCACGGCCGTGGAGTTTTGAGAAGGAAACCCACGAGATGAAAATAGCTTGGCCCCTACTCCACCAAGTTTGACTGCAAAGTAATTCACGAAGCGAAGCTGTGTGATGGAGTAGGGACCAAGTTATTTTCATTTTGATATCGAGTGGGTTTCTGATTTTATCTCACACTGTATAAGAGGGTGCGTCCACCAACCACGACAGGGCTGCGACACGCGCCGACAAGAAATTTCCAATCGGTGCCTTGTCGCAGCCTTGTCGTGAGGAGAGGAGCTCCAGGGGCGTCAGAACGTTTTGAAAGTGGGGGGGCGAAGTAAAAATTGCTGACTCTTTTTTGGTATGGAGTCAGACATTGAGATTGACCTGTCCCATTGGATTTCCCATAAATCATCAAAATCTGAGAAAAGTTAGGTCGTTACCTTCATTACACACGAAAAAGTCAGATTTTGACATTTTTCCTCGGTGAAAAGTCAAGGCTTAGCCATCATTGCACAGTAAAAGGTCAGACTTTGACACTTTCCCACAGTGAAAAGTCAGGGTTTAGCCATCATTTTCACTCTAAAGAGTCAGACTTTGATATCTTACCACAGGGAAAAGTCAGGGTTTAGCCATCATTGCACGCTAATAAGTCAGACTTTGACATTTTCCACGGTGAAAGGTCAGGGCTTAGCCATCATTGAATGCTAAAATGTCAGACTTTGACACTTTCCCATGGTGAAAAGTCAGGGCTTAGCCATCTTTGCACACTATAGAGTCAGATTTTGATATTTTACCACATTGAAAACTCAGGGCCTAGTCATCATCGCATGGTAAAGGTCAGACTTTGACACTTTTCCACGGTGAAAAGTCAGGGTTTAGCCATCATTGCATGCTAAAGAGTCAGACCTTGATATTTTACCACAGTGAAAAGTCAGGGCTTAGCCATTATTGCACGCTAATAAGTCAGACTTTGACATTTTTCAGTGGTGAAAAGTCGGGGCTTAGCCATTATTGCACAGTAAAAGGTCAGACTTTGACACTTATCCTCGGTATAAAGTCATGTCTTAGCCATCATTGCATGGTGAAAGGTCAGACTGACATTTTTCCATGGTGAAAAGTTAGAGTTTAGCCATCATTGCACGCTAAAGAGTCAGACTTTGACATTTTTCTGTGTTGGAAAGCCAAGGCCTAGTCATTGATACACGCTAAGGACTTTTGACACTTTTCCATAGTGAAAAATCAAGGCTTAGACATAGTTTTATGCTAAAAAGTCAGATTTTGACATTTTTCGATGTTGAAAAATCAAGACAGTTTTACACTTGATTGAGTTAATTTGAAGGTGCTGACTTTTTTTGGGCTGGCAAAAAAGTGGGGGGGGGGGGGGCGGCCGCCCCCCCTGCCCCCCCTATTCTGACGCCACTGAGCTCTGCGACAGCGTTGTCGAGGCGTGTCAGGAAGAGCAAGCTCCACCTAACTTTTCTTTCGTAGACCTCTGCGACAACCTCATTGTGGCATATATCCTTTGTATTTTGTTTTGTTTTATTTCGTATCTTTCTGTATAACTAATCGTTTTCACAGTACGAAACCTTGTAAGTTGGACTATGTATTGCTGCAGTGGAAGATCTAACCCCTGAGTTAGAACTGCTCTGTTCGATTTTGTCGTAGCCTTGTCGGAAGGCCCCCGACAACCTCCCGACAAGCTTCGTGTCGGGGCCTTGTCGTAGCCTCGGGAACTAGGGTCCACCAACCACGACAAGGCTACGACACGCCTTCCAATCGTAGAGCTGTCGTGGACCTTGTCGGAAAGCCGTTGTCGCAGCCTTGTCGTGGTTGGTGGACGCCCCCTCTAACATTATTTATTGATGAAATGAATCACCCAATTAGCCATCAAGTATTGGGTACACGAACTTCATGTCCGTGGAGTACGAGTTCCTAATATTAAGCCTATGGAGAAACATACTGGGGTGAGATAAGTGTGAATGCTCACTGATGTTGTATTTTTCGGTAGCCTTGTGTGTGTGGTTTGTATTCGCAGGTTCCGGGTTCGGCCTCAGTCTGGTGCTGAACGTGGAGCAGTATGAGTACATGAAGGGACACCAGAATGACATCGGCGCTAAGGTGAGATCACCACCTTTGTAGTTGTTTAGGAGGGAAGCAAGATGGTTTTTAAAGTTGCACCAAAACTGAACCATTGATAGCATATAATTACATCTTTCTTATAGGTAAATATATGTATTACTTTAAGAACTAGGACTTATTCAACAAATAGCAATTTCTTTTTCGAATCTGAGATTTCAATGGTACGTTTTCCCATGGTCTGTCCCATGTACATACGTGTTCTTTTTATTGTAGAGATAATTTCTTGACGCAAAAACAGACTGTATTCATCAATATTTATAACCCAAGGTGGTCGCGTCATCTGTGGGGTTTTGAAGGGAATTTATATATATGGACACGAACCAAAGGCAATGGAATGAAGGCAATGGCAGAAGAATGATACATGAGCGTCCTTCATTCACTTCAAATGTATTCCTTCAGGATTCAAATTTGTTGATTTGTCAGTGTATTATTGAGTGATTTTATAGGGCACATAGTTATTGTATTATGGAAGCAGCCTGCTTGTCCCCCGACGCTAAACAAAACACCAGGTGGCTGGTCCAGTTTCAATGGATTTTATCCAGAATATTTGTGGAGGTTTGCCATAAAAGGGTTTTAGCCTCGTCTTATACACCCAATAATGTCATATGTGGCCATAGACAAACAAGATACCAGGGCCTTGACTTTAATGGCGTCCATGTTGTCACTGTTACCACAACCGAGCTGGTTCCTAGCATGAATCACATAACCTGCATGGCACCAGCGACAAGCAAATGTAGGTCAGTAGAGCGCAATGGCGATGGGGCGATGGGACGATGGGACGACCAACCGGCTGGAAAGTGTTAGTGGATCAGGTGAGCCGATTATTTCAGCCGATGACCATGTGTGCACCGTGTGGAGCCATCTGCTCCTGATCGGCTAGAATTAGGACCTCTTGGTGGATCTGTGAGCTGTTTCTGGCCAACCGGCCGGCCGGCCTAGCCGATTGTCGTCGAAAAACCCGTCGGACCAGGCCGGCTGGCCATCGGCTGAGCATTCTTTGGTGGATCACGGGCTTTACCATTATCAATAAACTATGACAGCATAAAATAATGCTTGTCCCTCGCCTTACAAATTTTCTTGGAGATGATAGCGGAAATAGCAATCACTCTGTGCCCTCTACATTTTGTCATACATTTTCAGGTTTTGCTTCATGATATTGATGAGGATCCTCAGATACGAGACCAGGGGTTCCTGGTTGAGCCTGGTAAACACACGCTGGTCACCATCAGAAAGACCAAGGTGAGTCTCAATGTCAGCATCAACATGATGCGTTTTGTATTGCTTATAGATAATGTATAATATATCATATAAAAACGTATGTGAGATCTTGAGTCACTCACAATTTAGTGAATCTCACAATACTTTAGGAACTGTACAGAGGTTTCATGGATAGCATTACCCCATCCCTGGATGAAAGGAGTGAAGCAGTAGCTGGGAGAATAAAATTTTACTGAATTTTATGTAGTAAACGAAGTAAAATTTAATGTCGACCTTACTGAACGGCATATTAATGGTAATATTAATATGAAGTTATGTAAGAAAATATATATGATAATTGACAGGTAGAATATAAGTCAATTATGATAATGATAAGTATATGATATACAATATAAATGTTAATTGTATGAGATACTATACATTGGTAATTTGTATATGGTAATAAAAAGGCCCTACGTGAGTAGGAAGAAGAGAAAAAGAGGTTGTGGGTGGGTAGGACAGATAGCTCGTGGTGCGCGTTATAGGGGGACAACAGGGGGAGCAATGACCAACCCTGACCAAAGGCCATGAGTAACCCATTTATACCAGGATTCTGGGTCTGTTCAATAGTTTATCCTACCCCTAATAAAAAAACGCTACAGGCTTAACGTGGGATTTGTTTATGTCACGGGTGTGACATAAAGTATTGTTTATGCCACTACTTTCTGATACTGAAAAATGTTTTTTTTTAAATGTCACTCGTCATGACTCATGAAATTATGGAGCCAACAAAATGTGTGGCATAAATAAACTCTGACTCAAACTCGTGACGTCTCTTCATATTAGGCTCGGACATGAAAACACCTTTCTGTGTAGCAACGAGACCCAGGGACACTGTGGGTCAATTTTATTTAATACTAATGGACGACCTTCCGTCGGCTCTGACTGTCTTAATGAACAAGCTTGAATATTATTAAATAATACCCCTTGCACGAGGTTTCCTTATAGCCTGTACTTCCGCAGGTAGCCATTCAGCAGACCCCTGGGTATTTCTTTTCAATATTGCTTGATATGTGCATTGGCAATGTGAATTGATAGGACAATGGTGGCGTGGACCACATTTATGCACAAATCACAACAACTAGGAAACCTACACGTGGTTATTTCCATACGATACCTACTGACCATTCCAGATTACTTCCGATGAAGCCAGTGCATCCCCGAATTAGCATTGAGGACAATAAATAACTGCCAAACATTACTTGGTACGGCAATGGTGGACACAATCCACACGACACCTATTTATAAACACAGACCGAAATTACAGTTTATAAGATCGACTGACAGCCAATTCAATGAATAAATGTCCTTGGCACTTTACAAGCCAATTAATATTACGTGATGTAGTCAAAGTAATATATCTTGTTGCATACGTCAATATTTCAGTACTCAACTCTTGGAGAGCCGTATGATAGAACAAGCAAAGCGGCAGGGCCGATATCAAACTGCCATCTTGCATGCGAAGCCAAAGGCCTACAGAGGCATTGTGGATGTGCCAGCACTTATTTCGCAAAGAATGCGTCAGGTTCGTCAAGGTTCATTTCTTCTTCCAAAGAATTTGTGATAAATACCAATGTGGTACACTACCTGAAAAAAACATATATATAGTACGGATATGAATTGCTTGTTAGGAATTACGTTAGAACCTTAAAACAAATTAAGTAGAAGAATTAAAGTTATAATAAACCTTGTTGGTGGACATAAGTGCACAAAAAAGGATGAATCAAATGATGATGGTCAACGACACTTGATCGCGTCGTTTTTGCTTGACGATAAAGAGAGTATAATTTGTAAAAGTAAGAAAAAACTTACATGTAACACTATCCTCAATATCAAAACCAAACGCCTCTGAATATAGTTATGTTTACTTTTGGACAGACCCAACAATCTGCAGTATGAAGGATCAATTTGAATGTATTCTGAACAACACAGGTAAGTGGATCCGCAAGTAGTTCGAATTCAATTGCTGCATCATTTCTACAATATAATCGATGGTATAATTATCTGAAATGACGTTGCCACACCAAAGCCATCCTTGTGAAAAATCAAAGTAATTCTTTACGATTATAAATTCACCGGGAGACACAGGTAACGAGATCTTATTGCCTTCTCTTCTGAAAAGGGATTTCAAATATATCATGAACGTGGTTTCATGCATATAATATTATTATTATAATCTACTATAGGTTAGATATGGATGAACATTAATAACGAGTGTGTATATTGATAAAAGGAGGACGAGAACTAGGTTTGGCGGTAGTTACAATATAAATAAGCTTTGATCAATAAACAAATGACAGGGTGACTATGCACAGCCTACATATCGAAATGTCTTAATCAAGATGTCTAACAGTAGGATTGAAATGCGTCTTCACTGGAGTACATAAGTAAGTGGAATGAAAAAAAACTGTCAATTCTGTAGCTGTGTAACCAGCGGTTTTCAAGATACTCAAGGAGATGGTGATGTAATAAGTGAATAAAAACTTCTGGTCTGCAGTGAATAATAAAATGTACTTTAATGGATATTAATTCATATCGATTGAAAGGGGCCATCCAAAAAAGTATATATGCAAGAAATCCGAAAGGTTTGCCTCCCACCCTACTGTCAATCTTGTACGCAATAGAACAAAGAAGGTGCATACGCAAACGTTTACCCAAACCCCAAACCCACCCCACCCCATCCTCGGTGCGTACATACTTTATGGATAGCCCCAAAAGTTTACATTTTGAAATATCTTTTATGTCAAAGGTCTAGAATAAATCCTTATCTGGAAGAGTTACTATAACCAACATACAGTAAAGCCCCGCTTCTGGGACACCTCGCTCAAGGAGACAGATAATTGTTTATCTAATTAGGTTACTGAGGGTGGCCCCTTAACCCTTTAAGGACGGCGACCTGTGGCAGAGCTGTCACCATAAGGACGGGTCCTAGTGATTGTGTATATCCCTAAAGGACGAACACATTTTGCATAAAGTCCTAATTTGATGTTCCATCACATGATATTATTGGTAATCAATAATATTTCACTTATTTTAGCCTACTAATATTACTTTTGATATTATACCTACATTTCTGAAGATTTTATGTAAATTGATAAATTATTTCCTTGTCAAAAACGATTTTATAGGTTTAAGTGAAATGATGCCTTGAGGCATCATTCGGCCTGGGCCGGTTGATGCCTCAAGGCATCATTCGGCCTGGTCTGGTTGATGCCTCAAGGCATCATTCGTCCTTAAAGGGTTAAGCGGGGATTTTACTGTACACTGTACTTTTCTTCACGTGCAGATAACATCGCCAACTTTAACACTAACTGCTCCTGCCTAGCACCTACAGTCCGGTTGCAGTTTGGTCCAAGCCTGTCATCGGCCCGTCTCTCAAGATATAACATTAACCGCATCGCACTCAGTCGGCCCGGCAGTCGTAACGCCACGATGAACAAGTTCATCAGGGCCAGGGACCTCTCCCAATATGCCATCGCTTCCATCAGGAACAAAGACAACACTTTATTCAGCACGATGTGGAATCGTGCGAAGAACTTCAGAAGCCACCTCATAACTCTGTCGAAGAAGCTGGCCAATGCGACGGCCCTGAGCGCCTCGGTGGGGATTCCTGACCTGTTTGCCAACCCACTGCGTGAGAAGTTCACCGACACCAAGTCAGTAACGGACGGTTTGTTTAGAGAGCGCCAGAAGTACTTCAATGACTTGCCTGCAGCCCCCGACTTGCCACGTGTAGTTGCCCGCATCGAGCAAATGTGGTCGCAGTTCTTCACGGCAGTGCCTGTTGCGGAGCACCTGAGGGAGTGTGTTGCTGATGGGGAGCTGCCGTTACAGGGCAAGTTACGTGGCGGACGTGAAGATGAGAGTGGATCAGAGGATGCCCTCTGTGCAGGGATGGGGCATCCACCTCCTAACCGCGGGAATCCTCCACCTCCACCGCACCGCGGTCGTCCAGACCACAAGCCACCACATCACCACAACCCACATCACCACCCACACGAATATCCCGGACAAGGACACTATCCGCAGATGAACAATGACGGGGTGGGGTCTCATACTATGCGGAACAAGAGGTATGATCATGGCTCGTCAGGGTCAATTAGGAAACGGCGAGCAGTCAATGGAAGCGCTTCCTGGGATTCATTCTCTTCACCTGTACCTGCTGATAGATTTACCTCTGACTCTTCCTCATATTATAGTCCCTCAGTTTACAGCCCTTCTTCATCTTACAGTCCTTCTTCATATCACAATCCTTCCTCAAATTACAGTCCTCCTTCATATAACAGTCCTTCCTCATCTTACAGTCCCTCCTTTTCTTACAATCCTTCCTCGTCTAACAGTCCTTCCTCGTTCTATAGTCATGCCTCATCTTACGGTCCTTCTTCATATTACAGTCCTTCCTCATCTTACAGACCTTCTTCATATTACAGTCCCCCTTCATATCACAGTGCTTCTTCATATTACAGTCATGCCTCGTACTACAGTCATGCCTCATCTTACAGTCCCTCCTTTTCTTACAGTCCTTCTTCATATTACAGTCCTTCTTCATCTTACAGACCTTCTTCATATTACAGTCCTTCCTTGTCGTACAGTCCTTCTTCGTATTATAGTCATTCTTCATCTTACAGTCATTCTTCGTCTTACAATCCTTCCTCAAATTACAGTCTGTTACTTTCGTTTCCAGTTACAACTCCCCGCATGTCCTCCATCATACTTCCCACCAGCACTATCTCTGGCTACCCAATAACTCCGGTCACCACAGATGTTCCACTTACGGAAACTAGCAGTGATATGTATTACTCCTCAGTCACCACATATCATCCATTTACGGAAGATAGTAGTGATATGTATTACTCCTCGGTCACCACAGATCATCCATTTACGGAAACTAGCAGTGATACGTATTACTCTTCGGTCACCACAGATCATCCATTTACGCAAACCAGTAATGATATGTATTCTTCCTCAGACTATGGTTCTAGTATGGACTACCCGGCATATTCAGATAATCCATGGTCTAGGGGATCAGATTTCAGTAATTATGGAGACTACAGTAGTGATACCTTTGATTCGAAAGGCTCGGATTATCATTTCAGCTCTGACTACCCTGAGTCGTCATATTCCTATTTCAATTCATATAGTGGATACAGTAGTGGTGCCTCAACACAGATTCCTTCCTCTCAGTACCATTCTCCTACAGATTTCCCTACTTTTGGCTATACGCAATCGTGGTCTTCGGATTCTAGTCAATATGTGGGATACGCATATTCCGATAGTAATCAGTTTCCTGCAACAGAATCCTCAGACGTAACCATAGATCCAACAGGCACCGATTCTTACTTTACGGAGTTACCAACTTCAGATTCATACTTTAACCAATATGATGATAGTTTGCCAACTGATAATCCTTCAGAGAGTTCCTTCGGCCAGCAGTCACCATCATCACCTTTAGATACGTGTGTATCAGTCTCTGCTGAGATTCCCAGCATCGACCAGTTGACCATGGCAGCCATAAACCCAGCATGTATCACTGTCTTTACTTCCTACTCCTCGTTCACCTTAGCACAGCACACCTCAGCATCTATAGCATACTACAATATAGACTCGGCGCCAGATTTGGATGATGAAAATATGTTCCCTGATTTTCCTCCTCCACCTCGATACGATGAAAGCCATGAGGAAAGAGAACCCTGGTGGATGGAAAACAATTCCACTGATCAGTACGCATCTCCCAAACCTCCGGAAATCCCCCCTGATCTCTCCGGAAAATGCTCCATTGCAAAGTTCCTAGCGTGTCAGCGAGATCACACTCCAATGCATGCGGGGAAACATATGTTACACTCATTCTCAGACTTCAGGAGGCACTACACTGAAGAGATACACCGTGCCTTTGGTAATGGGACACTCTTGTCTGGGCATCAACATTTTCATCAAGAATGTTTAGCTGAACTTGACAAACTTGATCATGTCATTCCTTACATGCACGATATATATGTGAGGGTTCTCCGTATTGGAGAAGCAGAAACCATTGAGGAGTTGATCTCAGAACTAGAGTCGTTTGAAGTAGAGCTCACTAGATTTAAACAAGACATAGATAATGCCAAGAACATCAAGCTGGAGGACTGTATGTGGTTCAAGAGGTATTGGACAGAAATGAACCAGAAGAGTAAGGCAGAGCATGACATCACTCAGTACGTACAGGGAGCTCTCCAGGCAAACACAGCACTCATGGCTCAACCCCGGGAGATCAGCATGCTTGGCCAGGCCCTGAAGAGCATGCGACAGAACCTGGACAATCGAGTCATACCCAACATCATCACACTCAAAGACTACCACACAGGTAGCTACGCCAAGTCGGAACTCGTGAACAGGTATGATAACTTCCAGGTGATGGCCGCGCTCAACAAAATGAACTCCGTGCTCGATGACTACCAGACACGGTCTCGGAACGTTCAGCGGTCCCTCGTAGGTGTCCGCACAAGCCTCACAGTCTGGTATAAATCCATACTAACGGATCTACTGGTCCCTTTAGTCAACTCCAGTACTGTCAATAGATTACCTATAGTTAACTCAACTGTGGACTTAACTAATTTAACCCTCCCCCATAGTTCCTTGGATCAGAACCCGGCATTGGCGTATGAGATACCTGAATTAGTGATAGGACCATTGGAGACTGTTGTCCAGGAGTCCTATACCAGCTCGGCTGACTTGTTTTCCAAGCTATTGTCAGCAGCGGAGGGTGTGAGAGATGACCTGAATGAATATGCCAAAGGGAACACTATGGATGATGATTTCTTCATGTGAGTACAGAAAAGGGACATTTTTATTGTTTGTGTAGTTTCAGATCTCATTAGGCTAGTTACATATTCTTGAGACTGATTCTTTGATTGACCTATTTGATTCTGGTAAAAGACAGGTATACTAGCTCAAGTTGGGTCTGTTTGTAGCAGTGGTACCCTATGCCCGTTTTATAGCGCTGCCTCAGTGACAGGTTCTGCCACAGACCATTGGCACAACACTCCACTGGTCACATTATACTGACAACGGCAAACCAGTCTGTATCAATATTTGTATGTTGTATAGTTGACAAGTGTTCATTTAGAAAAAACTGGATAAACTTTAGATATATATTGATCTACTTAGTAAACGATTCCTGATTGATATAGTTCGTGAAGTGGCAAAAAAGTCGCTATAGTCATCATTTAAAAACCATAATTTCTTTTCAGGGATAATTTCTTGCAGCTTGATCTGTATTACACAGATCTGAGTTATGAGATCGTCGAAGCACAGGTAACGCTCTTACTTTTTATCAAGGACCACCATAGCCTATTTAAATAATACGGTAATAAGAATATATCGCTGTTTAATGGACGCTTTCAACAGAGTATAATCCCTTTAGAATAAGACCAGTTCTATAAGCCACATGAAATAAAACTATGTTACATAATAGGCAATACATCCTAGCGGTATATTGCATATTGAAATTTTACTATATACCTTGGCCAACCATGTGCTGATAATGACCTCAGATCAGAGTAAATAATACTAATGACCTTCCTAGTAATATGTTGGGAGGGTGTTTTTGGGACTATTTTTGCGCTCCAATGATAGGCATGACGCTGTAAATACAAACAAATAGACCAGATATCTGATCAAAGAGTGTATTTCCGTATACCACGGTTTTGAAGTTTATATACCGCGGTTTTGAAATCCGTTTACCATGGTTATGGTTAGTTTTTTAAACAATTGGTGGTGTTTTACTGAGTCTCCATCCCTTCCTAATGGGTACTTTGTATACCATGGATGATAAATACACAATATTGACTGGTTTCGGATACACGTGGTCGTATGCTCAAATGAGTTTATGCGTTATAATATCCGAGCGCATGCGGGGATCATACAACCTCTTTTATCTGAAACCAGTCTATATCGTATTTATTATCCCGGAGCATACGTGGTAATACACGAGCGTTAGCGAGTGTATTACGTCAATCTTGAGTGATGTACAGAGCCGCCTCTCTACAAAACCATTGCTTGTTGTATTTATTATCCATCTTTTCGAATAAATTAATCCATTAATCGTTATATTAAAGTTTATCAAACTAGGGAATATTTCTTTGTTTTATAGCACATAAGGACTATTTTCCCGTAGACCATGGCTTTTAGGCCGTATACCATAGAATTTAATCCGTATACCACAGTTATTGTATCTGACAGGTTTTATAAAATGGGTAGTGGTTTATCAACTCCCCATACATTCTCAATTGGGCCTTTTGGATACGATGGATAATAAACCATGTTCCTCCATGCTTACTCAGGTCGCCTTCACGTTCCCCAGTCTGTTGTCTGAGATCGGCGGCTTCATGGGGCTTCTCCTGGGCGCCAGCGTATTGACAGTCTGTGAAGTGGCCGACTTCATTTTCCTCCAGTGTATGAACGCCTATGGGTGTGGTCGCGGGAAGTTGAAATAGCCGGAGATCTCCATATTCCTTATGACGTAATCTAACAACGCATTAACAGACACCATGCCTGCAAAATCCTTAAAGGCATATCTTATAATTCATGGTGGCGCCACCTGGTGATTTTATTAGAAATATTATCAGTTACCAGGTTACCAGTTGAAACTGGTACTTTGTGATTCATTCTAATTCTAAATGAGTTAATTTGATATTTTGACCAGTTTATCCAATCATGATAGGTAAAATAAGCAAATTTACATTTGCTTGATTTACATAGAAAATATACTTTAAAAAATGGTTTTCTTCAATTCTTTCAAAAACATGGACGGTGACCTATGGATTTTAAGAAATATGTAGTACTGTGAGTACCTTATGTACACGTATTTGCTTCCTCTGTTTTATCCTTTAGATGTTTTCCCGATTTATAAAGTGGGAGTATATGACCAAACAGCACAAAACAGGGCAATTTGTTCTATCTTTATACATTTTGCCAGTAGTAATAATCTGTTGTTTGATATTGACATTTACATAAACACTTTGTAAAAGAAATATTATTAGTATCAACTATATTGCTATATACCTATAGGCGAATGACTCACTTTTACTGACCAGTAGTACAAATTCTGTTTGTCACTTAGTGACAAAAGAATATCCGTATGTCCCTCCGTACCACATGACCACTCATTCTACTGTTTAATGAGTTGTAGAATGGCATTTTTAATTATCTTTAGGTATATAATAGTAAAGAGACGCAGTGAGTGTGACTGAATTCCATTTGTTCTTCGGTATTTCGGTCAGAAAAACTCACCTCGTTCTTCGAACTCGCTGAGTATCTCTGATCAAAATATCTCTGAACAGATGGAATTCAGTCATATTAACTATATCTCTATATAGTACTTAAACCGTCATGATTTTAGTGTGATAACCCCAAAAGGCATTTACAATATTAAACATTACATTCAGTATATGTGTGAGTATCAGACGGGGCTTTGCACTTTCCATTTACTGTGGAATGTGTGACTTGTCATGTGGATGATGTGGTAGGGCTATTCTCGTAACTTCTATTTGATATCCCGCCATATATTGGCCTACACAGTAGTACCATGATCTTGATCTGCGCTACAGTATTCTCCGCGTAGATGACGCGCAGTAATACTACGAGCGATAGCGAAGAGTATTACGCAGTGTCAACTACAAGGAGAATACGACCACTCAGATCAAAATTATGGTAATGCATCTATTATCCGCCTTTCGACTAATTATTAGAAAGAAAGTCATATAAATCATTAGAGACTCGACGTAAGCAACGTTTATTATGAAATATTTCCTATAGTGCATATCAGGGGGCCGTAAAAGCCCTGTTCTACTGAGTAATATACCGCTTTCCGTATACTACTTACGGCAGTAGCCATCTGTAATACCGGGGACACACCAAGCGAGTGAAGGCAGCGATCTCTGGAATCGCCAACACAAATTGGCGTGTATGTGAGACATTATTTCATAGGAAGATCTCCTGCCTATAATTTAGCTTCTTGGAGGCAATAATCAGGTGAAATATGGAATAATAGCTCACATATAGGCCATTTTGGCCATTTTGTTTTGCCGATTACGGAACTCGCTGCGTTTCTCGCTTGGTGTGTCTCCGGCTTAAGCTCCATAGGTTTGGTGTAGTCTCCGTATTAGGTGGGTGATAAGACACTTTCTTCCCATTCTAAATAAAAATGCAAGTAGAGTGGTGGGAAACCCTGTTGGCCAAAGAAAATTATTGTAACTGCAGTGAGAGGGTTAGCAGACACTTTGGGACAACATAATAGGTTTTAATCAGAGGTATTTTGTTACATTATGAATGATTAACTTGATACAGTTAAGGGATGTATATGTGATAATGGAATAACTAGAACAGTATATTGTTACAATCATAGAGAGGTAATGATTGATGAACTATCATTTGATAGAGTCATTTCAGCTTAAAACTTTAGCATTTATTCATTTAAATGGACGTAGGACTTTCCTGATTACCTTCACATTGGATTGCTTTCTTCTTTCTTTATTTTGTGCTGAATTATGAACTGTGTATCAGTATGAAAAACAATAGTGTTGAATCTTGAATATTCTGTTTTACTTATTGCATACATATGATGAACTATCGGTAAAAAGAAGTTAGATACAACAGCCTCCATGCTTACGTAGAACATCGCAGACTAAACGCAAAAAAGACGGAGGTCCATTTATTTCCAGACATTGCAAGTTTATTAGATATACTGCGTAAATACAATGTTTCATGATTAAAACACTTAATACAAGTACGTTTCCTTTATATTCATCTTCATTATATTTGAGGTTTTCGTTAAATCTGAATAGATTTTACTGGGCGACTGTCGGGGTTACAAGCGTAACGATCTTCTATATAATATTATTCCTCTGTTATTTAGAGGTAATTTCGAAAGGTAGAAACCGCACAGAAGTGTGATCTTTTATCAAGCATTGACTGTCAGCTTAGATTAATCCCATTCCAGCCATTCGGAATTCTCAGTATTCATTATAATTCATGTAAGCAGCTGGTGCTGGGAATCCCCAATGTGCAACACATCATGGGACATACGCCATCTTGTATGCCCCTGCTGCGTATCGCCATGAGGACAGTAACAGTTTCGGCAGCTAATTACATGGCAGCATAACATTATCTTTCAAACACCATGGTTCTGTGTCTACAGATTGTAGACTCGAAACAAGCAGGTATTGAAACATTTACCGCATTGCAAAGGAACTAAAGAGGAATGATCACCAATTTTTACCCTACCAATGTAATTACTTGATGAATAATGACGTTTAAAATTGTACAAAGAGGTAATATCAATCTGCACACGTCAGTCAAACTGTGAGATTTGCCTGGAAGGACGATATCATGATGTCAAAGGCAAATAAAAACCTTTTACAAAATAATTTTTAAAAGTTTCACAGAAATATTTGCTCAAAAATATCGAGGTAGATGAAATGGTATCGGTGGCAATTATATTCGCTTCTTCGTATTTCTCACCAAAATTACATCAAATGAAATAGCATTCATCATTCGATGGAGGACCGATGCAGCTACCGGATGCTATTAATTCTGAACAATGGTGTTATTTCGATATGTTTACCTTGATATTTTAACGAAAACGAAAGGTTCTTGTTTCGGGGGTTAGTGTTTCTTGCCACGCCCGCCTGAGCGGTACTGACTGGACCGGAAACTGGTCGTTGTCCCAGACCCGGACGGGAAACTGTTGTCCTCGTCCTCCTCATCACGTGACCGTCCTCTACCGCAGAGCAGACGCCGACAGGAGAACGCCACCACTTTGTAGGTCACGTACCCCGCCACTAGGTGTCCAACTACCAGGAAACTCACCACATCAAACATGGAGAATGCCGATTGGCTCAGCCGCTGACCGTGTGACCGGATATAGTCCATATCGTGCGAGAGCGCATGCTCCACCCAGTTTCCCGCGCGTTCTCGCGGATTCTCGTGGCGTGACCGGAAGACGGATGATGCCTTCTGCGTATTATGCCTGTAGGTGGCGTTGCGCATGACTTCCTCAATGGCGTCCACGGCATGCGCCGGCGTGAAGGTGTGGGCGTCGAGGCGTACGCCGTATCCGCGGTGTACGAGCCGGCGGGCGGCGTACGCCTGTCCGCCGTGCGCCGCCAGCACCAGAGACGGCACGGCGTGGTAGATAGCCTCGTACTGGGCGTTAGTGGCGCCGTCTGTGATGAACAGCCGCGTGTTGCTATGCGCCAAGACATCATTACGCGGCATCCAGGACACCATCTTCACGCGGTTGTTGGAGTACTTCACGGGAGGCCGCTCTCCGCGATAGCACCACAGATAATGATAGTGGGTCTGCTGGAAGGCAGTCGCCAACCGCTCCTCGATATCGTACGGCATGTTATTGAATCCGGAATCCCACCCGGCGTTGTCCTCACAGAGATCCACGATGATAACGTTGCCCTTGGCGTCATCCATAAAGGCCTGGACGTCAGGAGGCAGTCTCTTCCCCGGTTTTGACGTCATTCCGCCGACGTGAATGACGTTGGGCATGGCGGGTCGCGGGTACTCCAACACCACGTCAGACTCGACAAACCACAGCTGGGAGTCCTTAGCGAGGTCGTCAGCATCCCTTGGTGATTTGTCTGGAGTGAACCTCGCTAGATAGTCCTCCCTGTGAGTCTCGATCTTGGGGTCATATGACCACGAGACCAAAGACCAAAGGTTATTGAAACGCTCCCAGAAGCTCATCTGATCACTATATTCGTAAGGCCCGTAAATAAAGGGTACAAAGGATGGGAGGTCGGGGTTTCCCTGTAGCCATGGCTCAGTGTCTTTCACCATGGAGATGTAAGGGATTCCCAGGCGGTACGGCAGCACCAGCAAGCACCGTGACACTGGGTGGGCGTCCACCACGGCAATGTCAAAGTTCATCCTGCGCAGTTTCTGAAAGAGATCGTGATCGGAGAGTGGCTCCGTGCAGGCGTGTCGGAGCTGCCGGGCGTGATGGCGGGTGTGATCGTCGTAGGCGCGGTACTCTCCGTCCCTCCCGGCGCCCTCCCCGACGTCCCGCCGGTGATGATGGTACCCGCGCTGGCCGCGTGCGTGCGAGTTGCCGCCGTAGAGCACGGGCATGATGCCCTGCTGCCGCATCTCCTGCTGCTCCTGGTAGTCGGCGCCCACGAGCAGGTGTACCTCGTGCCCCCTGCCGGCCAGCTCCTCGCCCAGGTGCGCCATGGAGGAGTGTGCCGAGTGGTTTAGGCCCGGGAAGGGCAGCAGGAGGACTCGCGCCGGCCCGGAGAGCTCCGAGCTGCCGGCCGCCGCCGCCAGCCAGGCGGCCGTCAGCAGCAGGCAGGCGTGCATCGCCACGGTCCACACTGTACACTGTTAAGAACGGGGATTCTACAATTTACACTGTTAAGTACGGGTATTCTTATCACCCAATACGTTCACTACGTGACACGTATAGTCTGCTCTGTCCAGTGACTCCGATGGGGATTTTTCTGTAGACAGGCCTTTATATATACCAATCTCCCCACGGGACTGAAATTAGATGCCAACCCGCAGAGGGGAGGGGGTGGAGGTATTTATTGTCCACGCATACGTTTCTGGGAACAAAAACCGTACTCACCCTATCCCATCCCATAACACTTTATCCATACTTTTTTTAAAGGCGAGCTTGGCCCTATCTATTGATCAGTTAATCCGGTACATATTAATCTTGGTTTTGCTTAGAAAGTATTTTACAGGTGTCCAATCCACCGATGCATGATTTCCAAACATTATTGATTTTAAACGACTATTGTCATGGTTTGCATGGGGAAAGTTTCCAATTGGCTTTGGTAGACCAAATGACTTTAATATTCGTATTAATTATCATTAATTGTTCGGTTTCAATTTAAGAAATATCCTAAGATGGATGTCCGTAAGTAAAACAAAATACGTATTTCAAAACCAAGTAGTTTATACTTGAAATATGATAAGATGATTCACATGGGTGTGAATCTGGGTCATGGCGTCCATCATGTGGCCCCGGCTTGTGCTGTTGGGGTAGACATCAATCTAGAGTCCCAGCATGCAATTCTCTCATGTGACTGTCGCCTGATGCGCGTCGCAGAGTCACGTGGTGCCCGGTCCGAGATCTCCCAGGCACAGCGAGAAGCCGCGTGGTTTCAGTGAGACTGAATTGGATTAGTTCTACCCCCTCACCACCAGTCATCCCGATGAATAAACCCAAAGGTCTTAACCAATATCATATAAGACAAAAAAGGTATATATCCAATATAGATGGTGAACGAAGCCTGTTCAGAAATACCAGGGATGTCAGTTGGGGACAGGAAAAGTGGAAAATTTCCATGTGGAATTTACTGCCCCAGAGAGACTGATGAAAGATGGAAATCACATCAATCAATATTTGCCACGGAATAGGGCTTAACGTGAATGAGGCTTGATTTATGCCATCTTTGCTTAGATAGAATTTTTTTTTTGTGCAAACTGGAAATGAAAACATCGATTTCTATGGAATAGTGGAAAACTGCCATCTCAGAATTTCTAACGTATGCTATGAATTTTCATTCACACATTATGCAAATACGACACCTTTGAAACATGTAACTATCGTCCGAAGTCTGTGTTGCGTCTTAAGGCATGGCACAACCTGGCGATTTAAAAATCTCGGTATTTAATATCACATATAAAGGGTTCCTTTAAATATATCATAAAACCAAACGATGAAAATGTGTTTCCAGTTTGTCCTGTTTGCCCAATGAATAAAATAGGCGTATTTACATTTTCGAATTTACATATTTTACACAATACAGGTGTTGCCGTTCAGCGCCGCCTAACGGCCCACTGTCTAGTAACGCGGCCGCTCGGACAAACACCGCGAGTCCAGCGGCATTCATATAGAGATATACAGCAATCACACCTAAAGTGTGAACGGTGGGTGTGAATGCAGGAGTGTTGTTTTTTGACAGATTAAATTGCTGGAACAAACTAGGGTATTGTAACAACAGGTCTGGGCTGTCTAAACTTCATAGTTGATAATTATCTTGGTTTTAACTTGGAAAAAGATAAGCACATTATAGCTAGGCCTGCCAATGTATTAGTGTGTATGCAATTTCGGTGTCCCTGGGTTATCTAAGGTATATCTGAAGTATCATTGAAGTGATATGCATGTATGATACATCAAATTGGAGCTGGAATACCATAGAATAAGATGAAATCATTATTATTTCTCTGAAAATGAGATGCATGGTTCTTATGAACGTATTACGCTCATATATACATGTCCATGGTGCGGTCATATATACATCATATAGACGCCTGATTCTGTCATATTTAAGCCTCTATCAAATAGTTCCGATGTCTGCCACTTGGGGACACCACTGGTAGCATATTTCATTTACCATTAGTCATTAAGTCCTTGGTATATGGGAAATCCAATGTTATATTATCAATTTTGATTATAAAATTGTTCTAAAACCCTATTTATTATCTTTTTATTAAATACATAGAATAAACCAAGCGTTTTGTTGTTGTTTTAAACGTTTTTAAAGTTTTTCAAAACACCACTCTTCTGATGTCATACTTTGGGTACTGTATATATAACACAAGGTCTGGTTAGATATCAACCTACCCCCCCAAGGCGCCACACATCTGCTGCCGACGCTGCTTTGACACCCATAGCCATGGACCGCCCGCCCAGAGACAATAGGGGAACAGGGCTTCACTGAGAGCTCCCGCCTAAAGGGTGAAAGCAACACACTATTAAACTGCGGGGGAGGAGGACTTCCGTTTTTATTTTCTATTGAGACATGTAAACGCCCGGCGTTTACATGTCGCACAGAGGATATTTCCTATTGTATACGCCTGGTGTGAAATACAGCCAAGTTGGGTCCGTATTTAAAAGGAAACAGTCTTGTAGACGCCTCATACGCTGGTACGGATTGCAGGCGTTTACAAATGAAAACAAGTCGATTTACAGCCGCTACGTGCGATGCCGCCATGCCGCATATATGAATAAAGGCGTTAGTTTCGTGCAGTGTTCTCTTTCTGAATTATTTCTATTTTCGTTCAGAATCTTACAGAGACAGATCGACTTAAACATTCCTTCTTCATGTCTTTTCTGTAGTCTAAAGGTAGGAAACCCTAAGCTTGAGAGTTTAAATCCCCTCAATCCAGTGTTTTTTTCTTTTTTGAAAGTAATAAATATTCTTTGAACAAATAATGTCAGTTCTTCCACACTAGAATAATCTCTATTTCTCCTTTTAAATTGCTTATATTCCTGCTTTTGAATCTTACAAAATTTATCCACTGGAATGACAGACCTATTGCATTGAGTTATCATTGACTATGAATCAAATTGGATTTGAGCATTCATTTAAGCCCTTTCTCATGCACCAGTTACAGTAGACCACCGCCTAATGGCAACCTGGGTTGCAGAACATTGTTAACTGATACCTTTCCTCAGAACAATTCTTTCTAATAAATAGGCAAGTGCCTCCCCCTCCCCTATGTAGGCAGACACTTTGGCCCCAATTGGAGGGTGTATGTTTACAAGGGGTTCTACTCTACTTCACATTCTGGGGCATGCAGTATAAACTGTGTACCACTGCACGAAACTTACCGCTTTACATATGTATGCGAAACGCGTCTAACAGTAGGATTTTGCATCTAGAAGTTAGACCTGTTATCCGTCTCGTAGACGCCTTATCTAGTGGCGTATATACATGTCCATGGTGTGGTCTCATATACGTCATATATATACGCCTGATTCCGTTGTATATACACCAACATCCAATAGTTCCGATCTTTGCAACTTGGGGACACTACTGGTAGCATATTCATGCTAAATAAGTCTGTATTATATGAAAAATACAATCTTATATTACCAATTTATTTTATAAAACCTTTATAAAACCTGATTGAATATAAATTGATTAATTACATATAATAAACCCTGCATTCTTGGTTTTTTTACCGTTTTTCTAATAGATGTTGCCTTGAAAACACCATCCTTCTGTCATATTCTGGGTATTCCCATATAAAAGCCTTTAAGAGGTAAACACCATAGACATTGAGTCCTCAAGATCGGGCGGCGGGCAGCGGCGGGCACCGGAGGGCGGCGAGGGGTGGGGGAGGGTATCTCACTGAGGCAACCTGTACAAAGGCGGCTGGCGGCGGGCGGCGGGCAGTGGGCGGTGGGCAGCGGGGGGCTTCTCACTGAGGCTGGCTGGGGGTGGGGCGGGGTGGTGGGGGGGCATCCTACAAACGCCGAGCGGTCGCTAATCCATCTACACACAGTGCAGGGAGGTGGGGGTTGTGTACCAGGGCTTCACTGTGGGTAGAATGAGTGTAGGGTGGTGGGGTGGTGGGGTGTCGGGGGGGGGGGTAGAGGGTGGGGTTGGTAGGTCTGGCGTATATATATGTTGCGCAGAGTATATTTTATTTTAAATACGCCAGGCGTGAAAGACAGCCAAGTCGCGCATGTCTACATATGGAAACTACCTCGTAGACGCCCGGAACGCAGACGCGTATAAGAGGTGTAGACAAGTATAAACAAGCCACGATACAGCCGATACGTGCGTTATCGCAATGGCGTATATATATATATGTAAATTAGTGGTTTCCGTGCAGTGTACAGCACACGTATGCAGTAATCATAGCTTACTGCAGGGCTTGGGCAGAAATAGATATCAACACATGGTCAACATGTGATGTCTTAGAATGGAGACATTAGTATTTTGACAGCCTTCAACATCTATTCAGGGTAAAATACCTGTATTCTAGGGTGTATAATGACGGCAGGAAAGCTTCAGTTTATGCATAGTTATAACAGTAAGTCGGCAGTAATTCTCTTCTGTTATCAGTATACACAACATAAACCCATCCAGAACTTGTCTTTGTTTACAAAGTCATTGAATTTGGTTCAGGAAGTAATGAAAGTTCTACTGCACTAGTCACTTCATAGAATAATCTCTTAGAATCAGGCAAGATAGTTTCAGGCTGTGTATACTGATATCATAATGCAGTCAAGAATTCTGTTCTGTTGCCAGTATGCACAAGCTGAAGTGATCTTGTCATATTCCTTTATCACAACTTTATCACAGTACAGCACTGACAATGTTTGGAAATGACCAAATGTATGGTTATCTTATCACTCATCTTATCCCTTGGCTCTATTGGTATAGTCTAAGCACAGCACTGACACTGGGTGGATATGAACAGAACTAGCATTTTCATTATAGTGCCTGCCACCTGGTGTATTGTGAGGAACTAGATTTGTCCATGCATTCAGGAATCCCTGAAACGTTCACTCTACAAGTCAGTTTCAGTAGTCTAGAAGTAGAGTGTCTGCAAGAGAAACCTTAAGCTGAGAGTTCAATTCCCCTCCATGCAGAACCTTTCTTTTTCTTTCCTCAGTCATAAAGATTCTTTTAGGAACCAATTTTAGTTCCACTACACCAGTCACTCTATAATTTCTATTGTAAGTTGCCATTTTTCCTCTTTCTGAATTGTTTCTATTTTCATTCAGAATCTTAAAGAGACAGACCAACTTAGCCCTTTCACATAAACCTAATATAATCCAGCATATATTTTAAATTTGTTTACCTATTTTGTACTGCACCTCTCTGCACTGGCGTTTTTCCTTTTTATTTAACCCTTTCCTTACCAATGCTGCCTTAAGGCAGCACCAAGGGAATACCGATGCTGCCTCAAGGCAGCACCGTGAGAGTACCAATGCTGCCTTAAGGCAGCACCATGGGAATACCAATGCTGCGTTGAGGCAGCTGATTTATATTATTAAATATTTTATATTATTTCAGTAAATAATGGACAGATTTCTTTTAAAATTCAGTATATATAGAAAATAATATTATACTTATGATTATTATTAACACACTGATAAACGGCAGGGGAGGAGGACTTCCTTTTTTATTTTCTATCGAGACATGTAAACGCCGGGCGTTTACATGTCGCACAGAGGATTTTTGCTATTGTATACGCCTGGTGTGAAATACAGCCAAGTTGCGTCCGTATTTAAAAGGAAACACTCTTGTAGACGCCTCATACGCTGGTACGGATTACAGGCGTTTACAAATGAAAACAAGTAGGATTTTGCATCTAGAAGTTAGACCTGTTATCCGTCTCGTAGACGCCTTATTTAGTGGCGTATATACATGTCCATGGTGCGGTCTCATATAGGTCATATATATACGCCTGATTCCTGACTTCCTTTTTTATTTTCTATCGAGACATGTAAACGCCCGGCGTTTACATGTCGCACAGAGGATATTTCCTATTGTATACGCCTGGTGTGAAATACAGCCAAGTTGCCTCATACGCTGGTACGGATTACAGGCGTTTACAAATGAAAACAAGTCGATTTACAGCCGCTACGTGCGATGCCGCCATGCCGCATATATGAATAAAGGCGTTAGTTTCGTGCAGTGTTCTCTTTCTGAATTATTTCTATTTTCGTTCAGAATCTTACAGAGACAGACCGACTTAAACATTCCTTCTTCATGTCTTTTCTGTAGTCTAAAGGTAGGAAACCCTAAGCTTGAGAGTTTAAATCCCCTCAATCCAGTGCTTTTTTCTTTTTTGAAAGTAATAAATATTCTTTGAACAAATAATGTCAGTTCTTCCACACTAGAATAATCTCTATTTCTCCTATTTAATTGCTTATATTCCCGCTTTTGAATCTTACAAAATTTATCCACTGGAATGACAGACCTATTGCATTGAGTTATCATTGACTATGAATCAAATTGGATTTGAGCATTCATTTAAGCCCTTTCTCATGCACCAGTTACAGTAGACCACCGCCTAATGGCAACCTGGGTTGCAGAACATTGTTAACTGATACCTTTCCTCAGAACAGTTCTTTCTAATAAATAGGCAAGTGCCTCCCCCTCCCCTATGTAGGCAGACACTTTGGCCCCAATTGGAGGGTGTATGTTTACAAGGGGTTCTACTCTACTTCACATTCTGGGGCATGCAGTATAAACTGTGTACCACTGCACGAAACTTACCGCTTTACATATGTATGCGAAACGCGTCTAACATTAAAATTTTGCATCTAGAAGTTAGACCTGTTATCCATCTCGTAGACGCCTTATCTAATGGCGTATATACATGTCCATGGTGCGGTCTCATATACGTCATATATATACGCCTGATTCCGTTGTATATACACCAACATCCAATAGTTCCGATCTTTGCAACTTGGGGACACTACTGGTAGCATATTTATGCTAAATAAGTCTGTATTATATGAAAAATACAATCTTATATTACCAATTTATTTTATAAAACCTTTATAAAACCTGATTGAATATAAATTGATTAATTACATATAATAAACCCTGCATTCTTGGTTTTTTTACCGTTTTTTTAATAGATGTTGCCTTGAAAACACCATCCTTCTGTCATATTCTGGGTATTCCCATATAAAAGCCTTTAAGAGGTTAACACCATAGACATTGAGTCCCCAAGAACGGGCGGCGGGCAGGGGCGGGCAACGGAGGGCGGCGAGGGGTGGGGGAGGGTATCTCACTGAGGCAACCTGTACAAACGCGGCTGGCGGCAGGCGGCGGGCGGTGGGCGGCGGGCAACGGGGGGCTTCTCACTGAGGCTGGCTGGGGGTGGGGCAGGAAGGTGGGGGGGGCATCCTACAAACGCCGAGCGGTCGCTAATCCATCTACACACAGTGCAGGGAGGTGGCGGTTGTGTACCAGGGCTTCACTGTGGGTAGAATGAGTGTAGGGTGGTGGGGTGGTGGGGTGTCGGGGGGGCGGTAGAGGGTGGGGTTGGGAGGTCGCGGGTGGTGGGTCAGTGTTGGTGCAACCTTTACCAACACCCACAGGACGGGGCGGGCCGCGGGGCGCAATTTTGGTTTTTTTTGGTATCATATATACGCCTGGCGTATATATATGTTGCGCAGAGTATATTTTATCTTAAATACGCCAGGCGTGAAAGACAGCCAAGTCGCGCGCGTCTACATATGGAAACTACCTCGTAGACGCCCGGAACGCAGACGCGTATAAGAGGTGTATACAAGTATAAACAAGCCAAGATTCAGCCGATACGTGCGTTATCCCAATGGCGTATATATATATGTAAATTAGTGGTTTTCGTGCAGTGTACCGCACACGTGTGCAGTAATCATAGCTTACTGCAGGGCTTGGGCAGAAATAGATATCAACACATGGTCAACATGTGATGTCTTAGAATGGAGACATTAGTATTTTGACAGCCTTCTACATCTATTCAGGGTAAAATACCTGTATTCTAGGGTGTATAATGAAGGCAGGAAAGCTTCAGTTTATGCATAGTTATAACAGTAAGTCGGCAGTAATTCTCTTCTGTTATCAGTATACACAACATAAACCCATCCAGAACTTGTCTTTGTTTACAAAGTCATTGAATTTGGTTCAGGAAGTAATGAAAGTTCTACTGCACTAGTCACTTCATAGAATAATCTCTTAGAATCAGGCAAGATAGTTTCAGGCTGTGTATACTGATATCATAATGCAGTCAAGAATTCTGTTCTGTTGCCAGTATGCACAAGCTGAAGTGATCTTGTCATATTCCTTTATCACAACTTTATCACAGTACAGCACTGACAATGTTTGGAAATGACCAAAAGTATGGTTATCTTATCACTCATCTTATCCCTTGGCTCTATTGGTATAGTCTAAGCACAGCACTGACACTGGGTGGATATGAACAGAACTAGCATTTTCATTACAGTGCCTGCCACCTGGTGTATTGTGAGGAACTAGATTTGTCCATGCATTCAGGAATCCCTGAAACGTTCACTCTACAAGTCAGTTTAAGTAGTCTAGAAGTAGAGTGTCTGCAAGAGAAACCTTAAGCTGAGAGTTCAATTCCCCTCCATGCAGAACCTTTCTTTTTCTTTCCTCAGTCATAAAGATTCTTTTAGGAACCAATTTTAGTTCCACTACACCAGTCACTCTATAATTTCTATTGTAAGTTGCCATTTTTCCTCTTTCTGAATTGTTTCTATTTTCATTCAGAATCTTAAAGAGACAGACCAACTTAGCCCTTTCACATAAACCTAATATAATCCAGCATAGATTTTAAATTTGTTTACCTATTTTGTACTGCACCTCTCTGCACTGGCGTTTTTCCTTTTTATTTAACCCTTTCCTTACCAATGCTGCCTTAAGGCAGCACCAAGGGAATACCGATGCTGCCTCAAGGCAGCACCGTGAGAGTACCAATGCTGCCTTAAGGCAGCACCATGGGAATACCAATGCTGCGTTGAGGCAGCTGATTTATATTATTAAATATTTTATATTATTTCAGTAAATAATGGACAGATTTCTTTTAAAATTCAGTATATATAGAAAATAATATTATACTTATGATTATTATTAACACACTGATAAACCGCGGGGGAGGAGGACTTCCTTTTTTATTTTCTATCGAGACATGTAAACGCCGGGCGTTTACATGTCGCACAGAGGATATTTCCTATTGTATACGCCTGGTGTGAAATACAGCCAAGTTGCGTCCGTATTTAAAAGGAAACACTCTTGTAGACGCCTTATACGCTGGTATGGATTACAGGCGTTTACAAATGAAAACAAGTCGATTTACAGCCGCTACGTGCGATGCCACCATGCCGCATATATGAATAAAGGCGTTAGTTTCGTGCAGTGTTCTCTTTCTGAATTATTTCTATTTTCGTTCAGAATCTTACAGGGACAGACCGACTTAAACATTCCTTCTTCATGTCTTTTCTGTAGTCTAAAGGTAGGAAACCCTAAGCTTGAGAGTTTAAATCCCCTCAATCCAGGGCTTTTTTCTTTTTTGAAAGTAATAAATATTCTTTGAACAAATAATGTCAGTTCTTCCACACTAGAATAATCTATATTTCTCCTTTTAAATTGCTTATATTCCCGCTTTTGAATCTTACAAAATTTATCCACTGCAATGACAGACCTATTGCATTGAGTTATCATTGACTATGAATCAAATTGGATTTGAGCATTCATTTAAGCCCTTTCTCATGCACCAGTTACAGTAGACCACCGCCTAATGGCAACCTGGGTTGCAGAACATTGTTAACTGATACCTTTCCTCAGAACAGTTCTTTCTAATAAATAGGCAAGTGCCTCCCCCTCCCCTATGTAGGCAGACACTTTGGCCCCAATTGGAGGGTGTATGTTTACAAGGGGTTCTACTCTACTTCACATTCTGGGGCATGCAGTATAAACTGTGTACCACTGCACGAAACTTACCGCTTTACATATGTATGCGAAACGCGTCTAACAGTAGGATTTTGCATCTAGAAGTTAGACCTGTTATCCGTCTCGTAGACCCCTTATCTAGTGGCGTATATACATGTCCATGGTGCGGTCTCATATACGTCATATATATACGCCTGATTCCGTTGTATATACACCAACATCCAATAGTTCCGATCTTTGCAACTTGGGGACACTACTGGTAGCATATTAATGCTAAATAAGTCTGTATTATATGAAAAATACAATCTTATATTACCAATTTATTTTATAAAACCTTTATAAAACCTGATTGAATATAAATTGATTAATTACATATAATAAACCCTGCATTCTTGGTTTTTTTACCGTTTTTCTAATAGATGTTGCCTTGAAAACACCATCCTTCTGTCATATTCTGGGTATTCCCATATAAAAGCCTTTAAGAGGTTAACACCATAGGCATTGAGTCCCCAAGAACGGGCGGCGGGCAGCGGCGGGCACCGGAGGGCGGCGAGGGGTGGGGGAGGGTATCTCACTGAGGCAACCTGTACAAACGCGGCTGGCGGCAGGCGGCGGGCGGTGGGCGGCGGGCAACGGGGGGCTTCTCACTGAGGCTGGCTGGGGGTGGGGCGGGGTGGTGGGGGGGGCATCCTACAAACGCCGAGCGGTCGCTAATCCATCTACACACAGTGCAGGGAGGTGGGGGTTGTGTACCAGGGCTTCACTGTGGGTAGAATGAGTGTAGGGTGGTGGGGTGGTGGGGTGTCGGGGGGGCGGTAGAGGGTGGGGTTGGGAGGTCGCGGGTGGTGGGTCAGTGTTGGTGCAACCTCTACCAACACCCACAGGACGGGGCAGGCCGCGGGGCGCAATTTTGTTTTTTTGGTATCATATATACGCCTGGCGTATATATATGTTGCGCAGAGTATATTTTATCTTAAATACGCCAGGCGTGAAAGACAGCCAAGTCGCGCGCGTCTACATATGGAAACTACCTCGTAGACGCCCGGAACGCAGACGCGTATAAGAGGTGTATACAAGTATAAACAAGCCACGATACAGCCGATACGTGCGTTATCCCAATGGCGTATATATATATATATGTAAATTAGTGATTTTCGTGCAGTGTACAGCACACGTGTGCAGTAATCATAGCTTACTGCAGGGCTTGGGCAGAAATAGATATCAACACATGGTCAACATGTGATGTCTTAGAATGGAGACATTAGTATTTTGACAGCCTTCTACATCTATTCAGGGTAAAATACCTGTATTCTAGGGTGTATAATGAAGGCAGGAAAGCTTCAGTTTATGCATAGTTATAACAGTAAGTCGGCAGTAATTCTCTTCTGTTATCAGTATACACAACATAAACCCATCCAGAACTTGTCTTTGTTTACAAAGTCATTGAATTTGGTTCAGGAAGTAATGAAAGTTCTACTGCACTAGTCACTTCATAGAATAATCTCTTAGAATCAGGCAAGATAGTTTCAGGCTGTGTATACTGATATCATAATGCAGTCAAAAATTCTGTTCTGTTGCCAGTATGCACAAGCTGAAGTGATCTTGTCATATTCCTTTATCACAACTTTATCACAGTACAGCACTGACAATGTTTGGAAATGACCAAAAGTATGGTTATCTTATCACTCATCTTATCCCTTGGCTCTATTGGTATAGTCTAAGCACAGCACTGACACTGGGTGGATATGAACAGAACTAGCATTTTCATTACAGTGCCTGCCACCTGGTGTATTGTGAGGAACTAGATTTGTCCATGCATTCAGGAATCCCTGAAACGTTCAGTCTACAAGTCAGTTTAAGTAGTCTAGAAGTAGAGTGTCTGCAAGAGAAACCTTAAGCTGAGAGTTCAATTCCCCTCCATGCAGAACCTTTCTTTTTCTTTCCTCAGTCATAAAGATTCTTTTAGGAACCAAATTTAGTTCCACTACACCAGTCACTCTATAATTTCTATTGTAAGTTGCCATTTTTCCTCTTTCTGAATTGTTTCTATTTTCATTCAGAATCTTAAAGAGACAGACCAACTTAGCCCTTTCACATAAACCTAATATAATCCAGCATATATTTTAAATTTGTTTACCTATTTTGTACTGCACCTCTCTGCACTGGCGTTTTTCCTTTTTATTTAACCCTTTCCTTACCAATGCTGCCTTAAGGCAGCACCAAGGGAATACCGATGCTGCCTCAAGGCAGCACCGTGAGAGTACCAATGCTGCCTTAAGGCAGCACCATGGGAATACCAATGCTGCATTGAGGCAGCTGCTTTATATTATTAAATATTTTATATTATTTCAGTAAATAATGGACAGATTTCTTTTAAAATTCAGTATATATAGAAAATAATATTATACTTATGATTAGAGTCGAATTCAGATGAATTGCTTACTATGGAGATGTTGATACTTGATTATATAAAGCATAAGTCTTAGCTTTAGGCGAACTATAAGACAGAGTGCGGTTGGCGCCACCTGTCAGGCATATCACATTTTCATGATTTCTCCATAATATTTTGATTCTAAATACAAAACAACTCACCAGATTTGTTCTCCATGTTTTTTTTTTAATTATTAATGTAAAAAAAACATAATGTCATCGTGATGAAAAAAAAGATACACATCTTTGTAGGTGCAGTGCTATATTTGGCCTATGTACAGGCTTTTGTCAATGGAGCAAAAAAGAGTATCAAATTCTTCCTCCAATTGGGAATATTAATATAAGTATCAAATATTGATCAAATTCATAATAAATGGTATGAAAATAAAGCCTGAAGTCTCTTCGTTTTTTCGATATCATTAAAATTATCTAATTATCTCCCTAAGTTATCTAAATTGGCTAATTTGTGAAGCACCCCTCTGCTCTTTGAGTCATTTTCTATGGCTTGCAGAATAGGCCGGTATTTAGACCTCTGTACAATGTGCGACGTGCGGTACTAGCGGAATAGTTCACTGCGTGCTACGCTAGGCGCGGTAAGGAAAGGGTTAAAAAGGCGCCATGGTCCCGATACACCCCGATATAGCTCTAGTTGCAACCAGCGTAATCAACCATTTTTCTTTTATAATTCCAGAAATAATGCATATTTATGATTGATAATTTATCTGCAGATACAAAACATAGTATATGATATTTCATAATGCTGTTTAATGAAAAAATTAGTTCCAATTTAAAGTATGAAATGATCAATTTGAGACCTTTATCTATTATCAAATTTCACCATAATTGCGGAGCAGCATTATCATTATATATTCCAGATATTCTGAAAATTTCATAATTTTCAGAATGATGACATTGATTATTTCATATGATTTCCCATTCAAAGTGTCACTGATATCTTCTGACACGCACCGATGAGCAAAGACGGGCCATTTTCAATTTCAGACCATGAAAATTAACTATCTTTAAAATGTGATAAATCATTTTAAAGCCAATTCCGCCTCCTCATATTTAGTTAGGTACAGTGCAGTTTCTACTATCATATTCCATATTATCCCACATTTTTAACAGCAAAAAAGAAAAATTGAGGGGGTTTGGTGTCGTCATCTACAGCTTACAAAGACACCGCTTACAACGACCCATTCAATAATGATTCATACAATAATTTTGTCACACAAAACATCCCCGCAGCATTTGCAGTCTAAGAATCGAATACTGTCTATTCTTGCCTCTCATATAAGTCATCGTGGTGGCCCAGTGGTTAGGGCAGTTGACTTGTAGTCAGAGGTTGTTTGTCTGCATGGGTACGAATCCCAGTAGCAGCCTAACATGATGGTTTAAGTTGGCCTCTCACGCCACTCACGCCACTCACGCCACTCACGCCACTCACGCCACTCACGCCACTCACGCCACTCACGCCACTCGTTTATAAAAAAAAGGTGGGAATTTAATGTAAGTGATTTTTCTCTGCATGGAGTCAAAGTCTATTTTTGTGTAAACGGCCTCTTTAAAAAGGGAAAATAAAAAACTATAGCCGAGTCCAGGGATCGAACCCCAGACCTTCAGATTAAAAAGCAGCACCATAACCACTACACCACCAACTACTTATATGATTGCCATGAGCAATTACAGAATATATAGTTAAAGTATCGTGCCGGCACCAGTTTTCAGTATGCACAAGCTGAAGTCATCTTGTCATATTCCTTTATCACAACTTTATCACAGAACAGCACTGACACTGTTTGGAAATGACCAAAAGTATGGTTATCTTATCCCTAATCGTATAATTGCTATTGTAAGTTGTCATTTTTTCCACTGCACGAAACTAACCACTTTACATATATATGCGAACGGCATATACCGGTATGCTTTTCAGTATACGAGGTGGTCCTATTGCCCGTGTGTAAATGCCTTATCTATTGGTGTATATACATGTCCATGGTGCGGTCATATATACATCATATAGACGCCTGATTCTGTCATATTTAAGCCTCTATCAAATAGTTCCGATGTCTGCCACTTGGGGACACCACTTGTAGCATATTTCATTTACCATTAGTCATTAAGTCCTTAGTATATGGAAAATCCAATGTTATATTATCAATTTTGATTATAAAATTGTTCTAAAACCCTATTTATTATCTTTTTATTAAATACATAGAATAAACCAAGCGTTTTGTTGTTGTTTTAAACGTTTTTAAAGTTTTTCAAAATACCACTCTTCTGATGTCATACTTTGGGTACTGTATATATAACACAAGGTCTGATTAGATATCAACCTACCCCCCCAAGCCGCCACACATTTGCTGCCGACGCTGCTTTGACACCCATAGCCATGGACCGCCCGCCCAGAGACAATAGGGGAACAGGGCTTCACTGAGAGCTCCCACCTAAAGGGCGAAAGCAACACACTGATAAACCGTGGGGGAGGAGGACTTCCTTTTTTATTTTCTATCGAGACATGTAAACGCCGGGCATTTACATGTCCCACAGAGGATATTTCCTATTATATACGCCTGGTGTGAAATACAGCCAAGTTGGGTCCATATTTAAAAGGAAACAGTCTTGTAGACGCCTCATACGCTGGTACGGATTACAGGCGTTTACAAATGAAAACAAGTCGATTTATAGCCGCTACGTGCGATGCCGTCATGCCGCATATATGAATAAAGGCGTTAGTTTCGTGCAGTGTTCTCTTTCTGAATTATTTCTATTTTCGTTCAGAATCTTACAGAGACAGACCGACTTAAACATTCCCTCTTCATGTCTTTTCTGTAGTCTAAAGGTAGGAAACCCTAAGCTTGAGAGTTTAAATCCCCTCAATCCAGTGCTTTTTTCTTTTTTGAAAGTAATAAATATTCTTTGAACAAATAATGTCAGTTCTTCCACACTAGAATAATCTATATTTCTCCTTTTAAATTGCTTATATTCCCGCTTTTGAATCTTACAAAATTTATCCACTGGAATGACAGACCTATTGCATTGAGTTATCATTGACTATGAATCAAATTGGATTTGAGCATTCATTTAAGCCCTTTCTCATGCACCAGTTACAGTAGACCACCGCCTGATGGCAACCTGGGTTGCAGAACATTGTTAACTGATACCTTTCCTCAGAACAGTTCTTTCTAATAAATAGGCAAGTGCCTCCCCCTCCCCTATGTAGGCAGACACTTTGGCCCCAATTGGAGGGTGTATGTTTACAAGGGGTTCTACTCTACTTCACATTCTGGGGCATGCAGTTTAAACTGTGTACCACTGCACGAAACTTACCGCTTTACATATGTATGCGAAACGCGTCTAGCAGTAGGATTTTGCGTCTAGAAGTTAGACCTGTTATCCGTCTCGTAGACGCCTTATCTAGTGGCGTATATACATGTCCATGGTGCGGTCTCATATACGTCATATATATACGCCTGATTCCGTTGTATATACACCAACATCCAATAGTTCCGATCTTTGCAACTTGGGGACACTACTGGTAGCATATTAATGCTAAATAAGTCTGTATTATATGAAAAATACAATCTTATATTACCAATTTATTTTATAAAACCTTTATAAAACCTGATTGAATATAAATTGATTAATTACATATAATAAACCCTGCATTCTTGGTTTTTTAACCGTTTTTATAATAGATGTTGCCTTGAAAACACCATCCTTCTGTCATATTCTGGGTATTCCCATATAAAAGCCTTTAAGAGGTTAACACCATAGGCATTGAGTCCCCAAGAACGGGCGGCGGGCAGCGGCGGGCACCGGAGGGCGGCGAGGGGTGGGGGAGGGTATCTCACTGAGGCAACCTGTACAAACGCGGCTGGCGGCAGGCGGCGGGCGGTGGGCGGCGGGCAACGGGGGGCTTCTCACTGAAGCTGGCTGGGGGTGGGGCGGGGTGGTGGGGGGGGGCATCCTACAAACGCCGAGCGGTCGCTAATCCATCTACACACAGTGCAGGGAGGTGGGGGTTGTGTACCAGGGCTTCACTGTGGGTAGAATGAGTGTAGGGTGGTGGGGTGGTGGGGTGTCGGGGGGGGCGGTAGAGGGTGGGGTTGGGAGGTCGCGGGTGGTGGGTCAGTGTTGGTGCAACCTCTACCAACACCCACAGGACGGGGCGGGCCACGGGTCGCAATTTTGGTTTTTTTTGGTATCATATATACGCCTGGCGTATATATATGTTGCGCAGAGTATATTTTATCTTAAATACGCCAGGCGTGAAAGACAGCCAAGTCGCGCGCGTCTACATATGGAAACTACCTCGTAGACGCCCGGAACGCAGACGCGTATAAGAGGTGTATACAAGTATAAACAAGCCACGATACAGCCGATACGTGCGTTATCCCAATGGCGTATATATATATGTAAATTAGTGGTTTTCGTGCAGTGTACAGCACACGTGTGCAGTAATCAAAGCTTACTGCAGGGCTTGGGCAGAAATAGATATCAACACATGGTCAACATGTGATGTCTTAGAATGGAGACATTAGTATTTTGACAGCCTTCTACATCTATTCAGGGTAAAATACCTGTATTCTAGGGTGTATAATGAAGGCAGGAAAGGTTCAGTTTATGCATAGTTATAACAGTAAGTCGGCAGTAATTCTCTTCTGTTATCAGTATACACAACATAAATCCATCCAGAACTTGTCTTTGTTTACAAAGTCATTGAATTTGGTTCAGGAAGTAATGAAAGTTCTACTGCACTAGTCACTTCATAGAATAATCTCTTAGAATCAGGCAAGATAGTTTCAGGCTGTGTATACTGATATCATAATGCAGTCAAGAATTCTGTTCTGTTGCCAGTATGCACAAGCTGAAGTGATCTTGTCATATTCCTTTAACACAACTTTATCACAGTACAGCACTGACAATGTTTGGAAATGACCAAAAGTATGGTTATCTTATTACTCATCTTATCCCTTGGGTCTATTGGTATAGTCTAAGCACAGCACTGACACTGGGTGGATATGAACAGAACTAGCATTTTCATTACAGTGCCTGCCACCTGGTGTATTGTGAGGAACTAGCTTTGTCCATGCATTCAGGAATCCCTGAAACGTTCACTCTACAAGTCAGTTTAAGTAGTCTAGAAGTAGAGTGTCTGCAAGAGAAACCTTAAGCTGAGAGTTCAATTCCCCTCCATGCAGAACCTTTCTTTTTCTTTCCTCAGTCATAAAGATTCTTTTAGGAACCAATTTTAGTTCCACTACACCAGTAACTCTATAATTTCTATTGTAAGTTGCCATTTTTCCTCTTTCTGAATTGTTTCTATTTTCATTCAGAATCTTAAAGAGACAGACCAACTTAGCCCTTTCACATAAACCTAATATAATCCAGCATATATTTTAAATTTGTTTACCTATTTTGTACTGCACCTCTCTGCACTGGCGTTTTTCCTTTTTATTTAAGCCTTTCCTTACCAATGCTGCCTTAAGGCAGCACCATGGGAATACCAATGCTGCGTTGAGGCAGCTGATTTATATTATTAAATATTTTATATTATTTCAGTAAATAATGGACAGATTTCTTTTAAAATTCAGTATATATAGAAAATAATATTATACTTATGATTAGAGTCGAATTCAGATGAATTGTTAACTATGGAGATGTTGATACTTGATTATATAAAGCATAAGTCTTAGCTTTAGGCGAACTATAAGACAGAGTGCGGTTGGCGCCACCTGTCAGGCATATCACATTTTCATGATTTCTCCATAATATTTTGATTCTAAATACAAAACAACTCACCAGATTTGTTCTCCATGTTTTTTTATAATTATTAATGTAAAAAAAACATAATGTCATCGCGATGAAAAAAAAGATACACAATTTTAGTGCCATGGACCGCCCGCCCAGAGACAATAGGGGAACAGGGCTTCACTGAGAGCTCCCACCTAAAGGGCGAAAGCAACACACTGATAAACCGCGGGGGAGGAGGACTTCCTTTTTTATTTTCTATCGAGACATGTAAACGCCGGGCGTTTACATGTCGCACAGAGGATATTTCCTATTGTATACGCCTGGTGTGAAATACAGCCAAGTTGCGTCCGTATTTAAAAGGAAACACTCTTGTAGACGCCTTATACGCTGGTACGGATTACAGGCGTTTACAAATGAAAACAAGTCGATTTACAGCCGCTACGTGCGATGCCACCATGCCGCATATATGAATAAAGGCGTTAGTTTCGTGCAGTGTTCTCTTTCTGAATTATTTCTATTTTCGTTCAGAATCTTACAGAGACAGACCGACTTAAACATTCCTTCTTCATGTCTTTTCTGTAGTCTAAAGGTAGGAAACCCTAAGCTTGAGAGTTTAAATCCCCTCAATCCAGGGCTTTTTTCTTTTTTGAAAGTAATAAATATTCTTTGAACAAATAATGTCAGTTCTTCCACACTAGAATAATCTATATTTCTCCTTTTAAATTGCTTATATTCCCGCTTTTGAATCTTACAAAATTTATCCACTGCAATGACAGACCTATTGCATTGAGTTATCATTGACTATGAATCAAATTGGATTTGAGCATTCATTTAAGCCCTTTCTCATGCACCAGTTACAGTAGACCACCGCCTAATGGCAACCTGGGTTGCAGAACATTGTTAACTGATACCTTTCCTCAGAACAGTTCTTTCTAATAAATAGGCAAGTGCCTCCCCCTCCCCTATGTAGGCAGACACTTTGGCCCCAATTGGAGGGTGTATGTTTACAAGGGGTTCTACTCTACTTCACATTCTGGGGCATGCAGTATAAACTGTGTACCACTGCACGAAACTTACCGCTTTACATATGTATGCGAAACGCGTCTAACATTAGGATTTTGCATCTACAAGTTAGACCTGTTATCCATCTCGTAGACGCCTTATCTAATGGCGTATATACATGTCCATGGTGCGGTCTCATATACGTCATATATATACGCCTGATTCCGTTGTATATACACCAACATCCAAAAGTTCCGATCTTTGCAACTTGGGGACACTACTGGTAGCATATTTATGCTAAATAAGTCTGTATTATATGAAAAATACAATCATATATTACCAATTTATTTTATAAAACCTTTATAAAACCTGATTGAATATAAATTGATTAATTACATATAATAAACCCTGCATTCTTGGTTTTTTTACCGTTTTTTTAATAGATGTTGCCTTGAAAACACCATCCTTCTGTCATATTCTGGGTATTCCCATATAAAAGCCTTTAAGAGGTTAACACCATAGACATTGAGTCCCCAATAACGGGCGGCGGGCAGGGGCGGGCACCGGAGGGCGGCGAGGGGTGGGGGAGGGTATCTCACTGAGGCAACCT
This sequence comes from Alentia gelatinosa, assembly GCA_950022655.1. Lineage (NCBI taxonomy): Eukaryota > Metazoa > Annelida > Polychaeta > Phyllodocida > Polynoidae > Alentia > Alentia gelatinosa. Next base: position 41,073,508 of record OX465580.1, on the reverse strand, counting down.
GTACAAACGCGGCTGGCGGCAGGCGGCGGGCGGTGGGCGGCGGGCAACGGGGGGCTTCTCACTGAGGCTGGCTGGGGGTGGGGCGGGAAGGTGGGGGGGGCATCCTACAAACGCCGAGCGGTCGCTAATCCATATACACACAGGGAGGTGGGGGTTGTGTACCAGGGCTTCACTGTGGGTAGAATGAGTGTAGGGTGGTGGGGTGGTGGGGTGTCGGGGGGGCGGTAGAGGGTTGGGTTGGGAGGTCGCGGGTGGTGAGTCAGTGTTGGTGCAACCTTTACCAACACCCACAGGACGGGGCGGGCCGCGGGGCGCAATTTTGGTTTTTTTTGGTATCATATATACGCCTGGCGTATATATATGTTGCGCAGAGTATATTTTATCTTAAATACGCCAGGCGTGAAAGACAGCCAAGTCGCGCGCGTCTACATATGGAAACTACCTCGTAGACGCCCGGAACGCAGACGCGTATAAGAGGTGTATACAAGTATAAACAAGCCACGATACAGCCGATACGTGCGTTATCCCAATGGCGTATATATATATGTAAATTAGTGGTTTTCGTGCAGTGTACAGCACACGTGTGCAGTAATCATAGCTTACTGCAGGGCTTGGGCAGAAAAAGGTATCAACACATGGTCAACATGTGATGTCTTAGAATGGAGACATTAGTATTTTGACAGCCTTCTACATCGATTCAGGGTAAAATACCTGTATTCTAGGGTGTATAATGAAGGCAGGAAAGCTTCAGTTTATGCATAGTTATAACAGTAAGTCGGTAGTAATTCTCTTCTGTTATCAGTATACACAACATAAACCCATCCAGAACTTGTCTTTGTTTACAAAGTCATTGAATTTGGTTCAGGAAGTAATGAAAGTTCTACTGCACTAGTCACTTCATAGAATAATCTCTTAGAATCAGGCAAGATAGTTTCAGGCTGTGTATACTGATATCATAATGCAGTCAAAAATTCTGTTCTGTTGCCAGTATGCACAAGCTGAAGTGATCTTGTCATATTCCTTTATCACAACTTTATCACAGTACAGCACTGACAATGTTTGGAAATGACCAAAAGTATGGTTATCTTATAACTCATCTTATCCCTTGGGTCTATTGGTATAGTCTAAGCACAGCACTGACACTGGGTGGATATGAACAGAACTAGCATTTTCATTACAGTGCCTGCCACCTGGTGTATTGTGAGGAACTAGATTTGTCCATGCATTCAGGAATCCCTGAAACGTTCACTCTACAAGTCAGTTTAAGTAGTCTAGAAGTAGAGTGTCTGCAAGAGAAACCTTAAGCTGAGAGTTCAATTCCCCTCCATGCAGAACCTTTCTTTTTCTTTCCTAAGTCATAAAGATTCTTTTAGGAACCAATTTTAGTTCCACTACACCAATAAGTCTATAATTTCTATTGTAAGTTGCCATTTTTCCTCTTTCTGAATCGTTTCTATTTTCATTCAGAATCTTAAAGAGACAGACCAACTTAGCCCTTTCACATAAACCTAATATAATCCAGCATATATTTTAAATTTGTTTACCTATTTTGTACTGCACCTCTCTGCACTGGCGTTTTTCCTTTTTATTTAACCCTTTCCTTACCAATGCTGCCTTAAGGCAGCACCAAGGGAATACCGATGCTGCCTCAAGGCAGCACCGTGAGAGTACCAATGCTGCCTTAAGGCAGCACCGTGAGAATACCAATGCTGCGTTGAGGCAGCTGATTTATATTATTAAATATTTTATATTATTTCAGTAAATAATGGACAGATTTCTTTTAAAATTCAGTATATATAGAAAATAATATTATACTTATGATTAGAGTCGAATTCAGATGAATTGCTTACTATGGAGATGTTGATACTTGATTATATAAAGCATAAGTCTTAGCTTTAGGCGAACTATAAGACAGAGTGCGGTTGGCGCCACCTGTCAGGCATATCACATTTTCATGATTTCTCCATAATATATTGATTCTAAATACAAAACAACTCCCCAGATTTGTTCTCCATGTTTTTTTATAATTAATAATGTAAAAAAAACATAATGTCATCGCGATGAAAAAAAAGATACACATCTTTGTAGGTGCAGTGCTATATTTGGCCTATGTACAGGCTTTTGTCAATGGAGCAAAAAAGAGTATCAAATTCTTCCTCCAATTGGGAATATTAATATAAGTATCAAATCTTGATCAAATTCATAATAAATGGTATGAAAATAAAGCCTGAAGTCTCTTCGTTTTTTCGATATCATTAAAATTATCTAATTATCTCCCTAAGTTATCTAAATTGGCTAATTTGTGAAGCACCCCTCTGCTCTTTGAGTCATTTTCTATGGCTTGCAGAATAGGCCGGTATTTAGACGTCTGTACAACGTGCGACGTGCGGTACTAGCGGGATAGTTCACTGCGTGCTACGCTAGGCGCGGTAAGGAAAGGGTTAAAAAGGCGCCATGGTCCCGATACACCCCGATATAGCTCTAGTTGCAACCAGCGTAATCAACCATTTTTCTTTTATAATTCCAGAAATAATGCATATTTCTGATTGATAATTTATCTGTAGATACAAAACATAGTATATGATATTTCATAATGCTGTTTAATGAAAAAATTAGTTCCAATTTAAAGTAAGAAATGATCAATTTGAGACCTTTATCTATTATCAAATTTCACCATAATTGCGGAGCAGCATTATCATTATATATTCCAGATATTCTGAAAATTTCATAATTTTCAGAATGATGACATTGATTATTTCATATGATTTCCCATTCAAAGTGTCACTGATATCTTCTGACACGCACCGATGAGCAAAGACGGGCCATTTTCAATTTTAGACCATGAAAATTAACTATCTTTAAAATGTGATAAATCATTTTAAAGCCAATTCCGCCTCCTCATATTTAGTTAGGTACAGTGCAGTTTCTACTATCATATTCCATATTATCCCACATTTTTAACAGCAAAAAAAAAAAATTGAAGGGGTTTGGTGTCGTCATCTACAGCTTACAAAGACACCGCTTACAACGACCCATTCAATAATGATTCATACAATAATTTTGTCACACAAAACATCCCCGCAGCATTTGCAGTCACTAAGAATTGAATACTGTCTATTCTTGCCTCTCATATAACTCATCCTGGTGGCCCAGTGGTTAGGGCAGTTGACTTGTAGTCAGAGGTTGTTTGTCTGCATGGGTACGAATCCCAGTAGCAGCCTAACATGATGGTTTAAGTTGGTCACTCACGCCACTCACGCCACTCACGCCACTCACGCCACTTACGTGGGAATTTAATGTAACTATTTTCTCTGCATGGAGTCAAAGTCTATTTTTGTGTAAACGGCCTGTTTAAAAAGGGAAAATAAAAAACTATAGCCGAGTCCAGGGATCGAACCCCAGACCTTCAGATTAAAAAGCAGCACCATAACCACTACACCACCAACTACTTATATCATGAGCAATTACAGAATATATAGTTAAAGTATCGTGCCTGCACCGGTTTTCAGTATGCACAAGCTGAAGTCATCTTGTCATATTCCTTTATCACAACTTTATCACAGAACAGCACTGACACCGTTTGGAAATGACCAAAAGTATGGTTATCTTATCCCTAATCGTATAATTGCTATTGTCATTTTTTCCACTGCACGAAACTAACCACTTTACATATATATGCGAACGGCATATACCGGTATGCTTTTCAGTATACGAGGTGGTCCTATTGCCCGTGTGTAAACGCCTTATCTATTGGTGTATATACATGTCCATGGTGCGGTCATATATACATCATATAGACGCCTGATTCTGTCATATTTAAGCCTCTATCAAATAGTTCCGATGTCTGCCACTTGGGGACACCACTTGTAGCATATTTCATTTACCATTAGTCATTAAGTCCTTGGTATATGGGAAATCCAATGTTATATTATCAATTTTGATTATAAAATTGTTCTAAAACCCTATTTATTATCTTTTTATTAAATACATAGAATAAACCAAGCGTTTTGTTGTTGTTTTAAACGTTTTTAAAGTTTTTCAAAATACCACTCTTCTGATGTCATACTTTGGGTACTGCATATATAACACAAGGTCTGATTAGATATCAACCTACCCCCCCAAGCCGCCACACATTTGCTGCTGACGCTGCTTTGACACCCATAGCCATGGACCGCCCGCCTAGAGACAATAGGGGAACAGGGCTTCACTGAGAGCTCCCACCTAAAGGGCGAAAGCAACACACTGATAAACCGCGGGGGAGGAGGACTTCCTTTTTTATTTTCTATCGAGACATGTAAACGCCGGGCATTTACATGTCCCACAGAGGATATTTCCTATTGTATACGCCTGGTGTGAAATACAGCCAAGTTGGGTCCATATTTAAAAGGAAACAGTCTTGTAGACGCCTCATACGCTGGTACGGATTACAGGCGTTTACAAATGAAAACAAGTCGATTTACAGCCACTACGTGCGATGCCGTCATGCCGCATATATGAATAAAGGCGTTAGTTTCGTGCAGTGTTCTCTTTCTGAATTATTTCTATTTTCGTTCAGAATCTTACAGAGACAGACCGACTTAAACATTCCCTCTTCATGTCTTTTCTGTAGTCTAAAGGTAGGAAACCCTAAGCTTGAGAGTTTAAATCCCCTCAATCCAGGGCTTTTTTCTTTTTTGAAAGTAATAAATATTCTTTGAACAAATAATGTCAGTTCTTCCACACTAGAATAATCTATATTTCTCCTTTTAAATTGCTTATATTCCCGCTTTTGAATCTTACAAAATTTATCCACTGCAATGACAGACCTATTGCATTGAGTTATCATTGACTATGAATCAAATTGGATTTGAGCATTCATTTAAGCCCTTTCTCATGCACCAGTTACAGTAGACCACCGCCTAATGGCAACCTGGGTTGCAGAACATTGTTAACTGATACCTTTCCTCAGAACAGTTCTTTCTAATAAATAGGCAAGTGCCTCCCCCTCCCCTATGTAGGCAGACACTTTGGCCCCAATTGGAGGGTGTATGTTTACAAGGGGTTCTACTCTACTTCACATTCTGGGGCATGCAGTATAAACTGTGTACCACTGCACGAAACTTACCGCTTTACATATGTATGCGAAACGCGTCTAGCAGTAGGATTTTGCGTCTAGAAGTTAGACCTGTTATCCGTCTCGTAGACGCCTTATCTAGTGGCGTATATACATGTCCATGGTGCGGTCTCATATACGTCATATATATACGCCTGATTCCGTTGTATATACACCAACATCCAATAGTTCCGATCTTTGCAACTTGGGGACACTACTGGTAGCATATTAATGCTAAATAAGTCTGTATTATATGAAAAATACAATCTTATATTACCAATTTATTTTATAAAACCTTTATAAAACCTGATTGAATATAAATTGATTAATTACATATAATAAACCCTGCATTCTTGGTTTTTTAACCGTTTTTATAATAGATGTTGCCTTGAAAACACCATCCTTCTGTCATATTCTGGGTATTCCCATATAAAAGCCTTTAAGAGGTTAACACCATAGGCATTGAGTCCCCAAGAACGGGCGGCGGGCAGCGGCGGGCACCGGAGGGCGGCGAGGGGTGGGGGAGGGTATCTCACTGAGGCAACCTGTACAAACGCGGCTGGCGGCAGGCGGCAGGCGGTGGGCGGCGGGCAACGGGGGGCTTCTCACTGAGGCTGGCTGGGGGTGGGGCGGGGTGGTGGGGGGGGGCATCCTACAAACGCCGAGCGGTCGCTAATCCATCTACACACAGTGCAGGGAGGTGGGGGTTGTGTACCAGGGCTTCACTGTGGGTAGAATGAGTGTAGGGTGGTGGGGTGGTGGGGTGTCGGGGGGGCGGTAGAGGGTGGGGTTGGGAGGTCGCGGGTGGTGGGTCAGTGTTGGTGCAACCTCTACCAACACCCACAGGACGGGGCGGGCCACGGGTCGCAATTTTGGTTTTTTTTGGTATCATATATACGCCTGGCGTATATATATGTTCCGCAGAGTATATTTTATCTTAAATACGCCAGGCGTGAAAGACAGCCAAGTCGCGCGCGTCTACATATGGAAACTACCTCGTAGACGCCCGGAACGCAGACGCGTATAAGAGGTGTATACAAGTATAAACAAGCCACGATACAGCCGATACGTGCGTTATCCCAATGGCGTATATATATATGTAAATTAGTGGTTTTCGTGCAGTGTACAGCACACGTGTGCAGTAATCATAGCTTACTGCAGGGCTTGGGCAGAAATAGATATCAACACATGGTCAACATGTGATGTCTTAGAATGGAGACATTAGTATTTTGACAGCCTTCTACATCTATTCAGGGTAAAATACCTGTATTCTAGGGTGTATAATGAAGGCAGGAAAGCTTCAGTTTATGCATAGTTATAACAGTAAGTCGGCAGTAATTCTCTTCTGTTATCAGTATACACAACATAAACCCATCCAGAACTTGTCTTTGTTTACAAAGTCATTGAATTTGGTTCAGGAAGTAATGAAAGTTCTACTGCACTAGTCACTTCATAGAATAGTCTCTTAGAATCAGGCAAGATAGTTTCAGGCTGTGTATACTGATATCATAATGCAGTCAAGAATTCTGTTCTGTTGCCAGTATGCACAAGCTGAAGTGATCTTGTCATATTCCTTTAACACAACTTTATCACAGTACAGCACTGACAATGTTTGGAAATGACCAAAAGTATGGTTATCTTATCACTCATCTTATCCCTTGGCTCTATTGGTATAGTCTAAGCACAGCACTGACACTGGGTGGATATGAACAGAACTAGCATTTTCATTACAGTGCCTGCCACCTGGTGTATTGTGAGGAACTAGATTTGTCCATGCATTCAGGAATCCCTGAAACGTTCACTCTACAAGTCAGTTTAAGTAGTCTAGAAGTAGAGTGTCTGCAAGAGAAACCTTAAGCTGAGAGTTCAATTCCCCTCCATGCAGAACCTTTCTTTTTCTTTCCTCAGTCATAAAGATTCTTTTAGGAACCAATTTTAGTTCCACTACACCAGTAACTCTATAATTTCTATTGTAAGTTGCCATTTTTCCTCTTTCTGAATTGTTTCTATTTTCATTCAGAATCTTAAAGAGACAGACCAACTTAGCCCTTTCACATAAACCTAATATAATCCAGCATATATTTTAAATTTGTTTACCTATTTTGTACTGCACCTCTCTGCACTGGCGTTTTTCCTTTTTATTTAACCCTTTCCTTACCAATGCTGCCTTAAGGCAGCACCAAGGGAATACCGATGCTGCCTCAAGGCAGCACCGTGAGAGTACCAATGCTGCCTTAAGGCAGCACCATGGGAATACCAATGCTGCGTTGAGGCAGCTGATTTATATTATTAAATATTTTATATTATTTCAGTAAATAATGGACAGATTTCTTTTAAAATTCAGTATATATAGAAAATAATATTATACTTATGATTAGAGTCGAATTCAGATGAATTGCTTACTATGGAGATGTTGATACTTGATTATATAAAGCATAAGTCCTAGTTTTAGGCGAACTATAAGACAGAGTGCGGTTGGCGCCACCTGTCAGGCATATCACATTTTCATGATTTCTCCATAATATTTTGATTCTAAATACAAAACAACTCACCAGATTTGTTCTCCATGTTTTTTTATAATTATTAATGTAAAAAAAACATAATGTCATCGCGATGAAAAAAAAGATACACATCTTTGTAGGTGCAGTGCTATATTTGGCCTATGTACAGGCTTTTGTCAACGGAGCAAAAAAGAGTATCAAATTCTTCCTCCAATTGGGAATATTAATATAAGTATCAAATATTGATCAAATTCATAATAAATGGTATGAAAATAAAGCCTGAAGTCTCTTCGTTTTTTCGATATCATTAAAATTATCTAATTATCTACCTAAGTTATCTAAATTGGCTAATTTGTGAAGCACCCCTCTGCTCTTTGAGTCCTTTTCTATGGCTTGCAGAATAGGCCGGTATTTAGACGTCTGTACAACGTGCGACGTGCGGTACTAGCGGGATAGTTCACTGCGTGCTACGCTAGGCGCGGTAAGGAAAGGGTTAAAAAGGCGCCATGGTCCCGATACACCCCGATATAGCTCTAGTTGCAACCAGCGTAATCAACAATTTTTCTTTTATAATTCCAGAAATAATGCATATTTCTGATTGATAATTTATCTGTAGATACAAAACATAGTATATGATATTTCATAATGCTGTTTAATGAAAAAATTAGTTCCAATTTAAAGTATGAAATGATCAATTTGAGACCTTTATCTATTATCAAATTTCACCATAATTGCGGAGCAGCATTATCATTATATATTCCAGATATTCTGAAAATTTCATAATTTTCAGAATGGTGACATTGATTATTTCATATGATTTCCCATTCAAAGTGTCACTGATATCTTCTGACACGCACCGATGAGCAAAGACGGGCCATTTTCAATTTCAGACCATGAAAATTAACTATCTTTAAAATGTGATAAATCATTTTAAAGCCAATTCCGCCTCCTCATATTTAGTTAGGTACAGTGCAGTTTCTACTATCATATTCCATATTATCCCACATTTTTAACAGCAAAAAAAAAAAATTGAGGGGGTTTGGTGTCGTCATCTACAGCTTACAAAGACACCGCTTACAACGACCCATTCAATAATGATTCATACAATAATTTTGTCACACAAAACATCCCCGCAGCATTTGCAGTCACTAAGAATTGAATACTGTCTATTCTTGCCTCTCATATAACTCATCGTAGTGGCCCAGTGGTTAGGGCAGTTGACTTGTAGTCAGAGGTTGTTTGTCTGCATGGGTACAAATCCCAGTAGCAGCCTAGCATGATGGTTTAAGTTGGTCACTCACCTCACTCACCTCACTCACCTCACTCACGTCAATTGTTTATAAAAAAAAAAGTGGGAATTTAATGTAAGTGATTTTTCTCTGCATGGAGTCAAAGTATATTTTTGTGTAAACGGCCTCTTTAAAAAGGGAAAATAAAAAACTATAGCCGAGTCCAGGGATCGAACCCCAGACCTTCAGATTAAAAAGCAGCACCATAACCACTACACCACCAACTACTTATATGATTGCCATGAGCAATTACAGAATATATAGTTAAAGTATCGTGCCGGCACCGGTTTTCAGTATGCACAAGCTGAAGTCATCTTGTCATATTCCTTTATCACAACTTTATCACAGAACAGCACTGACACTGTTTGGAAATGACCAAAAGTATGGTTATCTTATCCCTAATCGTATAATTGCTATTGTAAGTTGTCATTTTTTCCACTGCACGAAACTAACCACTTTACATATATATGCGAACGGCATATACCGGTATGCTTTTCAGTATACGAGGTGGTCCTATTGCCCGTGTGTAAACGCCTTATCTATTGGTGTATATACATGTCCATGGTGCGGTCATATATACATCATATAGACGCCTGATTCTGTCATATTTAAGCCTCTATCAAATAGTTCCGATGTCTGCCACTTGGGGACACCACTTGTAGCATATTTCATTTACCATTAGTCATTAAGTCCTTGGTATATGGGAAATCCAATGTTATATTATCAATTTTGATTATAAAATTGTTCTAAAACCCTATTTATTATCTTTTTATTAAATACATAGAATAAACCAAGCGTTTTGTTGTTGTTTTAAACGTTTTTAAAGTTTTTCAAAATACCACTCTTCTGATGTCATACTTTGGGTACTGTATATATAACACAAGGTCTGATTAGATATCAACCTACCCCCCCAAGCCGCCACACATTTGCTGCCGACGCTGCTTTGACACCCATAGCCATGGACCGCCCGCCCAGAGACAATAGGGGAACAGGGCTTCACTGAGAGCTCCCACCTAAAGGGCGAAAGCAACACACTGATAAACCGCGGGGGAGGAGGACTTCCTTTTTTATTTTCTATCGAGACATGTAAACGCCGGGCATTTACATGTCCCACATAGGATATTTCCTATTGTATACGCCTGGTGTGAAATACAGCCAAGTTGGGTCCGTATTTAAAAGGAAACAGTCTTGTAGACGCCTCATATGCTGGTACGGATTACAGGCGTTTACAAATGAAAACAAGTCGATTTATAGCCGCTACGTGCGATGCCGTCATGCCGCATATATGAATAAAGGCGTTAGTTTCGTGCAGTGTTCTCTTTCTGAATTATTTCTATTTTCGTTCAGAATCTTACAGAGACAGACCGACTTAAACATTCCCTCTTCATGTCTTTTCTGTAGTCTAAAGGTAGGAAACCCTAAGCTTGAGAGTTTAAATCCCCTCAATCCAGTGCTTTTTTCTTTTTTGAAAGTAATAAATATTCTTTGAACAAATAATGTCAGTTCTTCCACACTAGAATAATCTATATTTCTCCTTTTAAATTGCTTTTATTCCCGCTTTTGAATCTTACAAAATTTATCCACTGGAATGACAGACCTATTGCATTGAGTTATCATTGACTATGAATCAAATTGGATTTGAGCATTCATTTAAGCCCTTTCTCATGCACCAGTTACAGTAGACCACCTCCTAATGGCAACCTGGGTTGCAGAACATTGTTAACTGATACCTTTCCTCAGAACAGTTCTTTCTAATAAATAGGCAAGTGCCTCCCCCTCCCCTATGTAGGCAGACACTTTGGCCCCAATTGGAGGGTGTATGTTTACAAGGGGTTCTACTCTACTTCACATTCTGGGGCATGCAGTATAAACTGTGTACCGCTGCACGAAACTTACCGCTTTACATATGTATGCGAAACGCGTCTAACAGTAGGATTTTGCGTCTAGAAGTTAGACCTGTTATCCGTCTCGTAGACGCCTTATCTAGTGGCGTATATACATGTCCATGGTGCGGTCTCATATATGTCATATATATACGCCTGATTCCGTTGTATATACACCAACATCCAATAGTTCCGATCTTTGCAACTTGGGGACACTACTGGTAGCATATTCATGCTAAATAAGTCTGTATTATATGAAAAATACAATCTTATATTACCAATTTATTTTATAAAACCTTTATAAAACCTGATTGAATATAAATTGATTAATTACATATAATAAACCCTGCATTCTTGGTTTTTTTACCGTTTTTCTAATAGATGTTGCCTTGAAAACACCATCCTTCTGTCATATTCTGGGTATTCCCATATAAAAGCCTTTAAGAGGTTAACACCATAGACATTGGGTCCCCAAGAACGGGCGGCGGGCAGCGGCGGGCAGCGGCGGGCACCGGAGGGCGGCGAGGGGTGGGGGAGGGTATCTCACTGAGGCAACCTGTACAAACGCGGCTGGCGGCAGGCGGCGGGCAGTGGGCGGCGGGCAACGGGGGGCTTCTCACTGAGGCTGGCTGGGGGTGGGCCGGGGTGGTGGGGGGGGCATCCTACAAACGCCGAGCGGTCGCTAATCCATCTACACACAGTGCAGGGAGGTGGGGGTTGTGTACCAGGGCTTCACTGTGGGTAGAATGAGTGTAGGGTGGTGGGGTGGTGGGGTGTCGGGGGGGGCGGTAGAGGGTGGGGTTGGGAGGTCGCGGGTGGTGGGTCAGTGTTGGTGCAACCTCTACCAACACCCACAGGACGGGGCGGGCCACGGGTCGCAATTTTGTTTTTTTTTGGTATCATATATACGCCTGGCGTATATATATGTTGCGCAGAGTATATTTTATCTTAAATACGCCAGGCGTGAAAGACAGCCAAGTCGCGCGCGTCTACATATGGAAACTACCTCGTAGACGCCCGGAACGCAGACGCGTATAAGAGGTGTATACAAGTATAAACAAGCCACGATACAGCTGATACGTGCGTTATCCCAATGGCGTATATATATATGTAAATTAGTGGTTTTCGTGCAGTGTACAGCACACGTGTGCAGTAATCATAGCTTACTGCAGGGCTTGGGCAGAAATAGATATCAACACATGGTCAACATGTGATGTCTTAGAATGGAGACATTAGTATTTTGACAGCCTTCTACATCGATTCAGGGTAAAATACCTGTATTCTAGGGTGTATAATGAAGGCAGGAAAGCTTCAGTTTATGCATAGTTATAACAGTAAGTCGGCAGTAATTCTCTTCTGTTATCAGTATACACAACATAAACCCATCCAGAACTTGTCTTTGTTTACAAAGTCATTGAATTTGGTTCAGGAAGTAATGAAAGTTCTACTGCACTAGTCACTTCATAGAATAGTCTCTTAGAATCAGGCAAGATAGTTTCAGGCTGTGTATACTGATATCATAATGCAGTCAAGAATTCTGTTCTGTTGCCAGTATGCACAAGCTGAAGTGATCTTGTCATATTCCTTTAACACAACTTTATCACAGTACAGCACTGACAATGTTTGGAAATGACCAAAAGTATGGTTATCTTATCACTCATCTTATCCCTTGGCTCTATTGGTATAGTCTAAGCACAGCACTGACACTGGGTGGATATAAACAGAACTAGCATTTTCATTACAGTGCCTGCCACCTGGTGTATTGTGAGGAACTAGATTTGTCCATGCATTCAGGAATCCCTGAAACGTTCAGTCTACAAGTCAGTTTAAGTAGTCTAGAAGTAGAGTGTCTGCAAGAGAAACCTTAAGCTGAGAGTTCAATTCCCCTCCATGCAGAACCTTTCTTTTTCTTTCCTCAGTCATAAAGATTCTTTTAGGAACCAATTTTAGTTCCACTACACCAGTCACTCTATAATTTCTATTGTAAGTTGCCATTTTTCCTCTTTCTGAATTGTTTCTATTTTCATTCAGAATCTTAAAGAGACAGACCAACTTAGCCCTTTCACATAAACCTAATATAATCCAGCATATATTTTAAATTTGTTTACCTATTTTGTACTGCACCTCTCTGCACTGGCGTTTTTCCTTTTTATTTAACCCTTTCCTTACCAATGCTGCCTTAAGGCAGCACCAAGGGAATACCGATGCTGCCTCAAGGCAGCACCGTGAGAGTACCAATGCTGCCTTAAGGCAGCACCATGGGAATACCAATGCTGCGTTGAGGCAGCTGATTTATATTATTAAATATTTTATATTATTTCAGTAAATAATGGACAGATTTCTTTTAAAATTCAGTATATATAGAAAATAATATTATACTTATGATTAGAGTCGAATTCAGATGAATTGCTTACTATGGAGATGTTGATACTTGATTATATAAAGCATAAGTCTTAGCTTTAGGCGAACTATAAGACAGAGTGCGGTTGGCGCCACCTGTCAGGCATATCACATTTTCATGATTTCTCCATAATATTTTGATTCTAAATACAAAACAACTCCCCAGATTTGTTCTCCATGTTTTTTTATAATTATTAATGTAAAAAAAACATAATGTCATCGCGATGAAAAAAAAGATACACATCTTTGTAGGTGCAGTGCTATATTTGGCCTATGTACAGGCTTTTGTCAACGGAGCAAAAAAGAGTATCAAATTCTTCCTCCAATTGGGAATATTAATATAAGTATCAAATATTGATCAAATTCATAATAAATGGTATGAAAATAAAGCCTGAAGTCTCTTCGTTTTTTCGATATCATTAAAATTATCTAATTATCTACCTAAGTTATCTAAATTGGCTAATTTGTGAAGCACCCCTCTGCTCTTTGAGTCCTTTTCTATGGCTTGCAGAATAGGCCGGTATTTAGACGTCTGTACAACGTGCGACGTGCGGTACTAGCGGGATAGTTCACTGCGTGCTACGCTAGGTGCGGTAAGGAAAGGGTTAAAAAGGCGCCATGGTCCCGATACACCCAGATATAGCTCTAGTTGCAACCAGCGTAATCAACCATTTTTCTTTTATAATTCCAGAAATAATGCATATTTCTGATTGATAATTTATCTGTAGATACAAAACATAGTATATGATATTTCATAATGCTGTTTAATGAAAAAATTAGTTCCAATTTAAAGTATGAAATGATCAATTTGAGACCTTTATCTATTATCAAATTTCACCATAATTGCGGAGCAGCATTATCATTATATATTCCAGATATTCTGAAAATTTCATAATTTTCAGAATGGTGACATTGATTATTTCATATGATTTCCCATTCAAAGTGTCACTGATATCTTCTGACACGCACCGATGAGCAAAGACGGGCCATTTTCAATTTCAGACCATGAAAATTAACTATCTTTAAAATGTGATAAATCGTTTTAAAGCCAATTCCGCCTCCTCATATTTAGTTAGGTACAGTGCAGTTTCTACTATCATATTCCATATTATCCCACATTTTTAACAGCAAAAAAAAAAAATTGAGGGGGTTTGGTGTCGTCATCTACAGCTTACAAAGACACCGCTTACAACGACCCATTCAATAATGATTCATACAATAATTTTGTCACACAAAACATCCCCGCAGCATTTGCAGTCACTAAGAATTGAATACTGTCTATTCTTGCCTCTCATATAACTCATCGTGGTGGCCCAGTGGTTAGGGCAGTTGACTTGTAGTCAGAGGTTGTTTGTCTGCATGGGTACGAATCCCAGTAGCAGCCTAACATGATGGTTTAAGTTGGTCACTCACCTCACTCACCTCACTCACCTCACTCACGTCAATTGTTTATAACAAAAAAGTGGGAATTTAATGTAAGTGATTTTTCTCTGCATGGAGTCAAAGTCTATTTTTGTGTAAACGGCCTCTTTAAAAAGGGAAAATAAAAAACTATAGCCGAGTCCAGGGATCGAACCCCAGACCTTCAGATTAAAAAGCAGCACCATAACCACTACACCACCAACTACTTATATGATTGCCGTGAGCAATTACAGAATATATAGTTAAAGTATCGTGCCGGCACCGGTTTTCAGTATGCACAAGCTGAAGTCATCTTGTCATATTCCTTTATCACAACTTTATCACAGAACAGCACTGACACTGTTTGGAAATGACCAAAAGTATGGTTATCTTATCCCTAATCGTATAATTGCTATTGTAAGTTGTCATTTTTTCCACTGCACGAAACTAACCACTTTACATATATATGCGAACGGCATATACCGGTATGCTTTTCAGTATACGAGGTGGTCCTATTGCCCGTGTGTAAACGCCTTATCTATTGGTGTATATACATGTCCATGGTGCGGTCATATATACATCATATAGACGCCTGATTCTGTCATATTTAAGCCTCTATCAAATAGTTCCGATGTCTGCCACTTGGGGACACCACTTGTAGCATATTTCATTTACCATTAGTCATTAAGTCCTTGGTATATGGGAAATCCAATGTTATATTATCAATTTTGATTATAAAATTGTTCTAAAACCCTATTTATTATCTTTTTATTAAATACATAGAATAAACCAAGCGTTTTGTTGTTGTTTTAAACGTTTTTAAAGTTTTTCAAAATACCACTTTTCTGATGTCATATTTTGGGTACTGTATATATAACACAAGGTCTGATTAGATATCAACCTACCCCCCCAAGCCGCCACACATTTGCTGCCGACGCTGCTTTGACACCCATAGCCATGGACCGCCCGCCCAGAGACAATAGGGGAACAGGGCTTCACTGAGAGCTCCCACCTAAAGGGCGAAAGCAACACACTGATAAACCGCGGGGGAGGTATTCCTTTTTTATTTTCTATCGAGACATGTAAACGCCGGGCATTTACATGTCCCACAGAGGATATTTCCTATTGTATACGCCTGGTGTGAAATACAGCCAAGTTGGGTCCGTATTTAAAAGGAAACAGTCTTGTAGACGCCTCATACGCTGGTACGGATTACAGGCGTTTACAAATGAAAACAAGTCGATTTATAGCCGCTACGTGCGATGCCGTCATGCCGCATATATGAATAAAGGCGTTAGTTTCGTGCAGTGTTCTCTTTCTGAATTATTTCTATTTTCGTTCAGAATCTTACAGAGACAGACCGACTTAAACATTCCCTCTTCATGTCTTTTCTGTAGTCTAAAGGTAGGAAACCCTAAGCTTGAGAGTTTAAATCCCCTCAATCCAGTGCCTTTTTTCTTTTTTGAAAGTAATAAATATTCTTTGAACAAATAATGTCAGTTCTTCCACACTAGAATAATCTCTATTTCTCCTTTTAAATTGCTTATATTCCCGCTTTTGAATCTTACAAAATTTATCCACTGGAATGACAGACCTATTGCATTGAGTTATCATTGACTATGAATCAAATTGGATTTGAGCATTCATTTAAGCCCTTTCTCATGCACCAGTTACAGTAGACCACCTCCTAATGGCAACCTGGGTTGCAGAACATTGTTAACTGATACCTTTCCTCAGAACAGTTCTTTCTAATAAATAGGCAAGTGCCTCCCCCTCCCCTATGTAGGCAGACACTTTGGCCCCAATTGGAGGGTGTATGTTTACAAGGGGTTCTACTCTACTTCACATTCTGGGGCATGCAGTATAAACTGTGTACCACTGCACGAAACTTACCGCTTTACATATGTATGCGAAACGCGTCTAACAGTAGGATTTTGCGTCTAGAAGTTAGACCTGTTATCCGTCTCGTAGACGCCTTATCTAGTGGCGTATATACATGTCCATGGTGCGGTCTCATATACGTCATATATATACGCCTGATTCCGTTGTATATACACCAACATCCAATAGTTCCGATCTTTGCAACTTGGGGACACTACTGGTAGCATATTCATGCTAAATAAGTCTGTATTATATGAAAAATACAATCTTATATTACCAATTTATTTTATAAAACCTTTATAAAACCTGATTGAATATAAATTGATTAATTACATATAATAAACCCTGCATTCTTGGTTTTTTTTACCGTTTTTCTAATAGATGTTGCCTTGAAAACACCATCCTTCTGTCATATTCTGGGTATTCCCATATGAAAGCCTTTAAGAGGTTAACACCATAGGCATTGAGTCCCCAAGAACGGGCGGTGGGCAGCGGCGGGCACCGGAGGGCGGCGAGGGGTGGGGGAGGGTATCTCACTGAGGCAACCTGTACAAACGCGGCTGGCGGCAGGCGGCGGGCGGTGGGCGGCGGGCAACGGGGGGCTTCTCACTGAGGCTGGCTGGGGGTGGGGCGGGGTGGTGGGGGGGGCATCCTACAAACGCCGAGCGGTCGCTAATCCATCTACACACAGTGCAGGGAGGTGGGGGTTGTGTACCAGGGCTTCACTGTGGGTAGAATGAGTGTAGGGTGGTGGGGTGGTGGGGTGTCGGGGGGGGCGGTAGAGGTTGGGGTTGGGAGGTCGCGGGTGGTGGGTCAGTGTTGGTGCAACCTCTACCAACACCCACAGGACGGGGCGGGCCGCGGGACGCAATTTTGGTTTTTTTGGTATCATATATATGCCTGGCGTATATATATGTTGCGCAGAGTATATTTTATCTTAAATACGCCAGGCGTGAAAGACAGCCAAGTCGCGCGCGTCTACATATGGAAACTACCTCGTAGACGCCCGGAACGCAGACACGTATAAGAGGTGTATACAAGTATAAACAAGCCACGATACAGCCGATACGTGCGTTATCCCAATGGCGTATATATATATGTAAATTAGTGGTTTTCGTGCAGTGTACAGCACACGTGTGCAGTAATCATAGCTTACTGCAGTGCTTGGGCAGAAATAGATATCAACACATGGTCAACATGTGATGTCTTAGAATGGAGACATTAGTATTTTGACAGCCTTCTACATCTATTCAGGGTAAAATACCTGTATTCTAGGGTGTATAATGAAGGCAGGAAAGCTTCAGTTTATGCATAGTTATAACAGTAAGTCGGCAGTAATTCTCTTCTGTTATCAGTATACACAACATAAACCCATCCAGAACTTGTCTTTGTTTACAAAGTCATTGAATTTGGTTCAGGAAGTAATGAAAGTTCTACTGCACTAGTCACTTCATAGAATAATCTCTTAGAATCAGGCAAGATAGTTTCAGGCTGTGTATACTGATATCATAATGCAGTCAAAAATTCTGTTCTGTTGCCAGTATGCACAAGCTGAAGTGATCTTGTCATATTCCTTTATCACAACTTTATCACTTTATCAACTTTATTTTTAGGAACCAATTTTAGTTCCACTACACCAGTAACTCTATAATTTCTATTGTAAGTTGCCATTTTTCCTCTTTCTGAATTGTTTCTATTTTCATTCAGAATCTTAAAGAGACAGACCAACTTAGCCCTTTCACATAAACCTAATATAATCCAGCATAGATTTTAAATTTGTTTACCTATTTTGTACTGCACCTCTCTGCACTGGCGTTTTTCCTTTTTATTTAACCCTTTCCTTACCAATGCTGCCTTAAGGCAGCACCAAGGGAATACCGATGCTGCCTCAAGGCAGCACCGTGAGAGTACCAATGCTGCCTTAAGGCAGCACCATGGGAATACCAATGCTGCGTTGAGGCAGCTGATTTATATATTTAAATATTTTATATTATTTCAGTAAATAATGGACAGATTTCTTTTAAAATTCAGTATATATAGAAAATAATATTATACTTATGATTAGAGTCGAATTCAGATGAATTGCTTACTATGGAGATGTTGATACTTGATTATATAAAGCATAAGTCTTAGCTTTAGGCGAACTATAAGACAGAGTGCGGTTGGCGCCACCTGTCAGGCATATCACATTTTCATGATTTCTCCATAATATTTTGATTCTAAATACAAAACAACTCCCCAGATTTGTTCTCCATGTTTTTGTTATAATTATTAATGTAAAAAAACATAATGTCATCGCGATGAAAAAAAAGATACACATCTTTGTAGGTGCAGTGCTATATTTGGCCTATGTACAGGCTTTTGTCAATGGAGCAAAAAAGAGTATCAAATTCTTCCTCCAATTGGGAATATTAATATAAGTATCAAATATTGATCAAATTCATAATAAATGGTATGAAAATAAAGCCTGAAGTCTCTTCGTTTTTTCGATATCATTAAAATTATCTAATTATCTCCCTAAGTTATCTAAATTGGCTCATTTGTGAAGCACCCCTCTGCTCTTTGAGTCCTTTTCTATGGCTTGCAGAATAGGCCGGTATTTAGACGTCTGTACAACGTGCGACGTGCGGTACTAGCGGGATAGTTCACTGCGTGCTACGCTAGGCGCGGTAAGGAAAGGGTTAAAAAGGCGCCATGGTCCCGATACACCCCGATATAGCTCTAGTTGCAACCAGCGTAATCAACCATTTTTCTTTTATAATTCCAGAAATAATGCATATTTATGATTGATAATTTATCTGTAGATACAAAACATAGTATATGATATTTCATAATGCTGTTTAATGAAAAAATTAGTTCCAATTTAAAGTATGAAATGATCAATTTGAGACCTTTATCTATTATCAAATTTCACCATAATTGCGGAGCAGCATTATCATTATATATTCCAGATATTCTGAAAATTTCATAATTTTCAGAATGGTGACATTGATTATTTCATATGATTTCCCATTCAAAGTGTCACTGATATCTTCTGACACGCACCGATGAGCAAAGACGGGCCATTTTCAATTTCAGACCATGAAAATTAACTATCTTTAAAATGTGATAAATCATTTTAAAGCCAATTCCGCCTCCTCATATTTAGTTAGGTACAGTGCAGTTTCTACTATCATATTCCATATTATCCCACATTTTTAACAGCAAAAAAAAAAAATTGAGGGGGTTTGGTGTCGTCATCTACAGCTTACAAAGACACCGCTTACAACGACCCATTCAATAATGATTCATACAATAATTTTGTCACACAAAACATCCCCGCAGCATTTGCAGTCACTAAGAATTGAATACTGTCTATTCTTGCCTCTCATATAACTCATCCTGGTGGCCCAGTGGTTAGGGCAGTTGACTTGTAGTCAGAGGTTGTTTGTCTGCATGGGTACGAATCCCAGTAGCAGCCTGGCTAACTAAGCGTATAACACCAAGATACGATGAGATGCAAACTTTTGCTGAAGTCATGGAAGGAAAACTACAAGACATCGATGCTATGTATGCCAACCTTGCTGGGAACACAGTGCACGTCTGCTAAGGAACCTACTTCGGCGTAAAGCTGTCGGTTTACGATCCTACACCATCTACACTGGATGATCAGGTTCATATCGACAAACTGTGTATGTATGCGAACGATGTGATAGTAGCACACAACCAGAAAAACCTGCTGGCAACTGCTCACATAGCTTCTATGGTGTATAAAAAGCACAGTGATTCCAAGCGCCTATCCATCAAGTATGACAACTTGGTCGACGGATGTCACCTTGCAGCTGAATGTTACCCGCAACTTGTTAACATTATCACACGATCAATACGCAGGAGCATCACAAACTGGTCCTAGTTAACACTGCGCTATCACAGACTTGCATGTAATTGTAGAAATGTTTGTGCAAGGCCGTAAGGCATGCATATATGTGTTTGGTAATTTGTTCTGCAACCCATGTTTGAGTAGGGTACCAACTTGTGAACACTTTCACACGACCAATCCGCAGGAGCATCACAAACTGGTTCTAGTTAACACTGTACTGTCATAGATTTCCTTGTAATTGTAGAAATGTTTGTGCAAGGCCGTAAGGCATGCATATATGTGGTTGGTAATAGGGTAATATACATTGACTTGACGTTAAGCCAAACTATTTCGTATGAGTACTGTGCAAGGCCGGAAGGCATGCGCAGATGAGATCTTATGGCGCTAACCAGTGAGTACATGGGCACGCATGGTGCTCCCCGGAAGTGACATTAATCTGTGTATACATACGTTACAGGCAAGGCCGTAAGGCATGCGGGGATAAAAAACTGTGATTTCATCAGTGGTCATTACTATACCGATATTGAAAGGCATGCATATATGTGGTTGGTAATAGGGTAATATACATTGACTTGACGTTAAGCCAAACTATTTCGTATGAGTACTGTGCAAGGCCGGAAGGCATGCGCAGATGAGATCTTATGGCGCTAACCAGTGAGTACATGGGCACGCATGGTGCTCCCCGGAAGTGACATTAATCTGTGTATACATACGTTACAGGCAAGGCCGTAAGGCATGCGGGGATAAAAAACTGTGATTTCATCAGTGGTCATTACTATACCGATATTGAAATTTGAGACACTGAGTGACAGAAACTGTGTATGTAAAAAGTTACAGGCAAGGCCGTAAGGCATGCTGGGATAAAAATGTGATCTCAACCGTGGATACTACCATACTCCTAAGCGAGAAAACGCGAATCATACTGGCAAGGCCGTAAGGCATGCCAATAGATAATTCCCCCTGGATATTTGATATATGATGAGCAACTCCTGACCAAGACTAGCAAGGCCGCAAGGCATGCTCAACTTTACAAATGCACATAAACTGAAGGAATCTACTAATGCATACCATACCTCGGGAACTTCACATATGAACAGTCAAATTGGTGCCACGTTGCTAAAATTATAAGGACATAAGAGAGTAACCTCTCTAATGGTAACGAGGCGTACTTAGTGTAAAATAAATCAACAAATCATTAAGTTTCAAGTATATGAAAATGAAGTGAAAAATAAATGTGTAATAAAATTAACAAACCATTTAAAACACAAGCATTGTCATGCCAGCACGCTACTTGCCACTCCAGTGTCCCAATGGTAGTTTCCTAGGCCGTAAGGCAAGGAAATCTCATTAGAAGAAATCTCATTAGAAGTTATTAGAAATTAATAGAATGGAGAAAAGGATTTCATCAACTTCCACCCAGCGCGCGCAGACATCAAGCCTTAGGTTCTCACCCCCCCCCACCCCCCCCTGACCCACTCAGCCACCCTCACCCCCCCTTTTTTGCCTATATACCCACTTGCAAAATGGGGCTGCTGCACAGCTAATTCTACTATACAGCACCCTAACCTAGCCGGCTGGGAATCCCTACCCGAGCTTTTCACCTATTTCTCTCATTTCTTCACCTCTTCTCAACAACTATACATTTGATGCATAAGGGACTGAAGATATGTCATAACAACATACGTAGTTTACCAGCGAATTTGAACCAAGTTCGTGTAAGTTTGAACGATTTCGATATACTAGGGATAACTGAGTCATGGCTCAAGCCTAATTACACAGATGAAATGGTAAATCTAACAGGGCACCAACTCTACAGGGAAGATCGCACAGCCTCGGTCGGAGGCGGAGTTGCTTGCTTTGTGGCCGACTCGCTGTCGAGTCATACTACCAAGCTGGAGGACTTCTCAAAAATCCTACCAGAATTAGAGGTCATGACGCTGATAGTGGAAAAGCCTGGCTTAAGAAAACTCACAATTATAGTGGCCTATCGTCCACCTGACAAAAATCTTGATATACTTATACAAGAAGTAGGTCTAATCCTAGCCTCACCAAAGGTGAGAGACACGGAAATATGGCTGATCGGTGATTTAAATTGTAATCTATTCGAACAAAACAGTAGCAATGTTCGGTCACTACTAAACTTTGCCAAGGATAACCTACTGGTACAGCTGATAAATGAGGTAACGCACCCCACAGATAGAGGTGGAAGCTTAATTGATCTAATGTTCACAAATTGCAGATTTGTTGTCAGCTCGGGTCTCAGTAATACCAAAATAAGTGATCACTTCCCTACCTACGCAATTAGAAAGAAGATAAAAGAAACCAATACGAAAGTGACTTTTAAAGGACGAAGTTACCGTCAATACAACAAAGATAAACTTCAAAACTTCTTCCATGTCTTAGACTGGAACGCTTACTGGGCAAGTAAGGATCCCGACTTTCTCTGGGACTTTCTACTTGGGTATTTGACTAGTTACTTAGATGAAAACTGTCCAGTGATCGACATGAGTTTAAAAAAAGAACGCAATGTTTGGATGTCGGATGAGATCTACAGCGACCTTCATGACAGAGAGCTGTTTATAAAAGAATATAAAAAGACAGGTGACTACGAATTTATCGTTAAAGCAAAACAGCTTAACAACAAAATACGATATGATATGAAGTCGGCTCGGGATGCATTCATCCGTGGCCAATTAGAACAAACTAAAGACAAACCCCAGGACTTTTGGCGAGAGCTAGACGAAGCCCTTAATGGCACTAGAACTAATTCCAAGTGTATCTTAATAGACGATGTAACAAACGAAACCCTCTCGCCCAAGCAAACAGCCGAATATGTTAATAGTTACTTCTCCGAAATAGGGTCAAAATTATTTACTGATATCGACAGCAGGGACTACCGCGATAAACTAAGTAAGATGGAACAAGAAGGGACAACTACTGACTGCGAAGAAATCAGTCTGGATAGGGCGGAAATACGAAAACTAATCAATGACATCAACAGTAGAAAAAGTAGTGGCCTAAAAAACATCTCGGGTCGTGTCATGAAAGACACTATGTTGCTGCTGATTGACGAATTTGTTTACTTATTCGAATGTTCCATAGCGGCAGGCATAGTTCCTCTAAAATGGAAAACAGGCCTAATCGTCCCCTTGCCCAAAGGGGGTGACACGCGGAGGGTCAACAACTGGCGCCCAATTTCACTACTGCCTGCGCCCTCAAAAGTCTTAGAAAAGGTTATGCATGGTATGCTTACAAATCAATTGGAAGAAAATGATACCCTAACCACCACCCAGTATGGCTTTCGCAAAGGCTACGGAACCACGGACGCAGTGTTAGAACTGACGCGCAACCTGTATAATAACCATAATCTGGGGTTTCCGACGGCAGTCTGTTACATAGACCTGCGAAAGGCGTTTGACGCTGTCCCCCATCCCATGCTGTTAGCTAAATTAAAGAATACGCTAGCCCTGCCAAACAACGTTTACAAATGGCTTCAAAATTACCTTACAGATCGCAGGCAGAGGACCTTTGTATCGGGAGAGATATCTGGAGAAGCCAGCGTCTGCTTCGGCGTCCCGCAGGGCTCAGTCTTGGGCCCTTTGATGTTCAACCTGTACGTAAACGATATGTGTGCTGATATCTCTCTCACCAAAGCAATCCAGTACGCCGACGATTTAGTGTTGTTCGGTAGCCATACAAACGGGGAGACTGCAAAGCGCAACCTGCAGCACTCTATCATGCAGATAGACCAATGGTGTATGTTAAACGGCATGACTCTTAATGCGAGTAAAACCCAAACAAGTTGGGTAACCTCCGAAAGAAAACGACAACACCTACCGAACCTTGACCTCATCTGCTGTAATGCGACACTGAAGGAAGTAAAGTGTTATAAATACCTGGGAGTCAGCATCGATAGTAACCTGACACTGAATAAATTTGTTTCGGATATGATAAAGAGCAGCAACATGCGTATTTTTAAGCTAGCCAGAATTCGCAATAGTATATCGAAAAACATAGCCTTAAAGGTGTATACGGTGGTAATTAGACCTATCCTTGAATACTGCAGTTTCCTCGTTGATGGCGCCAGGCAAATGGACGTAGATGCATTACAGAGAGTACAGAACAGGGCCCTTAAGGTGATACAATGGCGTAAAGCGTGGTACCAGAGAACCAGTGATTTGCATGATCTATTAAATATGGATTATTTGTTTACCAGACGTAAAATGCATTTGCTTTTACAGATGTACAAATTGTCAAATCAACCGGATAACCTAATGGTACGAACAGGCAACATGCGAACGCGCAGTTATGATAAGATACTGTTTGAACTACCAAGGATCAAAAGTAGCTTCTATAAACGCTCGAGTTACTACCGGGGCCAGAAGTTATGGAATGAACTAAAGGCGAGTACCCAAATTGCCCCGAGTGTGAAGGAATTCAAACGGCTGGTGAAACTTGAGTACTCTGAGTATGATTGGAGATGAGCCAAGTTGGCTATGTGCAGGCTGGCATGTGCTTGTTTGATGTCTATGACAAATACCATGTATATAATCTCATAACCGTTTCCTATCCCATCTCATCATTGTTAATATATTCTCTATTATGTTGGAATACTACTGTCCATGACTGTACCGCGATGTATGTGCCTCAGTGGAAGACCTGCTACACGCAGAACTGACGGTTTTGTCTAAATAAAAAAAAAAATTTAAAAAAAGCCTAACATGATGGTTTAAGTTGGTCACTCACCTCACTCACCTCACTCACCTCACTCACCTCACTCACCTCACTCACCTCACTCACCTCACTCACCTCACTCACCTCACTCACCTCACTCACGTCAATTGTTTATAACAAATATCAAATTTCACCATAATTGCGGAGCAGCATTATCATCATATATTCCAGATATTCTGAAAATTTCATAATTTTCAGAATGGTGACATTGATTATTTCATATGATTTCCCATTCAAAGTGTCACTGATATCTTCTGACACGCACCGATGAGCAAAGACGGGCCATTTTCAATTTCAGACCATGAAAATTAACTATCTTTAAAATGTGATAAATCATTTTAAAGCCAATTCCGCCTCCTCATATTTAGTTAGGTACAGTGCAGTTTCTACTATCATATTCCATATTATCCCACATTTTTAACAGCAAAAAAAAAAAATTGAGGGGGTTTGGTGTCGTCATCTACAGCTTACAAAGACACCGCTTACAACGACCCATTCAATAATGATTCATACAATAATTTTGTCACACAAAACATCCCCGCAGCATTTGCAGTCACTAAGAATTGAATACTGTCTATTCTTGCCTCTCATATAACTCATCGTGGTGGCCCAGTGGTTAGGGCAGTTGACTTGTAGTCAGAGGTTGTTTGTCTGCATGGGTACGAATCCCAGTAGCAGCCTAACATGATGGTTTAAGTTGGTCACTCACGTCACTCAGGTCACTCACCTCACTCACCTCACTCACCTCAATTGTTTATAACAAAAAAGTGGGAATTTAATGTAAGTGATTTTTCTCTGCATGGAGTCAAAGTCTATTTTTGTGTAAACGGCCTCTTTAAAAAGGGAAAATAAAAAACTATAGCCGAGTCCAGGGATCGAACCCCAGACCTTCAGATTAAAAAGCAGCACCATAACCACTACACCACCAACTACTTATATGATTGCCATGAGCAATTACAGAATATATAGTTAAAGTATCGTGCTGGCACCAGTTTTCAGTATGCACAAGCTGAAGTCATCTTGTCATATTCCTTTATCACAACTTTATCACAGAACACCACTGACACTGTTTGGAAATGACCAAAAGTATGGTTATCTTATCCCTAATCGTATAATTGCTATTGTAAGTTGTCATTTTTTCCACTGCACGAAACTAACCACTCTACATATATATGCGAACGGCATATACCGGTATGCTTTTCAGTATACGAGGTGGTCCTATTGCCCGTGTGTAAACGCCTTATCTATTGGTGTATATACATGTCCATGGTGCGGTCATATATACATCATATAGACGCCTGATTCTGTCATATTTAAGCCTCTATCAAATAGTTCCGATGTCTGCCACTTGGGGACACCACTTGTAGCATATTTCATTTACCATTAGTCATTAAGTCCTTGGTATATGGGAAATCCAATGTTATATTATCAATTTTGATTATAAAATTGTTCTAAAACCCTATTTATTATCTTTTTATTAAATACATAGAATAAACCAAGCGTTTTGTTGTTGTTTTAAACGTTTTTAAAGTTTTTCAAAATACCACTCTTCTGATGTCATACTTTGGGTACTGTATATATAACACAAGGTCTGATTAGATATCAACCTACCCCCCCAAGCCGCCACACATTTGCTGCTGACGCTGCTTTGACACCCATAGCCATGGACCGCCCGCCCAGAGACAATAGGGGAACAGGGCTTCACTGAGAGCTCCCACCTAAAGGGCGAAAGCAACACACTGATAAACCGCGGGGGAGGAGGACTTCCTTTTTTATTTTCTATCGAGACATGTAAACGCCGGGCATTTACATGTCCCACAGAGGATATTTCCTATTGTATATGCCTGGTGTGAAATACAGCCAAGTTGGGTCCGTATTTAAAAGGAAACAGTCTTGTAGACGCCTCATACGCTGGTACGGATTACAGGCGTTTACAAATGAAAACAAGTCGATTTACAGCCGCTACGTGCGATGCCGTCATGCCGCATATATGAATAAAGGCGTTAGTTTCGTGCAGTGTTCTCTTTCTGAATTATTTCTATTTTCGTTCAGAATCTTACAGAGACAGACCGACTTAAACATTCCCTCTTCATGTCTTTTCTGTAGTCTAAAGGTAGGAAACCCTAAGCTTGAGAGTTTAAATCCCCTCAATCCAGGGCTTTTTTCTTTTTTGAAAGTAATAAATATTCTTTGAACAAATAATGTCAGTTCTTCCACACTAGAATAATCTCTATTTCTCCTTTTAAATTGCTTATATTCCCGCTTTTGAATCTTACAAAATTTATCCACTGCAATGACAGACCTATTGCATTGAGTTATCATTGACTATGAATCAAATTGGATTTGAGCATTCATTTAAGCCCTTTCTCATGCACCAGTTACAGTAGACCACCGCCTAATGGCAACCTGGGTTGCAGAACATTGTTAACTGATACCTTTCCTCAGAACAGTTCTTTCTAATAAATAGGCAAGTGCCTCCCCCTCCCCTATGTAGGCAGACACTTTGGCCCCAATTGGAGGGTGTATGTTTACAAGGGGTTCTACTCTACTTCACATTCTGGGGCATGCAGTATAAACTGTGTACCACTGCACGAAACTTACCGCTTTACATATGTATGCGAAACGCGTCTAACAGTAGGATTTTGCATCTAGAAGTTAGACCTGTTATCCGTCTCGTAGACCCCTTATCTAGTGGCGTATATACATGTCCATGGTGCGGTCTCATATACGTCATATATATACGCCTGATTCCGTTGTATATACACCAACATCCAATAGTTCCGATCTTTGCAACTTGGGGACACTACTGGTAGCATATTAATGCTAAATAAGTCTGTATTATATGAAAAATACAATCTTATATTACCAATTTATTTTATAAAACCTTTATAAAACCTGATTGAATATAAATTGATTAATTACATATAATAAACCCTGCATTCTTGGTTTTTTTACCGTTTTTCTAATAGATGTTGCCTTGAAAACACCATCCTTCTGTCATATTCTGGGTATTCCCATATAAAAGCCTTTAAGAGGTTAACACCATAGGCATTGAGTCCCCAAGAACGGGCGGCGGGCAGCGGCGGGCACCGGAGGGCGGCGAGGGGTGGGGGAGGGTATCTCACTGAGGCAACCTGTACAAACGCGGCTGGCGGCAGGCGGCGGGCGGTGGGCGGCGGGCAACGGGGGGCTTCTCACTGAGGCTGGCTGGGGGTGGGGCGGGGTGGTGGGGGGGGGCATCCTACAAACGCCGAGCGGTCGCTAATCCATCTACACACAGTGCAGGGAGGTGGGGGTTGTGTACCAGGGCTTCACTGTGGGTAGAATGAGTGTAGGGTGGTGGGGTGGTGGGGTGTCGGGGGGGCGGTAGAGGGTGGGGTTGGGAGGTCGCGGGTGGTGGGTCAGTGTTGGTGCAACCTCTACCAACACCCACAGGACGGGGCAGGCCGCGGGGCGCAATTTTGTTTTTTTGGTATCATATATACGCCTGGCGTATATATATGTTACGCAGAGTATATTTTATCTTAAATACGCCAGGCGTGAAAGACAGCCAAGTCGCGCGCGTCTACATATGGAAACTACCTCGTAGACGCCCGGAACGCAGACGCGTATAAGAGGTGTATACAAGTATAAACAAGCCACGATACAGCCGATACGTGCGTTATCCCAATGGCGTATATATATATATGTAAATTAGTGATTTTCGTGCAGTGTACAGCACACGTGTGCAGTAATCATAGCTTACTGCAGGGCTTGGGCAGAAATAGATATCAACACATGGTCAACATGTGATGTCTTAGAATGGAGACATTAGTATTTTGACAGCCTTCTACATCTATTCAGGGTAAAATACCTGTATTCTAGGGTGTATAATGAAGGCAGGAAAGCTTCAGTTTATGCATAGTTATAACAGTAAGTCGGCAGTAATTCTCTTCTGTTATCAGTATACACAACATAAACCCATCCAGAACTTGTCTTTGTTTACAAAGTCATTGAATTTGGTTCAGGAAGTAATGAAAGTTCTACTGCACTAGTCACTTCATAGAATAATCTCTTGAAATCAGGCAAGATAGTTTCAGGCTGTGTATACTGATATCATAATGCAGTCAAAAATTCTGTTCTGTTGCCAGTATGCACAAGCTGAAGTGATCTTGTCATATTCCTTTATCACAACTTTATCACAGTACAGCACTGACAATGTTTGGAAATGACCAAAAGTATGGTTATCTTATCACTCATCTTATCCCTTGGCTCTATTGGTATAGTCTAAGCACAGCACTGACACTGGGTGGATATGAACAGAACTAGCATTTTCATTACATTGCCTGCCACCTGGTGTATTGTGAGGAACTAGATTTGTCCATGCATTAAGGAATCCCTGAAACGTTCAGTCTACAAGTCAGTTTAAGTAGTCTAGAAGTAGAGTGTCTGCAAGAGAAACCTTAAGCTGAGAGTTCAATTCCCCTCCATGCAGAACCTTTCTTTTTCTTTCCTCAGTCATAAAGATTCTTTTAGGAACCAAATTTAGTTCCACTACACCAGTCACTCTATAATTTCTATTGTAAGTTGCCATTTTTCCTCTTTCTGAATTGTTTCTATTTTCATTCAGAATCTTAAAGAGACAGACCAACTTAGCCCTTTCACATAAACCTAATATAATCCAGCATATATTTTAAATTTGTTTACCTATTTTGTACTGCACCTCTCTGCACTGGCGTTTTTCCTTTTTATTTAACCCTTTCCTTACCAATGCTGCCTTAAGGCAGCACCAAGGGAATACCGATGCTGCCTCAAGGCAGCACCGTGAGAGTACCAATGCTGCCTTAAGGCAGCACCATGGGAATACCAATGCTGCATTGAGGCAGCTGCTTTATATTATTAAATATTTTATATTATTTCAGTAAATAATGGACAGATTTCTTTTAAAATTCAGTATATATAGAAAATAATATTATACTTATGATTAGAGTCGAATTCAGATGAATTGCTTACTATGGAGATGTTGATACTTGATTATATAAAGCATAAGTCTTAGCTTTAGGCGAACTATAAGACAGAGTGCGGTTGGCGCCACCTGTCAGGCATATCACATTTTCATGATTTCTCCATAATATTTTGATTCTAAATACAAAACAACTCACCAGATTTGTTCTCCATGTTTTTTTTTTAATTATTAATGTAAAAAAAACATAATGTCATCGTGATGAAAAAAAAGATACACATCTTTGTAGGTGCAGTGCTATATTTGGCCTATGTACAGGCTTTTGTCAATGGAGCAAAAAAGAGTATCAAATTCTTCCTCCAATTGGGAATATTAATATAAGTATCAAATATTGATCAAATTCATAATAAATGGTATGAAAATAAAGCCTGAAGTCTCTTCGTTTTTTCGATATCATTAAAATTATCTAATTATCTACCTAAGTTATCTAAATTGGCTAATTTGTGAAGCACCCCTCTGCTCTTTGAGTCCTTTTCTATGGCTTGCAGAATAGGCCGGTATTTAGACGTCTGTACAACGTGCGACGTGCGGTACTAGCGGGATAGTTCACTGCGTGCTACGCTAGGTGCGGTAAGGAAAGGGTTAAAAAGGCGCCATGGTCCCGATACACCCCGATATAGCTCTAGTTGCAACCAGCGTAATCAACCATTTTTCTTTTATAATTCCAGAAATAATGCATATTTCTGATTGATAATTTATCTGTAGATACAAAACATAGTATATGATATTTCATAATGCTGTTTAATGAAAAAATTAGTTCCAATTTAAAGTATGAAATGATCAATTTGAGACCTTTATCTATTATCAAATTTCACCATAATTGCGGAGCAGCATTATCATTATATATTCCAGATATTCTGAAAATTTCATAATTTTCAGAATGGTGACATTGATTATTTCATATGATTTCCCATTCAAAGTGTCACTGATATCTTCTGACACGCACCGATGAGCAAAGACGGGCCATTTTCAATTTCAGACCATGAAAATTAACTATCTTTAAAATGTGATAAATCATTTTAAAGCCAATTCCGCCTCCTCATATTTAGTTAGGTACAGTGCAGTTTCTACTATCATATTCCATATTATCCCACATTTTTAACAGCAAAAAAAAAAAATTGAGGGGGTTTGGTGTCGTCATCTACAGCTTACAAAGACACCGCTTACAACGACCCATTCAATAATGATTCATACAATAATTTTGTCACACAAAACATCCCCGCAGCATTTGCAGTCTAAGAATTGAATACTGTCTATTCTTGCCTCTCATATAACTCATCGTGGTGGCCCAGTGGTTAGGGCAGTTGACTTGTAGTCAGAGGTTGTTTGTCTGCATGGGTACGAATCCCAGTAGCAGCCTAACATGATGGTTTAAGTTGGCCTCTCACGCCACTCACGCCACTCACGCCACTCACGCCACTCACGCCACTCACGCCACTCGTTTATAAAAAAAAGGTGGGAATTTAATGTAAGTGATTTTTCTCTGCATGGAGTCAAAGTCTATTTTTGTGTAAACGGCCTCTTTAAAAAGGGAAAATAAAAAACTATAGCCGAGTCCAGGGATCGAACCCCAGACCTTCAGATTAAAAAGCAGCACCATAACCACTACACCACCAACTACTTATATGATTGCCATGAGCAATTACAGAATATATAGTTAAAGTATCGTGCCGGCACCAGTTTTCAGTATGCACAAGCTGAAGTCATCTTGTCATATTCCTTTATCACAACTTTATCACAGAACAGCACTGACACTGTTTGGAAATGACCAAAAGTATGGTTATCTTATCCCTAATCGTATAATTGCTATTGTAAGTTGTCATTTTTTCCACTGCACGAAACTAACCACTTTACATATATATGCGAACGGCATATACCGGTATGCTTTTCAGTATACGAGGTGGTCCTATTGCCCGTGTGTAAATGCCTTATCTATTGGTGTATATACATGTCCATGGTGCGGTCATATATACATCATATAGACGCCTGATTCTGTCATATTTAAGCCTCTATCAAATAGTTCCGATGTCTGCCACTTGGGGACACCACTTGTAGCATATTTCATTTACCATTAGTCATTAAGTCCTTAGTATATGGAAAATCCAATGTTATATTATCAATTTTGATTATAAAATTGTTCTAAAACCCTATTTATTATCTTTTTATTAAATACATAGAATAAACCAAGCGTTTTGTTGTTGTTTTAAACGTTTTTAAAGTTTTTCAAAATACCACTCTTCTGATGTCATACTTTGGGTACTGTATATATAACACAAGGTCTGATTAGATATCAACCTACCCCCCCAAGCCGCCACACATTTGCTGCCGACGCTGCTTTGACACCCATAGCCATGGACCGCCCGCCCAGAGACAATAGGGGAACAGGGCTTCACTGAGAGCTCCCACCTAAAGGGCGAAAGCAACACACTGATAAACCGTGGGGGAGGAGGACTTCCTTTTTTATTTTCTATCGAGACATGTAAACGCCGGGCATTTACATGTCCCACAGAGGATATTTCCTATTATATACGCCTGGTGTGAAATACAGCCAAGTTGGGTCCGTATTTAAAAGGAAACAGTCTTGTAGACGCCTCATACGCTGGTACGGATTACAGGCGTTTACAAATGAAAACAAGTCGATTTATAGCCGCTACGTGCGATGCCGTCATGGCGCATATATGAATAAAGGCGTTAGTTTCGTGCAGTGTTCTCTTTCTGAATTATTTCTATTTTCGTTCAGAATCTTACAGAGACAGACCGACTTAAACATTCCCTCTTCATGTCTTTTCTGTAGTCTAAAGGTAGGAAACCCTAAGCTTGAGAGTTTAAATCCCCTCAATCCAGTGCTTTTTTCTTTTTTGAAAGTAATAAATATTCTTTGAACAAATAATGTCAGTTCTTCCACACTAGAATAATCTATATTTCTCCTTTTAAATTGCTTATATTCCCGCTTTTGAATCTTACAAAATTTATCCACTGCAATGACAGACCTATTGCATTGAGTTATCATTGACTATGAATCAAATTGGATTTGAGCATTCATTTAAGCCCTTTCTCATGCACCAGTTACAGTAGACCACCGCCTGATGGCAACCTGGGTTGCAGAACATTGTTAACTGATACCTTTCCTCAGAACAGTTCTTTCTAATAAATAGGCAAGTGCCTCCCCCTCCCCTATGTAGGCAGACACTTTGGCCCCAATTGGAGGGTGTATGTTTACAAGGGGTTCTACTCTACTTCACATTCTGGGGCATGCAGTATAAACTGTGTACCACTGCACGAAACTTACCGCTTTACATATGTATGCGAAACGCGTCTAGCAGTAGGATTTTGCGTCTAGAAGTTAGACCTGTTATCCGTCTCGTAGACGCCTTATCTAGTGGCGTATATACATGTCCATGGTGCGGTCTCATATACGTCATATATATACGCCTGATTCCGTTGTATATACACCAACATCCAATAGTTCCGATCTTTGCAACTTGGGGACACTACTGGTAGCATATTAATGCTAAATAAGTCTGTATTATATGAAAAATACAATCTTATATTACCAATTTATTTTATAAAACCTTTATAAAACCTGATTGAATATAAATTGATTAATTACATATAATAAACCCTGCATTCTTGGTTTTTTAACCGTTTTTATAATAGATGTTGCCTTGAAAACACCATCCTTCTGTCATATTCTGGGTATTCCCATATAAAAGCCTTTAAGAGGTTAACACCATAGGCATTGAGTCCCCAAGAACGGGCGGCGGGCAGCGGCGGGCACCGGAGGGCGGCGAGGGGTGGGGGAGGGTATCTCACTGAGGCAACCTGTACAAACGCGGCTGGCGGCAGGCGGCGGGCGGTGGGCGGCGGGCAACGGGGGGCTTCTCACTGAAGCTGGCTGGGGGTGGGGCGGGGTGGTGGGGGGGGCATCCTACAAACGCCGAGCGGTCGCTAATCCATCTACACACAGTGCAGGGAGGTGGGGGTTGTGTACCAGGGCTTCACTGTGGGTAGAATGAGTGTAGGGTGGTGGGGTGGTGGGGTGTCGGGGGGGCGGTAGAGGGTGGGGTTGGGAGGTCGCGGGTGGTGGGTCAGTGTTGGTGCAACCTCTACCAACACCCACAGGACGGGGCGGGCCACGGGTCGCAATTTTGGTTTTTTTTGGTATCATATATACGCCTGGCGTATATATATGTTGCGCAGAGTATATTTTATCTTAAATACGCCAGGCGTGAAAGACAGCCAAGTCGCGCGCGTCTCCATATGGAAACTACCTCGTAGACGCCCGGAACGCAGACGCGTATAAGAGGTGTATACAAGTATAAACAAGCCACGATACAGCCGATACGTGCGTTATCCCAATGGCGTATATATATATGTAAATTAGTGGTTTTCGTGCAGTGTACAGCACACGTGTGCAGTAATCAAAGCTTACTGCAGGGCTTGGGCAGAAATAGATATCAACACATGGTCAACATGTGATGTCTTAGAATGGAGACATTAGTATTTTGACAGCCTTCTACATCTATTCAGGGTAAAATACCTGTATTCTAGGGTGTATAATGAAGGCAGGAAAGGTTCAGTTTATGCATAGTTATAACAGTAAGTCGGCAGTAATTCTCTTCTGTTATCAGTATACACAACATAAATCCATCCAGAACTTGTCTTTGTTTACAAAGTCATTGAATTTGGTTCAGGAAGTAATGAAAGTTCTACTGCACTAGTCACTTCATAGAATAATCTCTTAGAATCAGGCAAGATAGTTTCAGGCTGTGTATACTGATATCATAATGCAGTCAAGAATTCTGTTCTGTTGCCAGTATGCACAAGCTGAAGTGATCTTGTCATATTCCTTTAACACAACTTTATCACAGTACAGCACTGACAATGTTTGGAAATGACCAAAAGTATGGTTATCTTATTACTCATCTTATCCCTTGGGTCTATTGGTATAGTCTAAGCACAGCACTGACACTGGGTGGATATGAACAGAACTAGCATTTTCATTACAGTGCCTGCCACCTGGTGTATTGTGAGGAACTAGATTTGTCCATGCATTCAGGAATCCCTGAAACGTTCACTCTACAAGTCAGTTTAAGTAGTCTAGAAGTAGAGTGTCTGCAAGAGAAACCTTAAGCTGAGAGTTCAATTCCCCTCCATGCAGAACCTTTCTTTTTCTTTCCTCAGTCATAAAGATTCTTTTAGGAACCAATTTTAGTTCCACTACACCAGTAACTCTATAATTTCTATTGTAAGTTGCCATTTTTCCTCTTTCTGAATTGTTTCTATTTTCATTCAGAATCTTAAAGAGACAGACCAACTTAGCCCTTTCACATAAACCTAATATAATCCAGCATATATTTTAAATTTGTTTACCTATTTTGTACTGCACCTCTCTGCACTGGCGTTTTTCCTTTTTATTTAAGCCTTTCCTTACCAATGCTGCCTTAAGGCAGCACCATGGGAATACCAATGCTGCGTTGAGGCAGCTGATTTATATTATTAAATATTTTATATTATTTCAGTAAATAATGGACAGATTTCTTTTAAAATTCAGTATATATAGAAAATAATATTATACTTATGATTAGAGTCGAATTCAGATGAATTGTTAACTATGGAGATGTTGATACTTGATTATATAAAGCATAAGTCTTAGCTTTAGGCGAACTATAAGACAGAGTGCGGTTGGCGCCACCTGTCAGGCATATCACATTTTCATGATTTCTCCATAATATTTTGATTCTAAATACAAAACAACTCACCAGATTTGTTCTCCATGTTTTTTTATAATTATTAATGTAAAAAAAACATAATGTCATCGCGATGAAAAAAAAGATACACAATTTTAGTGCCATGGACCGCCCGCCCAGAGACAATAGGGGAACAGGGCTTCACTGAGAGCTCCCACCTAAAGGGCGAAAGCAACACACTGATAAACCGCGGGGGAGGAGGACTTCCTTTTTTATTTTCTATCGAGACATGTAAACGCCGGGCGTTTACATGTCGCACAGAGGATATTTCCTATTGTATACGCCTGGTGTGAAATACAGCCAAGTTGCGTCCGTATTTAAAAGGAAACACTCTTGTAGACGCCTTATACGCTGGTACGGATTACAGGCGTTTACAAATGAAAACAAGTCGATTTACAGCCGCTACGTGCGATGCCACTATGCCGCATATATGAATAAAGGCGTTAGTTTCGTGCAGTGTTCTCTTTCTGAATTATTTCTATTTTCGTTCAGAATCTTACAGAGACAGACCGACTTAAACATTCCTTCTTCATGTCTTTTCTGTAGTCTAAAGGTAGGAAACCCTAAGCTTGAGAGTTTAAATCCCATCAATCCAGTGCTTTTTTCTTTTTTGAAAGTAATAAATATTCTTTGAACAAATAATGTCAGTTCTTCCACACTAGAATAATCTCTATTTCTCCTATTTAATTGCTTATATTCCCGCTTTTGAATCTTACAAAATTTATCCACTGCAATGACAGACCTATTGCATTGAGTTATCATTGACTATGAATCAAATTGGATTTGAGCATTCATTTAAGCCCTTTCTCATGCACCAGTTACAGTAGACCACCGCCTAATGGCAACCTGGGTTGCAGAACATTGTTAACTGATACCTTTCCTCAGAACAGTTCTTTCTAATAAATAGGCAAGTGCCTCCCCCTCCCCTATGTAGGCAGACACTTTGGCCCCAATTGGAGGGTGTATGTTTACAAGGGGTTCTACTCTACTTCACATTCTGGGGCATGCAGTATAAACTGTGTACCACTGCACGAAACTTACCGCTTTACATATGTATGCGAAACGCGTCTAACATTAGGATTTTGCATCTAGAAGTTAGACCTGTTATCCATCTCGTAGACGCCTTATCTAATGGCGTATATACATGTCCATGGTGCGGTCTCATATACGTCATATATATACGCCTGATTCCGTTGTATATACACCAACATCCAAAAGTTCCGATCTTTGCAACTTGGGGACACTACTGGTAGCATATTTATGCTAAATAAGTCTGTATTATATGAAAAATACAATCATATATTACCAATTTATTTTATAAAACCTTTATAAAACCTGATTGAATATAAATTGATTAATTACATATAATAAACCCTGCATTCTTGGTTTTTTTACCGTTTTTTTAATAGATGTTGCCTTGAAAACACCATCCTTCTGTCATATTCTGGGTATTCCCATATAAAAGCCTTTAAGAGGTTAACACCATAGACATTGAGTCCCAAATAACGGGCGGCGGGCAGGGGCGGGCACCGGAGGGCGGCGAGGGGTGGGGGAGGGTATCTCACTGAGGCAACCTGTACAAACGCGGCTGGCGGCAGGCGGCGGGCGGTGGGCGGCGGGCAACGGGGGGCTTCTCACTGAGGCTGGCTGGGGGTGGGGCGGGAAGGTGGGGGGGGGCATCCTACAAACGCCGAGCGGTCGCTAATCCATATACACACAGGGAGGTGGGGGTTGTGTACCAGGGCTTCACTGTGGGTAGAATGAGTGTAGGGTGGTGGGGTGGTGGGGTGTCGGGGGGGCGGTAGAGGGTTGGGTTGGGAGGTCGCGGGTGGTGAGTCAGTGTTGGTGCAACCTTTACCAACACCCACAGGACGGGGCGGGCCGCGGGGCGCAATTTTGGTTTTTTTTGGTATCATATATACGCCTGGCGTATATATATGTTGCGCAGAGTATATTTTATCTTAAATACGCCAGGCGTGAAAGACAGCCAAGTCGCGCGCGTCTACATATGGAAACTACCTCGTAGACGCCCGGAACGCAGACGCGTATAAGAGGTGTATACAAGTATAAACAAGCCACGATACAGCCGATACGTGCGTTATCCCAATGGCGTATATATATATGTAAATTAGTGGTTTTCGTGCAGTGTACAGCACACGTGTGCAGTAATCATAGCTTACTGCAGGGCTTGGGCAGAAAAAGGTATCAACACATGGTCAACATGTGATGTCTTAGAATGGAGACATTAGTATTTTGACAGCCTTCTACATCGATTCAGGGTAAAATACCTGTATTCTAGGGTGTATAATGAAGGCAGGAAAGCTTCAGTTTATGCATAGTTATAACAGTAAGTCGGTAGTAATTCTCTTCTGTTATCAGTATACACAACATAAACCCATCCAGAACTTGTCTTTGTTTACAAAGTCATTGAATTTGGTTCAGGAAGTAATGAAAGTTCTACTGCACTAGTCACTTCATAGAATAATCTCTTAGAATCAGGCAAGATAGTTTCAGGCTGTGTATACTGATATCATAATGCAGTCAAAAATTCTGTTCTGTTGCCAGTATGCACAAGCTGAAGTGATCTTGTCATATTCCTTTATCACAACTTTATCACAGTACAGCACTGACAATGTTTGGAAATGACCAAAAGTATGGTTATCTTATAACTCATCTTATCCCTTGGGTCTATTGGTATAGTCTAAGCACAGCACTGACACTGGGTGGATATGAACAGAACTAGCATTTTCATTACAGTGCCTGCCACCTGGTGTATTGTGAGGAACTAGATTTGTCCATGCATTCAGGAATCCCTGAAACGTTCACTCTACAAGTCAGTTTAAGTAGTCTAGAAGTAGAGTGTCTGCAAGAGAAACCTTAAGCTGAGAGTTCAATTCCCCTCCATGCAGAACCTTTCTTTTTCTTTCCTAAGTCATAAAGATTCTTTTAGGAACCAATTTTAGTTCCACTACACCAATAAGTCTATAATTTCTATTGTAAGTTGCCATTTTTCCTCTTTCTGAATCGTTTCTATTTTCATTCAGAATCTTAAAGAGACAGACCAACTTAGCCCTTTCACATAAACCTAATATAATCCAGCATATATTTTAAATTTGTTTACCTATTTTGTACTGCACCTCTCTGCACTGGCGTTTTTCCTTTTTATTTAACCCTTTCCTTACCAATGCTGCCTTAAGGCAGCACCAAGGGAATACCGATGCTGCCTCAAGGCAGCACCGTGAGAGTACCAATGCTGCCTTAAGGCAGCACCGTGAGAATACCAATGCTGCGTTGAGGCAGCTGATTTATATTATTAAATATTTTATATTATTTCAGTAAATAATGGACAGATTTCTTTTAAAATTCAGTATATATAGAAAATAATATTATACTTATGATTAGAGTCGAATTCAGATGAATTGCTTACTATGGAGATGTTGATACTTGATTATATAAAGCATAAGTCTTAGCTTTAGGCGAACTATAAGACAGAGTGCGGTTGGCGCCACCTGTCAGGCATATCACATTTTCATGATTTCTCCATAATATATTGATTCTAAATACAAAACAACTCCCCAGATTTGTTCTCCATGTTTTTTTATAATTAATAATGTAAAAAAAACATAATGTCATCGCGATGAAAAAAAAGATACACATCTTTGTAGGTGCAGTGCTATATTTGGCCTATGTACAGGCTTTTGTCAATGGAGCAAAAAAGAGTATCAAATTCTTCCTCCAATTGGGAATATTAATATAAGTATCAAATCTTGATCAAATTCATAATAAATGGTATGAAAATAAAGCCTGAAGTCTCTTCGTTTTTTCGATATCATTAAAATTATCTAATTATCTCCCTAAGTTATCTAAATTGGCTAATTTGTGAAGCACCCCTCTGCTCTTTGAGTCATTTTCTATGGCTTGCAGAATAGGCCGGTATTTAGACGTCTGTACAACGTGCGACGTGCGGTACTAGCGGGATAGTTCACTGCGTGCTACGCTAGGCGCGGTAAGGAAAGGGTTAAAAAGGCGCCATGGTCCCGATACACCCCGATATAGCTCTAGTTGCAACCAGCGTAATCAACCATTTTTCTTTTATAATTCCAGAAATAATGCATATTTATGATTGATAATTTATCTGTAGATACAAAACATAGTATATGATATTTCATAATGCTGTTTAATGAAAAAATTAGTTCCAATTTAAAGTATGAAATGATCAATTTGAGACCTTTATCTATTATCAAATTTCACCATAATTGCGGAGCAGCATTATCATTATATATTCCAGATATTCTGAAAATTTCATAATTTTCAGAATGATGACATTGATTATTTCATATGATTTCCCATTCAAAGTGTCACTGATATCTTCTGACACGCACCGATGAGCAAAGACGGGCCATTTTCAATTTCAGACCATGAAAATTAACTATCTTTAAAATGTGATAAATCATTTTAAAGCCAATTCCGCCTCCTCATATTTAGTTAGGTACAGTGCAGTTTCTACTATCATATTCCATATTATCCCACATTTTTAACAGCAAAAAAAAAAAATTGAGGGGGTTTGGTGTCGTCATCTACAGCTTACAAAGACACCGCTTACAACGACCCATTCAATAATGATTCATACAATAATTTTGTCACACAAAACATCCCCGCAGCATTTGCAGTCTAAGAATTGAATACTGTCTATTCTTGCCTCTCATATAACTCATCGTGGTGGCCCAGTGGTTAGGGCAGTTGACTTGTAGTCAGAGGTTGTTTGTCTGCATGGGTACGAATCCCAGTAGCAGCCTAACATGATGGTTTAAGTTGGTCACTCACGCCACTCACGCCACTCACGCCACTTACGTGGGAATTTAATGTAAGTGATTTTTCTCTGCATGGAGTCAAAGTCTATTTTTGTGTAAACGGCCTGTTTAAAAAGGGAAAATAAAAAACTATAGCCGAGTCCAGGGATCGAACCCCAGACCTTCAGATTAAAAAGCAGCACCATAACCACTACACCACCAACTACTTATATCATGAGCAATTACAGAATATATAGTTAAAGTATCGTGCCGGCACCGGTTTTCAGTATGCACAAGCTGAAGTCATCTTGTCATATTCCTTTATCACAACTTTATCACAGAACAGCACTGACACCGTTTGGAAATGACCAAAAGTATGGTTATCTTATCCCTAATCGTATAATTGCTATTGTCATTTTTTCCACTGCACGAAACTAACCACTTTACATATATATGCGAACGGCATATACCGGTATGCTTTTCAGTATACGAGGTGGTCCTATTGCCCGTGTGTAAACGCCTTATCTATTGGTGTATATACATGTCCATGGTGCGGTCATATATACATCATATAGACGCCTGATTCTGTCATATTTAAGCCTCTATCAAATAGTTCCGATGTCTGCCACTTGGGGACACCACTTGTAGCATATTTCATTTACCATTAGTCATTAAGTCCTTGGTATATGGGAAATCCAATGTTATATTATCAATTTTGATTATAAAATTGTTCTAAAACCCTATTTATTATCTTTTTATTAAATACATAGAATAAACCAAGCGTTTTGTTGTTGTTTTAAACGTTTTTAAAGTTTTTCAAAATACCACTCTTCTGATGTCATACTTTGGGTACTGTATATATAACACAAGGTCTGATTAGATATCAACCTACCCCCCCAAGCCGCCACACATTTGCTGCTGACCCTGCTTTGACACCCATAGCCATGGACCGCCCGCCTAGAGACAATAGGGGAACAGGGCTTCACTGAGAGCTCCCACCTAAAGGGCGAAAGCAACACACTGATAAACCGCGGGGGAGGAGGACTTCCTTTTTTATTTTCTATCGAGACATGTAAACGCCGGGCATTTACATGTCCCACAGAGGATATTTCCTATTGTATACGCCTGGTGTGAAATACAGCCAAGTTGGGTCCGTATTTAAAAGGAAACAGTCTTGTAGACGCCTCATACGCTGGTACGGATTACAGGCGTTTACAAATGAAAACAAGTCGATTTACAGCCACTACGTGCGATGCCGTCATGCCGCATATATGAATAAAGGCGTTAGTTTCGTGCAGTGTTCTCTTTCTGAATTATTTCTATTTTCGTTCAGAATCTTACAGAGACAGACCGACTTAAACATTCCCTCTTCATGTCTTTTCTGTATTCTAAAGGTAGGAAACCCTAAGCTTGAGAGTTTAAATCCCCTCAATCCAGGGCTTTTTTCTTTTTTGAAAGTAATAAATATTCTTTGAACAAATAATGTCAGTTCTTCCACACTAGAATAATCTATATTTCTCCTTTTAAATTGCTTATATTCCCGCTTTTGAATCTTACAAAATTT
Organism: Alentia gelatinosa; assembly: GCA_950022655.1. NCBI lineage: Eukaryota > Metazoa > Annelida > Polychaeta > Phyllodocida > Polynoidae > Alentia > Alentia gelatinosa. Next base: position 41,031,362 of record OX465580.1, on the reverse strand, counting down.
ATCCACTGCAATGACAGACCTATTGCATTGAGTTATCATTGACTATGAATCAAATTGGATTTGAGCATTCATTTAAGCCCTTTCTCATGCACCAGTTACAGTAGACCACCGCCTAATGGCAACCTGGGTTGCAGAACATTGTTAACTGATACCTTTCCTCAGAACAGTTCTTTCTAATAAATAGGCAAGTGCCTCCCCCTCCCCTATGTAGGCAGACACTTTGGCCCCAATTGGAGGGTGTATGTTTACAAGGGGTTCTACTCTACTTCACATTCTGGGGCATGCAGTATAAACTGTGTACCACTGCACGAAACTTACCGCTTTACATATGTATGCGAAACGCGTCTAGCAGTAGGATTTTGCGTCTAGAAGTTAGACCTGTTATCCGTCTCGTAGACGCCTTATCTAGTGGCGTATATACATGTCCATGGTGCGGTCTCATATACGTCATATATATACGCCTGATTCCGTTGTATATACACCAACATCCAATAGTTCCGATCTTTGCAACTTGGGGACACTACTGGTAGCATATTAATGCTAAATAAGTCTGTATTATATGAAAAATACAATCTTATATTACCAATTTATTTTATAAAACCTTTATAAAACCTGATTGAATATAAATTGATTAATTACATATAATAAACCCTGCATTCTTGGTTTTTTAACCGTTTTTATAATAGATGTTGCCTTGAAAACACCATCCTTCTGTCATATTCTGGGTATTCCCATATAAAAGCCTTTAAGAGGTTAACACCATAGGCATTGAGTCCCCAAGAACGGGCGGCGGGCAGCGGCGGGCACCGGAGGGCGGCGAGGGGTGGGGGAGGGTATCTCACTGAGGCAACCTGTACAAACGCGGCTGGCGGCAGGCGGCAGGCGGTGGGCGGCGGGCAACGGGGGGCTTCTCACTGAGGCTGGCTGGGGGTGGGGCGGGGTGGTGGGGGGGGCATCCTACAAACGCCGAGCGGTCGCTAATCCATCTACACACAGTGCAGGGAGGTGGGGGTTGTGTACCAGGGCTTCACTGTGGGTAGAATGAGTGTAGGGTGGTGGGGTGGTGGGGTGTCGGGGGGGCGGTAGAGGGTGGGGTTGGGAGGTCGCGGGTGGTGGGTCAGTGTTGGTGCAACCTCTACCAACACCCACAGGACGGGGCGGGCCACGGGTCGCAATTTTGGTTTTTTTTGGTATCATATATACGCCTGGCGTATATATATGTTGCGCAGAGTATATTTTATCTTAAATACGCCAGGCGTGAAAGACAGCCAAGTCGCGCGCGTCTACATATGGAAACTACCTCGTAGACGCCCGGAACGCAGACGCGTATAAGAGGTGTATACAAGTATAAACAAGCCACGATACAGCCGATACGTGCGTTATCCCAATGGCGTATATATATATATGTAAATTAGTGGTTTTCGTGCAGTGTACAGCACACGTGTGCAGTAATCATAGCTTACTGCAGGGCTTGGGCAGAAATAGATATCAACACATGGTCAACATGTGATGTCTTAGAATGGAGACATTAGTATTTTGACAGCCTTCTACATCTATTCAGGGTAAAATACCTGTATTCTAGGGTGTATAATGAAGGCAGGAAAGCTTCAGTTTATGCATAGTTATAACAGTAAGTCGGCAGTAATTCTCTTCTGTTATCAGTATACACAACATAAACCCATCCAGAACTTGTCTTTGTTTACAAAGTCATTGAATTTGGTTCAGGAAGTAATGAAAGTTCTACTGCACTAGTCACTTCATAGAATAGTCTCTTAGAATCAGGCAAGATAGTTTCAGGCTGTGTATACTGATATCATAATGCAGTCAAGAATTCTGTTCTGTTGCCAGTATGCACAAGCTGAAGTGATCTTGTCATATTCCTTTAACACAACTTTATCACAGTACAGCACTGACAATGTTTGGAAATGACCAAAAGTATGGTTATCTTATCACTCATCTTATCCCTTGGCTCTATTGGTATAGTCTAAGCACAGCACTGACACTGGGTGGATATGAACAGAACTAGCATTTTCATTACAGTGCCTGCCACCTGGTGTATTGTGAGGAACTAGATTTGTCCATGCATTCAGGAATCCCTGAAACGTTCAGTCTACAAGTCAGTTTAAGTAGTCTAGAAGTAGAGTGTCTGCAAGAGAAACCTTAAGCTGAGAGTTCAATTCCCCTCCATGCAGAACCTTTCTTTTTCTTTCCTCAGTCATAAAGATTCTTTTAGGAACCAATTTTAGTTCCACTACACCAGTAACTCTATAATTTCTATTGTAAGTTGCCATTTTTCCTCTTTCTGAATTGTTTCTATTTTCATTCAGAATCTTAAAGAGACAGACCAACTAAGCCCTTTCACATAAACCTAATATAATCCAGCATATATTTTAAATTTGTTTACCTATTTTGTACTGCACCTCTCTGCACTGGCGTTTTTCCTTTTTATTTAACCCTTTCCTTACCAATGCTGCCTTAAGGCAGCACCAAGGGAATACCGATGCTGCCTCAAGGCAGCACAGTGAGAGTACCAATGCTGCCTTAAGGCAGCACCATGGGAATACCAATGCTGCGTTGAGGCAGCTGATTTATATTATTAAATATTTTATATTATTTCAGTAAATAATGGACAGATTTCTTTTAAAATTCAGTATATATAGAAAATAATATTATACTTATGATTAGAGTCGAATTCAGATGAATTGCTTACTATGGAGATGTTGATACTTGATTATATAAAGCATAAGTCCTAGTTTTAGGCGAACTATAAGACAGAGTGCAGTTGGCGCCACCTGTCAGGCATATCACATTTTCATGATTTCTCCATAATATTTTGATTCTAAATACAAAACAACTCACCAGATTTGTTCTCCATGTTTTTTTATAATTATTAATGTAAAAAAAACATAATGTCATCGCGATGAAAAAAAAGATACACATCTTTGTAGGTGCAGTGCTATATTTGGCCTATGTACAGGCTTTTGTCAACGGAGCAAAAAAGAGTATCAAATTCTTCCTCCAATTGGGAATATTAATATAAGTATCAAATATTGATCAAATTCATAATAAATGGTATGAAAATAAAGCCTGAAGTCTCTTCGTTTTTTCGATATCATTAAAATTATCTAATTATCTACCTAAGTTATCTAAATTGGCTAATTTGTGAAGCACCCCTCTGCTCTTTGAGTCCTTTTCTATGGCTTGCAGAATAGGCCGGTATTTAGACGTCTGTACAACGTGCGACGTGCGGTACTAGCGGGATAGTTCACTGCGTGCTACGCTAGGCGCGGTAAGGAAAGGGTTAAAAAGGCGCCATGGTCCCGATACACCCCGATATAGCTCTAGTTGCAACCAGCGTAATCAACAATTTTTCTTTTATAATTCCAGAAATAATGCATATTTCTGATTGATAATTTATCTGTAGATACAAAACATAGTATATGATATTTCATAATGCTGTTTAATGAAAAAATTAGTTCCAATTTAAAGTATGAAATGATCAATTTGAGACCTTTATCTATTATCAAATTTCACCATAATTGCGGAGCAGCATTATCATTATATATTCCAGATATTCTGAAAATTTCATAATTTTCAGAATGGTGACATTGATTATTTCATATGATTTCCCATTCAAAGTGTCACTGATATCTTCTGACACGCACCGATGAGCAAAGACGGGCCATTTTCAATTTCAGACCATGAAAATTAACTATCTTTAAAATGTGATAAATCATTTTAAAGCCAATTCCGCCTCCTCATATTTAGTTAGGTACAGTGCAGTTTCTACTATCATATTCCATATTATCCCACATTTTTAACAGCAAAAAAAAAAAATTGAGGGGGTTTGGTGTCGTCATCTACAGCTTACAAAGACACCGCTTACAACGACCCATTCAATAATGATTCATACAATAATTTTGTCACACAAAACATCCCCGCAGCATTTGCAGTCACTAAGAATTGAATACTGTCTATTCTTGCCTCTCATATAACTCATCGTAGTGGCCCAGTGGTTAGGGCAGTTGACTTGTAGTCAGAGGTTGTTTGTCTGCATGGGTACAAATCCCAGTAGCAGCCTAGCATGATGGTTTAAGTTGGTCACTCACCTCACTCACCTCACTCACCTCACTCACGTCAATTGTTTATAAAAAAAAAAGTGGGAATTTAATGTAAGTGATTTTTCTCTGCATGGAGTCAAAGTCTATTTTTGTGTAAACGGCCTCTTTAAAAAGGGAAAATAAAAAACTATAGCCGAGTCCAGGGATCGAACCCCAGACCTTCAGATTAAAAAGCAGCACCATAACCACTACACCACCAACTATTTATATGATTGCTGTGAGCAATTACAGAATATATAGTTAAAGTATCGTGCCGGCACCGGTTTTCAGTATGCACAAGCTGAAGTCATCTTGTCATATTCCTTTATCACAACTTTATCACAGAACAGCACTGACACTGTTTGGAAATGACCAAAAGTATGGTTATCTTATCCCTAATCGTATAATTGCTATTGTAAGTTGTCATTTTTTCCACTGCACGAAACTAACCACTTTACATATATATGCGAACGGCATATACCGGTATGCTTTTCAGTATACGAGGTGGTCCTATTGCCCGTGTGTAAACGCCTTATCTATTGGTGTATATACATGTCCATGGTGCGGTCATATATACATCATATAGACGCCTGATTCTGTCATATTTAAGCCTCTATCAAATAGTTCCGATGTCTGCCACTTGGGGACACCACTTGTAGCATATTTCATTTACCATTAGTCATTAAGTCCTTAGTATATGGAAAATCCAATGTTATATTATCAATTTTGATTATAAAATTGTTCTAAAACCCTATTTATTATCTTTTTATTAAATACATAGAATAAACCAAGCGTTTTGTTGTTGTTTTAAACGTTTTTAAAGTTTTTCAAAATACCACTCTTCTGATGTCATACTTTGGGTACTGTATATATAACACAAGGTCTGATTAGATATCAACCTACCCCCCCATGCCGCCACACATTTGCTGCCGACGCTGCTTTGACACCCATAGCCATGGACCGCCCGCCCAGAGACAATAGGGGAACAGGGCTTCACTGAGAGCTCCCACCTAAAGGGCGAAAGCAACACACTGATAAACCGCGGGGGAGGAGGACTTCCTTTTTTATTTTCTATCGAGACATGTAAACGCCGGGCATTTACATGTCCCACATAGGATATTTCCTATTGTATACGCCTGGTGTGAAATACAGCCAAGTTGGGTCCGTATTTAAAAGGAAACAGTCTTGTAGACGCCTCATATGCTGGTACGGATTACAGGCGTTTACAAATGAAAACAAGTCGATTTATAGCCGCTATTTGCGATGCCGTCATGCCGCATATATGAATAAAGGCGTTAGTTTCGTGCAGTGTTCTCTTTCTGAATTATTTCTATTTTCGTTCAGAATCTTACAGAGACAGACCGACTTAAACATTCCCTCTTCATGTCTTTTCTGTAGTCTAAAGGTAGGAAACCCTAAGCTTGAGAGTTTAAATCCCCTCAATCCAGTGCTTTTTTCTTTTTTGAAAGTAATAAATATTCTTTGAACAAATAATGTCAGTTCTTCCACACTAGAATAATCTCTATTTCTCCTTTTAAATTGCTTTTATTCCCGCTTTTGAATCTTACAAAATTTATCCACTGGAATGACAGACCTATTGCATTGAGTTATCATTGACTATGAATCAAATTGGATTTGAGCATTCATTTAAGCCCTTTCTCATGCACCAGTTACAGTAGACCACCTCCTAATGGCAACCTGGGTTGCAGAACATTGTTAACTGATACCTTTCCTCAGAACAGTTCTTTCTAATAAATAGGCAAGTGCCTCCCCCTCCCCTATGTAGGCAGACACTTTGGCCCCAATTGGAGGGTGTATGTTTACAAGGGGTTCTACTCTACTTCACATTCTGGGGCATGCAGTATAAACTGTGTACCACTGCACGAAACTTACCGCTTTACATATGTATGCGAAACGCGTCTAACAGTAGGATTTTGCGTCTAGAAGTTAGACCTGTTATCCGTCTCGTAGACGCCTTATCTAGTGGCGTATATACATGTCCATGGTGCGGTCTCATATACGTCATATATATACGCCTGATTCCGTTGTATATACACCAACATCCAATAGTTCCGATCTTTGCAACTTGGGGACACTACTGGTAGCATATTCATGCTAAATAAGTCTGTATTATATGAAAAATACAATCTTATATTACCAATTTATTTTATAAAACCTTTATAAAACCTGATTGAATATAAATTGATTAATTACATATAATAAACCCTGCATTCTTGGTTTTTTTACCGTTTTTCTAATAGATGTTGCCTTGAAAACACCATCCTTCTGTCATATTCTGGGTATTCCCATATAAAAGCCTTTAAGAGGTTAACACCATAGACATTGGGTCCCCAAGAACGGGCGGCGGGCAGCGGCGGGCAGCGGCGGGCACCGGAGGGCGGCGAGGGGTGGGGGAGGGTATCTCACTGAGGCAACCTGTACAAACGCGGCTGGCGGCAGGCGGCGGGCAGTGGGCGGCGGGCAACGGGGGGCTTCTCACTGAGGCTGGCTGGGGGTGGGCCGGGGTGGTGGGGGGGGCATCCTACAAACGCCGAGCGGTCGCTAATCCATCTACACACAGTGCAGGGAGGTGGGGGTTGTGTACCAGGGCTTCACTGTGGGTAGAATGAGTGTAGGGTGGTGGGGTGGTGGGGTGTCGGGGGGGCGGTAGAGGGTGGGGTTGGGAGGTCGCGGGTGGTGGGTCAGTGTTGGTGCAACCTCTACCAACACCCACAGGACGGGGCGGGCCACGGGTCGCAATTTTGGTTTTTTTTGGTATCATATATACGCCTGGCGTATATATATGTTGCGCAGAGTATATTTTATCTTAAATACGCCAGGCGTGAAAGACAGCCAAGTCGCGCGCGTCTACATATGGAAACTACCTCGTAGACGCCCGGAACGCAGACGCGTATAAGAGGTGTATACAAGTATAAACAAGCCACGATACAGCTGATACGTGCGTTATCCCAATGGCGTATATATATATGTAAATTAGTGGTTTTCGTGCAGTGTACAGCACACGTGTGCAGTAATCATAGCTTACTGCAGGGCTTGGGCAGAAATAGATATCAACACATGGTCAACATGTGATGTCTTAGAATGGAGACATTAGTATTTTGACAGCCTTCTACATCGATTCAGGGTAAAATACCTGTATTCTAGGGTGTATAATGAAGGCAGGAAAGCTTCAGTTTATGCATAGTTATAACAGTAAGTCGGCAGTAATTCTCTTCTGTTATCAGTATACACAACATAAACCCATCCAGAACTTGTCTTTGTTTACAAAGTCATTGAATTTGGTTCAGGAAGTAATGAAAGTTCTACTGCACTAGTCACTTCATAGAATAGTCTCTTAGAATCAGGCAAGATAGTTTCAGGCTGTGTATACTGATATCATAATGCAGTCAAGAATTCTGTTCTGTTGCCAGTATGCACAAGCTGAAGTGATCTTGTCATATTCCTTTAACACAACTTTATCACAGTACAGCACTGACAATGTTTGGAAATGACCAAAAGTATGGTTATCTTATCACTCATCTTATCCCTTGGCTCTATTGGTATAGTCTAAGCACAGCACTGACACTGGGTGGATATAAACAGAACTAGCATTTTCATTACAGTGCCTGCCACCTGGTGTATTGTGAGGAACTAGATTTGTCCATGCATTCAGGAATCCCTGAAACGTTCAGTCTACAAGTCAGTTTAAGTAGTCTAGAAGTAGAGTGTCTGCAAGAGAAACCTTAAGCTGAGAGTTCAATTCCCCTCCATGCAGAACCTTTCTTTTTCTTTCCTCAGTCATAAAGATTCTTTTAGGAACCAATTTTAGTTCCACTACACCAGTCACTCTATAATTTCTATTGTAAGTTGCCATTTTTCCTCTTTCTGAATTGTTTCTATTTTCATTCAGAATCTTAAAGAGACAGACCAACTTAGCCCTTTCACATAAACCTAATATAATCCAGCATATATTTTAAATTTGTTTACCTATTTTGTACTGCACCTCTCTGCACTGGCGTTTTTCCTTTTTATTTAACCCTTTCCTTACCAATGCTGCCTTAAGGCAGCACCAAGGGAATACCGATGCTGCCTCAAGGCAGCACCGTGAGAGTACCAATGCTGCCTTAAGGCAGCACCATGGGAATACCAATGCTGCGTTGAGGCAGCTGATTTATATTATTAAATATTTTATATTATTTCAGTAAATAATGGACAGATTTCTTTTAAAATTCAGTATATATAGAAAATAATATTATACTTATGATTAGAGTCGAATTCAGATGAATTGCTTACTATGGAGATGTTGATACTTGATTATATAAAGCATAAGTCTTAGCTTTAGGCGAACTATAAGACAGAGTGCGGTTGGCGCCACCTGTCAGGCATATCACATTTTCATGATTTCTCCATAATATTTTGATTCTAAATACAAAACAACTCACCAGATTTGTTCTCCATGTTTTTTTATAATTATTAATGTAAAAAAAACATAATGTCATCGCGATGAAAAAAAAGATACACATCTTTGTAGGTGCAGTGCTATATTTGGCCTATGTACAGGCTTTTGTCAACGGAGCAAAAAAGAGTATCAAATTCTTCCTCCAATTGGGAATATTAATATAAGTATCAAATATTGATCAAATTCATAATAAATGGTATGAAAATAAAGCCTGAAGTCTCTTCGTTTTTTCGATATCATTAAAATTATCTAATTATCTACCTAAGTTATCTAAATTGGCTAATTTGTGAAGCACCCCTCTGCTCTTTGAGTCCTTTTCTATGGCTTGCAGAATAGGCCGGTATTTAGACGTCTGTACAACGTGCGACGTGCGGTACTAGCGGGATAGTTCACTGCGTGCTACGCTAGGTGCGGTAAGGAAAGGGTTAAAAAGGCGCCATGGTCCCGATACACCCCGATATAGCTCTAGTTGCAACCAGCGTAATCAACCATTTTTCTTTTATAATTCCAGAAATAATGCATATTTCTGATTGATAATTTATCTGTAGATACAAAACATAGTATATGATATTTCATAATGCTGTTTAATGAAAAAATTAGTTCCAATTTAAAGTATGAAATGATCAATTTGAGACCTTTATCTATTATCAAATTTCACCATAATTGCGGAGCAGCATTATCATTATATATTCCAGATATTCTGAAAATTTCATAATTTTCAGAATGGTGACATTGATTATTTCATATGATTTCCCATTCAAAGTGTCACTGATATCTTCTGACACGCACCGATGAGCAAAGACGGGCCATTTTCAATTTCAGACCATGAAAATTAACTATCTTTAAAATGTGATAAATCATTTTAAAGCCAATTCCGCCTCCTCATATTTAGTTAGGTACAGTGCAGTTTCTACTATCATATTCCATATTATCCCACATTTTTAACAGCAAAAAAAAAAAATTGAGGGGGTTTGGTGTCGTCATCTACAGCTTACAAAGACACCGCTTACAACGACCCATTCAATAATGATTCATACAATAATTTTGTCACACAAAACATCCCCGCAGCATTTGCAGTCACTAAGAATTGAATACTGTCTATTCTTGCCTCTCATATAACTCATCGTGGTGGCCCAGTGGTTAGGGCAGTTGACTTGTAGTCAGAGGTTGTTTGTCTGCATGGGTACGAATCCCAGTAGCAGCCTAACATGATGGTTTAAGTTGGTCACTCACGTCACTCACCTCACTCACCTCACTCACGTCAATTGTTTATAACAAAAAAGTGGGAATTTAATGTAAGTGATTTTTCTCTGCATGGAGTCAAAGTCTATTTTTGTGTAAACGGCCTCTTTAAAAAGGGAAAATAAAAAACTATAGCCGAGTCCAGGGATCGAACCCCAAACCTTCAGATTAAAAAGCAGCACCATAACCACTACACCACCAACTACTTATATGATTGCCGTGAGCAATTACAGAATATATAGTTAAAGTATCGTGCCGGCACCGGTTTTCAGTATGCACAAGCTGAAGTCATCTTGTCATATTCCTTTATCACAACTTTATCACAGAACAGCACTGACACTGTTTGGAAATGACCAAAAGTATGGTTATCTTATCCCTAATCGTATAATTGCTATTGTAAGTTGTCATTTTTTCCACTGCACGAAACTAACCACTTTACATATATATGCGAACGGCATATACCGGTATGCTTTTCAGTATACGAGGTGGTCCTATTGCCCGTGTGTAAACGCCTTATCTATTGGTGTATATACATGTCCATGGTGCGGTCATATATACATCATATAGACGCCTGATTCTGTCATATTTAAGCCTCTATCAAATAGTTCCGATGTCTGCCACTTGGGGACACCACTTGTAGCATATTTCATTTACCATTAGTCATTAAGTCCTTGGTATATGGGAAATCCAATGTTATATTATCAATTTTGATTATAAAATTGTTCTAAAACCCTATTTATTATCTTTTTATTAAATACATAGAATAAACCAAGCGTTTTGTTGTTGTTTTAAACGTTTTTAAAGTTTTTCAAAATACCACTTTTCTGATGTCATATTTTGGGTACTGTATATATAACACAAGGTCTGATTAGATATCAACCTACCCCCCCAAGCCGCCACACATTTGCTGCCGACGCTGCTTTGACACCCATAGCCATGGACCGCCCGCCCAGAGACAATAGGGGAACAGGGCTTCACTGAGAGCTCCCACCTAAAGGGCGAAAGCAACACACTGATAAACCGCGGGGGAGGAGGACTTCCTTTTTTATTTTCTATCGAGACATGTAAACGCCGGGCATTTACATGTCCCACAGAGGATATCTCCTATTGTATACGCCTGGTGTGAAATACAGCCAAGTTGGGTCCGTATTTAAAAGGAAACAGTCTTGTAGACGCCTCATACGCTGGTACGGATTACAGGCGTTTACAAATGAAAACAAGTCGATTTATAGCCGCTACGTGCGATGCCGTCATGGCGCATATATGAATAAAGGCGTTAGTTTCATGCAGTGTTCTCTTTCTGAATTATTTCTATTTTCGTTCAGAATCTTACAGAGACAGACCGACTTAAACATTCCCTCTTCATGTCTTTTCTGTAGTCTAAAGGTAGGAAACCCTAAGCTTGAGAGTTTAAATCCCCTCAATCCAGTGCCTTTTTTCTTTTTTGAAAGTAATAAATATTCTTTGAACAAATAATGTCAGTTCTTCCACACTAGAATAATCTCTATTTCTCCTTTTAAATTGCTTATATTCCCGCTTTTGAATCTTACAAAATTTATCCACTGGAATGACAGACCTATTGCATTGAGTTATCATTGACTATGAATCAAATTGGATTTGAGCATTCATTTAAGCCCTTTCTCATGCACCAGTTACAGTAGACCACCTCCTAATGGCAACCTGGGTTGCAGAACATTCTTAACTGATACCTTTCCTCAGAACAGTTCTTTCTAATAAATAGGCAAGTGCCTCCCCCTCCCCTATGTAGGCAGACACTTTGGCCCCAATTGGAGGGTGTATGTTTACAAGGGGTTCTACTCTACTTCACATTCTGGGGCATGCAGTATAAACTGTGTACCACTGCACGAAACTTACCGCTTTACATATGTATGCGAAACGCGTCTAACAGTAGGATTTTGCGTCTAGAAGTTAGACCTGTTATCCGTCTCGTAGACGCCTTATCTAGTGGCGTATATACATGTCCATGGTGCGGTCTCATATACGTCATATATATACGCCTGATTCCGTTGTATATACACCAACATCCAATAGTTCCGATCTTTGCAACTTGGGGACACTACTGGTAGCATATTAATGCTAAATAAGTCTGTATTATATGAAAAATACAATCTTATATTACCAATTTATTTTATAAAACCTTTATAAAACCTGATTGAATATAAATTGATTAATTACATATAATAAACCCTGCATTCTTGGTTTTTTTTACCGTTTTTCTAATAGATGTTGCCTTGAAAACACCATCCTTCTGTCATATTCTGGGTATTCCCATATAAAAGCCTTTAAGAGGTTAACACCATAGGCATTGAGTCCCCAAGAACGGGCGGTGGGCAGCGGCGGGCACCGGAGGGCGGCGAGGGGTGGGGGAGGGTATCTCACTGAGGCAACCTGTACAAACGCGGCTGGCGGCAGGCGGCGGGCGGTGGGCGGCGGGCAACGGGGGGCTTCTCACTGAGGCTGGCTGGGGGTGGGGCGGGGTGGTGGGGGGGGCATCCTACAAACGCCGAGCGGTCGCTAATCCATCTACACACAGTGCAGGGAGGTGGGGGTTGTGTACCAGGGCTTCACTGTGGGTAGAATGAGTGTAGGGTGGTGGGGTGGTGGGGTGTCGGGGGGGCGGTAGAGGTTGGGGTTGGGAGGTCGCGGGTGGTGGGTCAGTGTTGGTGCAACCTCTACCAACACCCACAGGACGGGGCGGGCCGCGGGTCGCAATTTTGGTTTTTTTGGTATCATATATATGCCTGGCGTATATATATGTTGCGCAGAGTATATTTTATCTTAAATACGCCAGGCGTGAAAGACAGCCAAGTCGCGCGCGTCTACATATGGAAACTACCTCGTAGACGCCCGGAACGCAGACACGTATAAGAGGTGTATACAAGTATAAACAAGCCACGATACAGCCGATACGTGCGTTATCCCAATGGCGTATATATATATATGTAAATTAGTGGTTTTCGTGCAGTGTACAGCACACGTGTGCAGTAATCATAGCTTACTGCAGTGCTTGGGCAGAAATAGATATCAACACATGGTCAACATGTGATGTCTTAGAATGGAGACATTAGTATTTTGACAGCCTTCTACATCTATTCAGGGTAAAATACCTGTATTCTAGGGTGTATAATGAAGGCAGGAAAGCTTCAGTTTATGCATAGTTATAACAGTAAGTCGGCAGTAATTCTCTTCTGTTATCAGTATACACAACATAAACCCATCCAGAACTTGTCTTTGTTTACAAAGTCATTGAATTTGGTTCAGGAAGTAATGAAAGTTCTACTGCACTAGTCACTTCATAGAATAATCTCTTAGAATCAGGCAAGATAGTTTCAGGCTGTGTATACTGATATCATAATGCAGTCAAAAATTCTGTTCTGTTGCCAGTATGCACAAGCTGAAGTGATCTTGTCATATTCCTTTATCACAACTTTATCACTTTATCAACTTTATTTTTAGGAACCAATTTTAGTTCCACTACACCAGTAACTCTATAATTTCTATTGTAAGTTGCCATTTTTCCTCTTTCTGAATTGTTTCTATTTTCATTCAGAATCTTAAAGAGACAGACCAACTTAGCCCTTTCACATAAACCTAATATAATCCAGCATAGATTTTAAATTTGTTTACCTATTTTGTACTGCACCTCTCTGCACTGGCGTTTTTCCTTTTTATTTAACCCTTTCCTTACCAATGCTGCCTTAAGGCAGCACCAAGGGAATACCGATGCTGCCTCAAGGCAGCACCGTGAGAGTACCAATGCTGCCTTAAGGCAGCACCATGGGAATACCAATGCTGCGTTGAGGCAGCTGATTTATATATTTAAATATTTTATATTATTTCAGTAAATAATGGACAGATTTCTTTTAAAATTCAGTATATATAGAAAATAATATTATACTTATGATTAGAGTCGAATTCAGATGAATTGCTTACTATGGAGATGTTGATACTTGATTATATAAAGCATAAGTCTTAGCTTTAGGCGAACTATAAGACAGAGTGCGGTTGGCGCCACCTGTCAGGCATATCACATAGTCATGATTTCTCCATAATATTTTGATTCTAAATACAAAACAACTCACCAGATTTGTTCTCCATTTTTTTTTATAATTATTAATGTAAAAAAAACATAATGTCATCGCGATGAAAAAAAAGATACACATCTTTGTAGGTGCAGTGCTATATTTGGCCTATGTACAGGCTTTTGTCAATGGAGCAAAAAAGAGTATCAAATTCTTCCTCCAATTGGGAATATTAATATAAGTATCAAATATTGATCAAATTCATAATAAATGGTATGAAAATAAAGCCTGAAGTCTCTTCGTTTTTTCGATATCATTAAAATTATCTAATTATCTCCCTAAGTTATCTAAATTGGCTCATTTGTGAAGCACCCCTCTGCTCTTTGAGTCCTTTTCTATGGCTTGCAGAATAGGCCGGTATTTAGACGTCTGTACAACGTGCGATGTGCGGTACTAGCGGGATAGTTCACTGCGTGCTACGCTAGGCGCGGTAAGGAAAGGGTTAAAAAGGCGCCATGGTCCCGATACACCCCGATAAAGCTCTAGTTGCAACCAGCGTAATCAACCATTTTTCTTTTATAATTCCAGAAATAATGCATATTTATGATTGATGATTTATCTGTAGATACAAAACATAGTATATGATATTTCATAATGCTGTTTAATGAAAAAATTAGTTCCAATTTAAAGTATGAAATGATCAATTTGAGACCTTTATCTATTATCAAATTTCACCATAATTGCGGAGCAGCATTATCATTATATATTCCAGATATTCTGAAAATTTCATAATTTTCAGAATGGTGACATTGATTATTTCATATGATTTCCCATTCAAAGTGTCACTGATATCTTCTGACACGCACCGATGAGCAAAGACGGGCCATTTTCAATTTCAGACCATGAAAATTAACTATCTTTAAAATGTGATAAATCATTTTAAAGCCAATTCCGCCTCCTCATATTTAGTTAGGTACAGTGCAGTTTCTACTATCATATTCCATATTATCCCACATTTTTAACAGCAAAAAAAAAAAATTGAGGGGGTTTGGTGTCGTCATCTACAGCTTACAAAGACACCGCTTACAACGACCCATTCAATAATGATTCATACAATAATTTTGTCACACAAAACATCCCCGCAGCATTTGCAGTCACTAAGAATTGAATACTGTCTATTCTTGCCTCTCATATAACTCATCGTGGTGGCCCAGTGGTTAGGGCAGTTGACTTGTAGTCAGAGGTTGTTTGTCTGCATGGGTACGAATCCCAGTAGCAGCCTAGCATGATGGTTTAAGTTGGTCACTCCCGTCACTCCCGTCACTCCCGTCACTCCCGCCACTCCCGCCACTCCCGTCACTCCCGTCACTCCCGTCACTCACGTGAATTGTTTATAAAAAAAAAAGTGGGAATTTAATGTAAGTGATTTTTCTCTGCATGGAGTCAAAGTCTATTTTTGTGTAAACGGCCTCTTTAAAAAGGGAAAATAAAAAACTATAGCCGAGTCCAGGAATCAAACCCCAGACCTTCAGATTAAAAAGCAGCACCATAACCACTACACCACCAACTACTTATATGATTGCCGTGAGCAATTACAGAATATATAGTTAAAGTATCGTGCCGGCACCGGTTTTCAGTATGCACAAGCTGAAGTCATCTTGTCATATTCCTTTATCACAACTTTATCACAGAACAGCACTGACACTGTTTGGAAATGACCAAAAGTATGGTTATCTTATCCCTAATCGTATAATTGCTATTGTAAGTTGTCATTTTTTCCACTGCACGAAACTAACCACTTTACATATATATGCGTACGGCATATACCGGTATGCTTTTCAGTATACGAGGTGGTCCTATTGCCCGTGTGTAAACGCCTTATCTATTGGTGTATATACATGTCCATGGTGCGGTCATATATACATCATATAGACGCCTGATTCTGTCATATTTAAGCCTCTATCAAATAGTTCCGATGTCTGCCACTTGGGGACACCACTTGTAGCATATTTCATTTACCATTAGTCATTAAGTCCTTGGTATATGGGAAATCCAATGTTATATTATCAATTTTGATTATAAAATTGTTCTAAAACCCTATTTATTATCTTTTTATTAAATACATAGAATAAACCAAGCGTTTTGTTGTTGTTTTAAACGTTTTTAAAGTTTTTCAAAATACCACTCTTCTGATGTCATACTTTGGGTACTGTATATATAACACAAGGTCTGATTAGATATCAACCTACCCCCCCGAGCCGCCACACATTTGCTGCCGACGCTGCTTTGACACCCATAGTCATGGACCGCCCGCCCAGAGACAATAGGGGAACAGGGCTTCACTGAGAGCTCCCACCTAAAGGGCGAAAGCAACACACTGATAAACCGCGGGGGAGGAGGACTTCCTTTTTTATTTTCTATCGAGACATGTAAACGCCGGGCATTTACATGTCCCACAGAGGATATTTCCTATTGTATACGCCTGGTGTGAAATACAGCCAAGTTGGGTCCGTATTTAAAAGGAAACAGTCTTGTAGACGCCTCATACGCTGGTACGGATTACAGGCGTTTACAAATGAAAACAATTCGATTTACAGCCGCTACGTGCGATGCCGTCATGCCGCATATATGAATAAAGGTGTTAGTTTCGTGCAGTGTTCTCTTTCTGAATTATTTCTATTTTCGTTCAGAATCTTACAGAGACAGACCGACTTAAACATTCCCTCTTCATGTCTTTTCTGTAGTCTAAAGGTAGGAAACCCTAAGCTTGAGAGTTTAAATCCCCTCAATCCAGGGCTTTTTTCTTTTTTGAAAGTAATAAATATTCTTTAAAAAATAATGTCAGTTCTTCCACACTAGAATAATCTATATTTCTCCTTTTAAATTGCTTATATTCCCGCTTTTGAATCTTACAAAATTTATCCACTGGAATGACAGACCTATTGCATTGAGTTATCATTGACTATGAATCAAATTGGATTTGAGCATTCATTTAAGCCCTTTCTCATGCACCAGTTACAGTAGACCACCGCCTAATGGCAACCTGGGTTGCAGAACATTGTTAACTGATACCTTTCCTCAGAACAGTTCTTTCTAATAAATAGGCAAGTGCCTCCCCCTCCCCTATGTAGGCAGACACTTTGGCCCCAATTGGAGGGCGTATGTTTACAAGGGGTTCTACTCTACTTCACATTCTGGGGCATGCAGTATAAACTGTGTACCACTGCACGAAACTTACCGCTTTACATATGTATGCGAAACGCGTCTAACAGTAGGATTTTGCGTCTAGAAGTTAGACCTGTTATCCGTCTCGTAGACGCCTTATCTAGTGGCGTATATACATGTCCATGGTGCGGTCTCATATACGTCATATATATACGCCTGATTCCGTTGTATATACACCAACATCCAATAGTTCCGATCTTTGCAACTTGGGTACACTACTGGTAGCATATTCATGCTAAATAAGTCTGTATTATATGAAAAATACAATCTTATATTACCAATTTATTTTATAAAACCTTTATAAAACCTGATTGAATATAAATTAATTAATTACATATAATAAACCCTGCATTCTTGGTTTTTTTACCGTTTTTCTAATAGATGTTGCCTTGAAAACACCATCCTTCTGTCATATTCTGGGTATTCCCATATAAAAGCCTTTAAGAGGTTAACACCATAGGCATTGAGTCCCCAAGAACGGGCGGCGGGCAGCGGCGGGCACCGGAGGGCGGTGAGGGGTGGGCGAGGGTATCTCATTCAGGCAACCTGTACAAACGCGGCTGGCGGCAGGCGGCAGGCGGTGAGCGGCGGGCAACGGGGGGCTTCTCACTGAGGCTGGCTGGGGGTGGGGCGGGGTGGTGGGGGGGGCATCCTACAAACGCCGAGCGGTCGCTAATCCATCTACACACAGTGCAGGGAGGTGGGGGTTGTGTACCAGGGTTCACTGTGGGTAGAATGAGTGTAGGGTGGTGGGGTGGTGGGGTGTCGGGGGGGGGGCGGTAGAGGGTGGGGTTGGGAGGTCGCAGTCGGTGGGTCAGTGTTGGTGCAACCTCTACCAACACCCACAGGACGGGGCGGGCCGCGGGTCGCAATTTTGGTTTTTTTGGTATCATATATACGCCTGGCGTATATATATGTTGCGCAGAGTATATTTTATCTTAAATACGCCAGGCGTGAAAGACAGCCAAGTCGCGCGCGTCTACATATGGAAACTACCTCGTAGACGCCAGGAAGGCAGACGCGTATAAGAGGTGTATACAAGTATAAACAAGCCACGATACAGCCGATACGTGCGTTATCCCAATGGCGTATATATATATGTAAATTAGTGGTTTTCGTGCAGTGTACAGCACACGTGTGCAGTAATCATAGCTTACTGCAGGGCTTGGGCAGAAATAGATATCAACACATGGTCAACATGTGATGTCCTAGAATGGAGACATTAGTATTTTGACAGCCTTCTACATCTATTCAGGGTAAAATACCTGTATTCTAGGGTGTATAATGAAGGCAGGAAAGCTTCAGTTTATGCATAGTTATAACAGTAAGTTGTCAGTAATTCTCTTCGGTTATCAGTATACACAACATTAACCCATCCAGAACTTGTCTTTGTTTACAAAGTCATTGAATTTGGTTCAGGAAGTAATGAAAGTTCTACTGCACTAGTCACTTCATAGAATAGTCTCTTAGAATCAGGCAAGGTAGTTTCAGGCTGTGTATACTGATATCATAATGCAGTCAAGAATTCTGCTCTGTTGCCAGTATGCACAAGCTGAAGTGATCTTGTCATATTCCTTTATCACAACTTTATTACAGTACAGCACTGACAATGTTTGGAAACGACCAAAAGTATGGTTATCTTATCACTCATCTTATCCCTTGGCTCTATTGGTATAGTCTAAGCACAGCACTGACACTGGGTGGATATGAACAGAACTAGCATTTTCATTACAGTGCCTGCCACCTGGTGTATTGTGAGGAACTAGATTTGTCCATGCATTCAGGAATCCCTGAAACGTTCACTCTACAAGTCAGTTTAAGTAATCTAGAAGTAGAGTGTCTGCAAGAGAAACCTTAAGCTGAGAGTTCAATTCCCCTCCATGCAGAACCTTTCTTTTTCTTTCCTCAGTCATAAAGATTCTTTTAGGAACCAATTTTAGTTCCACTACACCAGTAACTCTATAATTTCTATTGTAAGTTGCCATTTTTTCCTCTTTCTGAATTGTTTCTATTTTCATTCAGAATCTTAAAGAGACAGACCAACTTAGCCCTTTCACATAAACCTAATATAATCCAGCATATATTTTAAATTTGTTTACCTATTTTGTACTGCACCTCTCTGCACTGGCGTTTTTCCTTTTTATTTAACCCTTTCCTTACCAATGCTGCCTTAAGGCAGCACCAAGGGAATACCGATGCTGCCTCAAGGCAGCACCGTGAGAGTACCAATGCTGCCTTAAGGCAGCACCATGGGAATACCAATGCTGCGTTGAGGCAGCTGATTTATATATTTAAATATTTTATATTATTTCAGTAAATAATGGACAGATTTCTTTTAAAATTCAGTATATATAGAAAATAATATTATACTTATGATTAGAGTCGAATTCAGATGAATTGCTTACTATGGAGATGTTGATACTTGATTATATAAAGCATAAGTCTTAGCTTTAGGCGAACTATAAGACAGAGTGTGGTTGGCACCACCTGTCAGGCATATCACATTTTCATGATTTCTCCATAATATTTTGATTCTAAATACAAAACAACTCACCAGATTTGTTCTCCATGTTTTTTTTATAATTATTAATGTAAAAAAAACATAATGTCATCGCGATGAAAAAAAAAGATACACATCTTTGTAGGTGCAGTGCTATATTTGGCCTATGTACAGGCTTTTGTCAATGGAGCAAAAAAGAGTATCAAATTCTTCCTCCAATTGGGAATATTAATATAAGTATCAAATATTGATCAAATTCATAATAAATGGTATGAAAATAAAGCCTGAAGTCTCTTCGTTTTTTCGATATCATTAAAATTATCTAATTATCTCCCTAAGTTATCTAAATTGGCTCATTTGTGAAGCACCCCTCTGCTCTTTGAGTCATTTTCTATGGCTTGCAGAATAGGCCGGTATTTAGACGTCTGTACAACGTGCGACGTGCGGTACTAGCGGGATAGTTCACTGCGTGCTACGCTAGGCGCGGTAAGGAAAGGGTTAAAAAGGCGCCATGGTCCTGATACACCCCGATATAGCTCTAGTTGCAACCAGCGTAATCAACCATTTTTCTTTTATAATTCCAGAAATAATGCATATTTATGATTGATAATTTATCTGTAGATACAAAACATAGTATATGATATTTCATAATGCTGTTTAATGAAAAAATTAGTTCCAATTTAAAGTATGAAATGTTCAATTTGAGACCTTTATCTATTATCAAATTTCACCATACTTGCGGAGCAGCATTATCATTATATATTCCAGATATTCTGAAAATTTCATAATTTTCAGAATGGTGACATTGATTATTTCATATGATTTCCCATTCAAAGTGTCACTGATATTTTCTGACACACACCGATGAGCAAAGACAGGCCATTTTCAATTTCAGACCATGAAAATTAACTATCTTTAAAATGTGATAAATCATTTTAAAGCCAATTCCGCCTCCTCATATTTAGTTAGGTACAGTGCAGTTTCTACTATCATATTCCATATTATCCCACATTTTTAACAGCAAAAAAAAAAAATTGAGGGGGTTTGGTGTCGTCATCTACAGCTTACAAAGACACCGCTTACAACGACCCATTCAATAATGATTCATACAATGATTTTGTCACACAAAACATCCCCGCAGCATTTGCAGTCACTAAGAATTGAATACTGTCTATTCTTGCCTCTCATATAACTCATCGTGGTGGCCCAGTGGTTAGGGCAGTTGACTTGTAGTCAGAGGTTGTTTGTCTGCATGGGTACGAATCCCAGTAGCAGCCTATCAAAATGGTTTAAGTTGGTCACTCACCTCACTCACCTCACTCACGTCAATTGTTTATAACAAAAAAGTGGGAATTTAATGTAAGTGATTTTTCTCTGCATGGAGTCAAAGTCTATTTTTGTGTAAACGGCCTCTTTAAAAAGGGAAAATAAAAAACTATAGCCGAGTCCAGGGACCGAACCCCAGACCTTCAGATTAAAAAGCAGCACCATAACCACTACACCACCAACTACTTATATGATTGCTGTGAGCAATTACAGAATATATAGTTAAAGTATCGTGCCGGCACCGGTTTTCAGTATGCACAAGCTGAAGTCATCTTGTCATATTCCTTTATCACAACTTTATCACAGAACAGCACTGACACTGTTTGGAAATGACCAAAAGTATGGTTATCTTATCCCTAATCGTATAATTGCTATTGTAAGTTGTCATTTTTTCCACTGCACGAAACTAACCACTTTACATATATATGCGAACGGCATATACCGGTATGCTTTTCAGTATACGAGGTGGTCCTATTGCCCGTGTGTAAACGCCTTATCTATTGGTGTATATACATGTCCATGGTGCGGTCATATATACATCATATAGACGCCTGATTCTGTCATATTTAAGCCTCTATCAAATAGTTCCGATGTCTGCCACTTGGGGACACCACTTGTAGCATATTTCTTTTACCATTAGTCATTAAGTCCTTGGTATATGGGAAATCCAATGTTATATTATCAATTTTGATTATAAAATTGTTCTAAAACCCTATTTATTATCTTTTTATTAAATACATAGAATAAACCAAGCGTTTTGTTGTTGTTTTAAACGTTTTTAAAGTTTTTCAAAATACCACTCTTCTGATGTCATACTTTGGGTACTGTATATATAACACAAGGTCTGATTAGATATCAACCTACCCCCCCAAGCCACCACACATTTGCTGCCGACGCTGCTTTGACACCCATAGCCATGGACCGCCCGCCCAGAGACAATAGGGGAACAGGGCTTCACTGAGAGCTCCCACCTAAAGGGCGAAAGCAACACACTGATAAACCGCGGGGGAGGAGGACTTCCTTTTTTATTTTCTATCGAGACATGTAAACGCCGGGCATTTACATGTCCCACAGAGGATATTTCCTATTGTATACGCCTGGTGTGAAATACAGCCAAGTTGGGTCCGTATTTAAAAGGAAACAGTCTTGTAGACGCCTCATACGCTGGTACGGATTACAGGCGTTTACAAATGAAAACAATTCGATTTACAGCCGCTACGTGCGATGCCGTCATGCCGCATATATGATTAAAGGCGTTAGTTTCGTGCAGTGTTCTCTTTCTGAATTATTTCTATTTTCGTTCAGAATCTTACAGAGACAGACCGACTTAAACATTCCCTCTTCATGTCTTTTCTGTAGTCTAAAGGTAGGAAACCCTAAGCTTGAGAGTTTAAATCCCCTCAATCCAGGGCTTTTTTCTTTTTTGAAAGTAATAAATATTCTTTGAACAAATAATGTCAGTTCTTCCACACTAGAATAATCTATATTTCTCCTTTTAAATTGCTTATATTCCCGCTTTTGAATCTTACAAAATT
Source organism: Alentia gelatinosa (assembly GCA_950022655.1). NCBI lineage: Eukaryota > Metazoa > Annelida > Polychaeta > Phyllodocida > Polynoidae > Alentia > Alentia gelatinosa. The sequence continues at coordinate 41,008,932 of OX465580.1, read as the reverse complement.
TATCCACTGGAATGACAGACCTATTGCATTGAGTTATCATTGACTATGAATCAAATTGGATTTGAGCATTCATTTAAGCCCTTTCTCATGCACCAGTTACAGTAGACCACCGACTAATGGCAACCTGGGTTGCAGAACATTGTTAACTGATACCTTTCCTCAGAACAGTTCTTTCTAATAAATAGGCAAGTGCCTCCCCCTCCCCTATGTAGGCAGACACTTTGGCCCCAATTGGAGGGTGTATGTTTACAAGGGGTTCTACTCTACTTCACATTCTGGGGCATGCAGTATAAACTGTGTACCACTGCACGAAACTTACCGCTTTACATATGTATGCGAAACGCGTCTAACAGTAGGATTTTGCGTCTAGAAGTTAGACCTGTTATCCGTCTCGTAGACGCCTTATCTAGTGGCGTATATACATGTCCATGGTGCGGTCTCATATACGTCATATATATACGCCTGATTCCGTTGTATATACACCAACATCCAATAGTTCCGATCTTTGCAACTTGGGGACACTACTGGTAGCATATTCATGCTAAATAAGTCTGTATTATATGAAAAATACAATCTTATATTACCAATTTATTTTATAAAACCTTTATAAAACCTGATTGAATATAAATTGATTAATTACATATAATAAACCCTGCATTCTTGGTTTTTTTACCGTTTTTCTAATAGATGTTGCCTTGAAAACACCATCCTTCTGTCATATTCCGGGTATTCCCATATAAAAGCCTTTAAGAGGTTAACACCATAGACATTGAGTCCCCAAGAACGGGCGGCGGGCAGCGGCGGGCACCGGAGGGCGGCGAGGGGTGGGGGAGGGTATCTCACTGAGGCAACCTGTACAAACGCGGCTGGCGGCAGGCGGCGGGCGGTGGGCGGCGGGCAACAGGGAGCTTCTCACTGAGGCTGGCTGGGGGTGGGGCGGGGTGGTGGGGGGGGCATCCTACAAACGCCGAGCAGTCGCTAATCCATCTACACACAGTGCAGGGAGGTAGGGGTTGTGTACCAGGGCTTCACTGTGGGTAGAATGAGTGTAGGGTGATGGGGTGGTGAGGTGTCGGGGGGGGCGGTAGAGGGTGGGGTTGGGAGGTCGCGGGTGGTGGGTCAGTGTTGGTGCAACCTCTACCAACACCCACAGGACGGGGCGGGCCACGGGTCGCAATTTTGGTTTTTTTTGGTATCATATATACGCCTGGCGTATATATATGTTGCGCAGAGTATATTTTATCTTAAATACGCCAGGCGTGAAAGACAGCCAAGTCGCGCGCGTCTACATATGGAAACTACCTCGTAGACGCCAGGAACGCAGACGCGTATAAGAGGTGTATACAAGTATAAACAAGCCACGATACAGCCGATACGTGCGTTATCCCAATGGCGTATATATATATGTAAATTAGTGGTTTTCGTGCAGTGTACAGCACACGTGTGCAGTAATCATAGCTTACTGCAGGGCTTGGGCAGAAATAGATATCAACACATGGTCAACATGTGATGTCTTAGAATGGAGACATTAGTATTTTGACAGCCTTCTACATCTATTCAGGGTAAAATACCTGTATTCTAGGGTGTATAATGAAGGCAGGAAAGGTTCAGTTTATGCATAGTTATAACAGTAAGTCGGCAGTAATTCTCTTCTGTTATCAGTATACACAACATAAACCCATCCAGAACTTGTCTTTGTTTACAAAGTCATTGAATTTGGTTCAGGAAGTAATGAAAGTTCTACTGCACTAGTCACTTCATAGAATAATCTCTTAGAATCAGGCAAGATAGTTTCAGGCTGTGTATACTGATATCATAATGCAGTCAAGAATTCTGTTCTGTTGCCAGTATGCACAAGCTGAAGTGATCTTGTCATATTCCTTTATCACAACTTTATCACAGTACAGCACTGACACTGTTTGGAAACGACCAAAAGTATGGTTATCTTATCACTCATCTTATCCCTTGGCTCTATTGGTATAGTCTAAGCACAGCACTGACACTGGGTGGATATGAACAGAACTAGCATTTTCATTACAGTGCCTGCCACCTGGTGTATTGTGAGGAACTAGATTTGTCCATGCATTCAGGAATCCCTGAAACGTTCACTCTACAAGTCAGTTTAAGTAGTCTAGAAGTAGAGTGTCTGCAAGAGAAACCTTAAGCTGAGAGTTCAATTCCCCTCCATGCAGAACCTTTCTTTTTCTTTCCTCAGTCATAAAGATTCTTTTAGGAACCAATTTTAGTTCCACTACACCAGTAACTCTATAATTTCTATTGTAAGTTGCCATTTTTCCTCTTTCTGAATTGTTTCTATTTTCATTCAGAATCTTAAAGAGACAGACCAACTTAGCCCTTTCACATAAACCTAATATAATCCAGCATATATTTTAAATTTGTTTACCTATTTTGTACTGCACCTCTCTGCACTGGCGTTTTTCCTTTTTATTTAACCCTTTCCTTACCAATGCTGCCTTAAGGCAGCACCAAGGGAATACCGATGCTGCCTCAAGGCAGCACCGTGAGAGTACCAATGCTGCCTTAAGGCAGCACCATGGGAATACCAATGCTGCGTTGAGGCAGCTGATTTATATATTTAAATATTTTATATTATTTCAGTAAATAATGGACAGATTTCTTTTAAAATTCAGTATATATAGAAAATAATATTATACTTATGATTAGAGTCGAATTCAGATGAATTGCTTACTATGGTGATGTTGATACTTGATTATATAAAGCATAAGTCTTAGATTTAGGCGAACTATAAGACAGAGTGCGGTTGGCGCCACCTGTCAGGCATATCACATTTTCATGATTTCTCCATAATATTTTGATTCTAAATACAAAACAACTCACCAGATTTGTTCTCCATTTTTTTTTATAATTATTAATGTAAAAAAAACATAATGTCATCGCGATGAAAAAAAAGATACACATCTTTGTAGGTGCAGTGCTATATTTGGCCTATGTACAGGCTTTTGTCAATGGAGCAAAAAAGAGTATCAAATTCTTCCTCCAATAGGGAATATTAATATAAGTATCAAATATTGATCAAATTCATAATAAATGGTATGAAAATAAAGCCTGAAGTCTCTTCGTTTTTTCGATATCATTAAAATTATCTAATTATCTCCCTAAGTTATCTAAATTGGCTAATTTGTGAAGCACCCCTCTGCTCTTTAAGTCATTTTCTATGGCTTGCAGAATAGGCCGGTATTTAGACGTCTGCACAACGTGCGACGTGCGGTACTAGCGGGATAGTTCACTGCGTGCTACACTAGGCGCGGTAAGGAAAGGGTTAAAAAGCTGCCATGGTCCCGATACACCCCGATATAGCTCTAGTTGCAACAAGCGTAATCAACCATTTTTCTTTTATAATTCCAGAAATAATGCATATTTCTGATTGATAATTTATCTGTAGATACAAAACATAGTATATGATATTTCATAATGCTGTTTAATGAAAAAATTAGTTCCAATTTAAAGTATGAAATGATCAATTTGAGACCTTTATCTATTATCAAATTTCACCATAATTGCGGAGCAGCATTATCATTATATATTCCAGATATTCTGAAAATTTCATAATTTTCAGAATGGTGACATTGATTATTTCATATGATTTCCCATTCAAAGTGTCACTGATATCTTCTGACACGCACCGATGAGCAAAGACGGGCCATTTTCAATTTCAGACCATGAAAATTAACTATCTTTAAAATGTGATAAATCATTTTAAAGCCAATTCCGCCTCCTCATATTTAGTTAGGTACAGTGCAGTTTCTACTATCATATTCCATATTATCCCACATTTTTAACAGCAAAAAAAAGAATTTGAGGGGGTTTGGTGTCGTCATCTACAGCTTACAAAGACACCACTTACAACGACCCATTCAATAATGATTCATACAATAATTTTGTCACACAAAACATCCCCGCAGCATTTGCAGTCACTAAGAATTGAATACTGTCTATTCTTGCCTCTCATATAACTCATTGTGGTGGCCCAGTGGTTAGGGCAGTTGACTTGTAGTCAGAGGTTGTTTGTCTGCATGGGTACGAATCCCAGTAGCAGCCTAGCATGATGGTTTAAGTTGGTCACTCACCTCACTCACCTCACTCACCTCACTCACGTCAATTATTTATTACAAAAATGTGGGACTTTAATGTAAGATTTTTCTCTGCATGGAGTCAAAGTCTATTTTTGTGTAAACGGCCTCTTTAAAAAGGGAAAATAAAAAACTATAGCCGAGTCCAGGGATCGAACCCCAGACCTTCAGATTAAAAAGCAGCACCATAACCACTACACCACCAACTACTTAAATGAATGCCACGAGCAATTACAGAATATATAGTTTAAGTATCGTGCCGGCACCGGTTTTCAGTATGCACAAGCTGAAGTCATCTTGTCATATTCCTTTATCACAACTTTATCACAGGACAGCACTGACACTGTTTGGAAATGACCAAAAGTATGGTTATCTTATCCCTAATCGTATAATTGCTATTGTAAGTTGTCATTTTTTCCACTGCACGAAACTAACCACTTTACATATATATGCGAACGGCATATACCGGTATGCTTTTCAGTATACGAGGTGGTCCTATTGCCCGTGTGTAAACGCCTTATCTATTGGTGTATATACATGTCCATGGTGCGGTCATATATACATCATATAGACGCCTGATTCTGTCATATTTAAGCCTCTATCAAATAGTTCCGATGTCTGCCACTTGGGGACACCACTTGTAGCATATTTCATTTACCATTAGTCATTAAGTCCTTGGTATATGGGAAATCCAATGTTATATTATCAATTTTGATTATAAAATTGTTCTAAAACCCTATTTATTATCTTTTTATTAAATACATAGAATAAACCAAGCGTTTTGTTGTTGTTTTAAACGTTTTTAAAGTTTTTCAAAATACCACTCTTCTAATGTCATACTTTGGGTACTGTATATATAACACAAGGTCTGATTAGATATCAACCTACCCCCCCAAGCCGCCACACATTTGCTGCCGACGCTGCTTTGACACCCATAGCCATGGACCGCCCGCCCAGAGACAATAGGGGAACAGGGCTTCACTGAGAGCTCCCACCTAAAGGGCGAAAGCAACACACTGATAAACCGCAGGGGAGGAGGACTTCCTTTTTTATTTTCTATCGAGACATGTAAATGCCGGGCATTTACATGTCCCACAGAGGATATTTCCTATTGTATACGCCTGGTGTAAAATACAGCCAAGTTGGGTCCGTATTTAAAAGGAAACAGTCTTGTAGACGCCTCATACGCTGGTACGGATTACAGGCGTTTACAAATGAAAACAAGTCGATTTACAGCCGCTACGTGCGATGCCGTCATGCCAAATATATGAATAAAGGCGTTAGTTTCGTGCAGTGTTCTCTTTCTGAATTATTTCTATTTTCGTTCAGAATCTTACAGAGACAGACCGACTTAAACATTCCCTCTTCATGTCTTTTCTGTAGTCTAAAGGTAGGAAACCCTAAGCTTGAGAGTTTAAATCCCCTCAATCCAGGGCTTTTTTCTTTTTTGAAAGTAATAAATATTCTTTAAAAAATAATGTCAGTTCTTCCACACTAGAATAATCTCTATTTCTCCTTTTAAATTGCTTATATTCCCGCTTTTGAATCTTACAAAATTTATCCACTGGAATGACAGACCTATTGCATTGAGTTATCATTGACTATGAATCAAATTGGATTTGAGCATTCATTTAAGCCCTTTCTCATGCACCAGTTACAGTAGACCACCGCCTAATGGCAACCTGGGTTGCAGAACATTGTTAACTGATACCTTTCCTCAGAACAGTTCTTTCTAATAAATAGGCAAGTGCCTCCCCCTCCCCTATGTAGGCAGACACTTTGGCCCCAATTGGAGGGTGTATGTTTACAAGGGGTTCTACTCTACTTCACATTCTGGGGCATGCAGTATAAACTGTGTACCACTGCACGAAACTTACCGCTTTACATATGTATGCGAAACGCGTCTAACAGTAGGATTTTGCGTCTAGAAGTTAGACCTGTTATCCGTCTCGTAGACGCCTTATCTAGTGGCGTATATACATGTCCATGGTGCGGTCTCATATACGTCATATATATACGCCTGATTCCGTTGTATATACACCAACATCCAATAGTTCCGATCTTTGCAACTTGGGGACACTACTGGTAGCATATTCATGCTAAATAAGTCTGTATTATATGAAAAATACAATCTTATATTACCAATTTATTTTATAAAACCTTTATAAAACCTGATTGAATATAAATTAATTAATTACATATAATAAACCCTGCATTCTTGGTTTTTTTACCGTTTTTCTAATAGATGTTGCCTTGAAAACACCATCCTTCTGTCAAATTCTGGGTATTCCCATATAAAAGCCTTTAAGAGGTTAACACCATAGGCATTGAGTCCCCAAGAACGGGCGGCGGGCAGCGGCGGGCACCGGAGGGCGGTGAGGGGTGGGCGAGGGTATCTCATTCAGGCAACCTGTACAAACGCGGCTGGCGGCAGGCGGCAGGCGGTGAGCGGCGGGCAACGGGGGGCTTCTCACTGAGGCTGGCTGGGGGTGGGGCGGGGTGGTGGGGGGGGGCATCCTACAAACGCCGAGCGGTCGCTAATCCATCTACACACAGTGCAGGGAGGTGGGGGTTGTGTACCAGGGCTTCACTGTGGGTAGAATGAGTGTAGGGTGGTGGGGTGGTGGGGTGTCGGGGGGGGGGGGCGGTAGAGGGTGGGGTTGGGAGGTCGCGGGTGGTGGGTCAGTGTTGGTGCAACCTCTACCAACACCCACAGGACGGGGCGGGCCGCGGGTCGCAATTTTGGTTTTCTTGGTATCATATATACGCCTGGCGTATATATATGTTGCGCAGAGTATATTTTATCTTAAATACGCCAGGCGTGAAAGACAGCCAAGTCGCGCGCGTCTACATATGGAAACTACCTCGTAGACGCCCGGAAGGCAGACGCGTATAAGAGGTGTATACAAGTATAAACAAGCCACGATACAGCCGATACGTGTGTTATCCCAATGGCGTATATATATATGTAAATTAGTGGTTTTCGTGCAGTGTACAGCACACGTGTGCAGTAATCATAGCTTACTGCAGGGCTTGGGCAGAAATAGATATCAACACATGGTCATCATCTGATGTCTTAGAATGGAGACATTAGTATTTTGACAGCCTTCTACATCTATTCAGGGTAAAATACCTGTATTCTAGGGTGTATAATGAAGGCAGGAAAGCTTCAGTTTATGCATAGTTATAACAGTAAGTCGGCAGTAATTCTCTTCTGTTATCAGTATACACAACATAAATCCATCCAGAACTTGTCTTTGTTTACAAAGTCATTGAATTTGGTTCAGGAAGTAATGAAAGTTCTACTGCACTAGTCACTTCATAGAATAGTCTCTTAGAATCAGGCAAGATAGTTTCAGGCTGTGTATACTGATATCATAATGCAGTCAAGAATTCTGTTCTGTTGCCAGTATGCACAAGCTGAAGTGATCTTGTCATATTCCTTTATCACAACTTTATCACAGTACAGCACTGACAATGTTTGAAAATTACCAAGAGTATGGTTATCTTATCACTCATCTTATCCCTTGGCTCTATTGGTATAGTCTAAGCACAGCACTGACACTGGGTGGATATGAACAGAACTAGCATTTTCATTACAGTGCCTGCCACCTGGTGTATTGTGAGGAACTAGATTTGTCCATGCATTCAGGAATCCCTGAAACGTTCACTCTACAAGTCAGTTTAAGTAATCTAGAAGTAGAGTGTCTGCAAGAGAAACCTTAAGCTGAGAGTTCAATTCCCCTCCATGCAGAACCTTTCTTTTTCTTTCCTCAGTCATAAAGATTCTTTTAGGAACCAATTTTAGTTCCACTACACCAGTAACTCTATAATTTCTATTGTAAGTTGCCATTTTTCCTCTTTCTGAATTGTTTCTATTTTCATTCAGAATCTTAAAGAGACAGACCAACTTAGCCCTTTCACATAAACCTAATATAATCCAGTATATATTTTAAATTTGTTTACCTATTTTGTACTGCACCTCTCTGCACTGGCGTTTTTCCTTTTTATTTAACCCTTTCCTTACCAATGCTGCCTTAAGGCAGCACCAAGGGAATACCGATGCTGCCTCAAGGCAGCACCGTGAGAGTACCAATGCTGCCTTAAGGCAGCACCATGGGAATACCAATGCTGCGTTGAGGCAGCTGATTTATATATTTAAATATTTTATATTATTTCAGTAAATAATGGACAGATTTCTTTTAAAATTCAGTATATATAGAAAATAATATTATACTTATGATTAGAGTCGAATTCAGATGAATTGCTTACTATGGAGATGTTGATACTTGATTATATAAAGCATAAGTCTTAGCTTTAGGCGAACTATAAGACAGAGTGCGGTTGGCACCACCTGTCAGGCATATCACATTTTCATGATTTCTCCATAATATTTTGATTCTAAATACAAAACAACTCACCAGATTTGTTCTCCATGTTTTTTTATAATTATTAATGTAAAAAAAACATAATGTCATCGCGATGAAAAAAAAAGATACACATCTTTGTAGGTGCAGTGCTATATTTGGCCTATGTACAGGCTTTTGTCAATGGAGCAAAAAAGAGTATCAAATTCTTCCTCCAATTGGGAATATTAATATAAGTATCAAAAATTGATCAAATTCATAATAAATGGTATGAAAATAAAGCCTGAAGTCTCTTCGTTTTTTCGATATCATTAAAATTATCTAATTATCTCCCTAAGTTATCTAAATTGGCTCATTTGTGAAGCACCCCTCTGCTCTTTGAGTCATTTTCTATGGCTTGCAGAATAGGCCGGTATTTAGACGTCTGTACAACGTGCGACGTGCGGTACTAGCGGGATAGTTCACTGCGTGCTACGCTAGGCGCGGTAAGGAAAGGGTTAAAAAGGCGCCATGGTCCCGATACACCCCGATATAGCTCTAGTTGCAACAAGCGTAATCAACCATTTTTCTTTTATAATTCCAGAAATAATGCATATTTATGATTGATAATTTATCTGTAGATACAAAACATAGTATATGATATTTCATAATGCTGTTTAATGAAAAAATTAGTTCCAATTTAAAGTATGAAATGTTCAATTTGAGACCTTTATCTATTATCAAATTTCACCATACTTGCGGAGCAGCATTATCATTATATATTCCAGATATTCTGAAAATTTCATAATTTTCAGAATGGTGACATTGATTATTTCATATGATTTCCCATTCAAAGTGTCACTGATATCTTCTGACACGCACCGATGAGCAAAGACAGGCCATTTTCAATTTCAGACCATGAAAATTAACTATCTTTAAAATGTGATAAATCATTTTAAAGCCAATTCCGCCTCCTCATATTTAGTTAGGTACAGTGCAGTTTCTACTATCATATTCCATATTATCCCACATTTTTAACAGCAAAAAAAAAAAATTGAGGGGGTTTGGTGTCGTCATCTACAGCTTACAAAGACACCACTTACAATGACCCATTCAATAATGATTCATACAATAATTTTGTCACACAAAACATCCCCGCAGCATTTGCAGTCACTAAGAATTGAATACTGTCTATTCTTGCCTCTCATATAACTCATCGTGGTGGCCCAGTGGTTAGGGCAGTTGACTTGTAGTCAGAGGTTGTTTGTCTGCATGGGTACGAATCCCAGTAGCAGCCTATCATGATGGTTTAAGTTGGTCACTCAAGTCACTCACCTCACTCACCTCACTCACCTCACTCACGTCAATTGTTTATAACAAAAAAGTGGGAATTTAATGTAAGTGATTTTTCTCTGCATGGAGTCAAAGTCTATTTTTGTGTAAACGGCCTCTTTAAAAAGGGAAAATAAAAAACTATAGCCGAGTCCAGGGATCGAACCCCAGACCTTCAGATTAAAAAGCAGCACCATAACCACTACACCACCAACTACTTATATGATTGCTGTGAGCAATTACAGAATATATAGTTAAAGTATCGTGCCGGCACCGGTTTTCAGTATGCACAAGCTGAAGTCATCTTGTCATATTCCTTTATCACAACTTTATCACAGAACAGCACTGACACTGTTTGGAAATGACCAAAAGTATGGTTATCTTATCCCTAATCGTATAATTGCTATTGTAAGTTGTCATTTTTTCCACTGCACGAAACTAACCACTTTACATATATATGCGAACGGCATATACCGGTATGCTTTTCAGTATACGAGGTGGTCCTATTGCCCGTGTGTAAACGCCTTATCTATTGGTGTATATACATGTCCATGGTGCGGTCATATATACATCATATAGACGCCTGATTCTGTCATATTTAAGCCTCTATCAAATAGTTCCGATGTCTGCCACTTGGGGACACCACTTGTAGCATATTTCATTTACCATTAGTCATTAAGTCCTTGGTATATGGGAAATCCAATGTTATATTATCAATTTTGATTATAAAATTGTTCTAAAACCCTATTTATTATCTTTTTATTAAATACATAGAATAAACCAAGCGTTTTGTTGTTGTTTTAAACGTTTTTAAAGTTTTTCAAAATACCACTCTTCTGATGTCATACTTTGGGTACTGTATATATAACACAAGGTCTGATTAGATATCATCCTACCCCCCCAAGCCGCCACACATTCGCTGCCGACGCTGCTTTGACACCCATAGCCATGGACCGCCCGCCCAGAGACAATAGGGGAACAGGGCTTCACTGAGAGCTCCCACCTAAAGGGCGAAAGCAACACACTGATAAACTGCGGGGGAGGAGGACTTCCTTTTTTATTTTCTATCGAGACATGTAAACGCCGGGCATTTACATGTCCCACAGAGGATATTTCCTATTGTATACGCCTGGTGTGAAATACAGCCAAGTTGGGTCCGTATTTAAAAGGAAACAGTCTTGTAGACGCCTCATACGCTGGTACGGATTACAGGCGTTTACAAATGAAAACAATTCGATTTACAGCCGCTACGTGCGATGCCGTCATGCCGCATATATGAATAAAGGCGTTAGTTTCGTGCAGTGTTCTCTTTCTGAATTATTTCTATTTTCGTTCAGAATCTTACAGAGACAGACCGACTTAAACATTCCCTCTTCATGTCTTTTCTGTAGTCTAAAGGTAGGAAACCCTAAGCTTGAGAGTTTAAATCCCCTCAATCCAGTGCTTTTTTCTTTTTTGAAAGTAATAAATATTCTTTGAACAAATAATGTCAGTTCTTCCACACTAGAATAATCTCTATTTCTCCTTTTAAATTGCTTATATTCCCGCTTTTGAATCTTACAAAATTTATCCACTGGAATGACAGACCTATTGCATTGAGTTATCATTGACTATGAATCAAATTGGATTTGAGCATTCATTTAAGCCCTTTCTCATGCACCAGTTACAGTAGACCACCGCCTAATGGCAACCTGGGTTGCAGAACATTGTTAACTGATACCTTTCCTCAGAACAGTTCTTTCTAATAAATAGGCAAGTGCCTCCCCCTCCCCTATGTAGGCAGACACTTTGGCCCCAATTGGAGGGTGTATGTTTACAAGGGGTTCTACTCTACTTCACATTCTGGGGCATGCAGTATAAACTGTGTACCACTGCACGAAACTTACCGCTTTACATATGTATGCGAAACGCGTCTAACAGTAGGATTTTGCGTCTAGAAGTTAGACCTGTTATCCGTCTCGTAGACGCCTTATCTAGTGGCGTATATACATGTCCATGGTGCGGTCTCATATACGTCATATATATACGCCTGATTCCGTTGTATATACACCAACATCCAATAGTTCCGATCTTTGCAACTTGGGGACACTACTGGTAGCATATTCATGCTAAATAAGTCTGTATTATATGAAAAATACAATCTTATATTACCAATTTATTTTATAAAACCTTTATAAAACCTGATTGAATATAAATTGATTAATTACATATAATAAACCCTGCATTCTTGGTTTTTTTACCGTTTTTCTAATAGATGTTGCCTTGAAAACACCATCCTTCTGTCATATTCTGGGTATTCCCATATAAAAGCCTTTAAGAGGTTAACACCATAGACATTGAGTCCCCAAGAACGGGCGGCGGGCAGCGGCGGGCACCGGAGGGCGGCGAGGGGTGGGGGAGGGTATCTCACTGAGGCAACCTGTACAAACGCGGCTGGCGGCAGGCGGCGGGCGGTGGGCGGCGGGCAACAGGGAGCTTCTCACTGAGGCTGGCTGGGGGTGGGGCGGGGTGGTGGGGGGGGCATCCTACAAACGCCGAGCAGTCGCTAATCCATCTACACACAGTGCAGGGAGGTAGGGGTTGTGTACCAGGGCTTCACTGTGGGTAGAATGAGTGTAGGGTGATGGGGTGGTGAGGTGTCGGGGGGGCGGTAGAGGGTGGGGTTGGGAGGTCGCGGGTGGTGGGTCAGTGTTGGTGCAACCTCTACCAACACCCACAGGACGGGGCGGGCCAATGGTCGCAATTTTGGTTTTTTTTGGTATCATATATACGCCTGGCGTATATATATGTTGCGCAGAGTATATTTTATCTTAAATACGCCAGGCGTGAAAGACAGCCAAGTCGCGCGCGTCTACATATGGAAACTACCTCGTAGACGCCCGGAACGCAGACGCGTATAAGAGGTGTATACAAGTATAAACAAGCCACGATACAGCCGATACGTGCGTTATCCCAATGGCGTATATATATATGTAAATTAGTGGTTTTCGTGCAGTGTACAGCACACGTGTGCAGTAATCATAGCTTACTGCAGGGCTTGGGCAGAAATAGATATCAACACATGGTCAACATGTGATGTCTTAGAATGGAGACATTAGTATTTTGACAGCCTTCTACATCTATTCAGGGTAAAATACCTGTATTCTAGGGTGTATAATGAAGGCAGGAAAGGTTCAGTTTATGCATAGTTATAACAGTAAGTCGGCAGTAATTCTCTTCTGTTATCAGTATACACAACATAAATCCATCCAGAACTTGTCTTTGTTTACAAAGTCATTGAATTTGGTTCAGGAAGTAATGAAAGTTCTACTGCACTAGTCACTTCATAGAATAATCTCTTAGAATCAGGCAAGATAGTTTCAGGCTGTGTATACTGATATCATAATGCAGTCAAGAATTCTGTTCTGTTGCCAGTATGCACAAGCTGAAGTGATCTTGTCATATTCCTTTATCACAACTTTATCACAGAACAGCACTGACAATGTTTGGAAACGACCAAAAGTATGGTTATCTTATCACTCATCTTATCCCTTGGCTCTATTGGTATAGTCTAAGCACAGCACTGACACTGGGTGGATATGAACAGAACTAGCATTTTCATTACAGTGCCTGCCACCTGGTGTATTGTGAGGAACTAGATTTGTCCATGCATTCAGGAATCCCTGAAACGTTCACTCTACAAGTCAGTTTAAGTAATCTAGAAGTAGAGTGTCTGCAAGAGAAACCTTAAGCTGAGAGTTCAATTCCCCTCCATGCAGAACCTTTCTTTTTCTTTCCTCAGTCATAAAGATTCTTTTAGGAACCAATTTTAGTTCCACTACACCAGTAACTCTATAATTTCTATTGTAAGTTGCCATTTTTTCCTCTTTCTGAATTGTTTCTATTTTCATTCAGAATCTTAAAGAGACAGACCAACTTAGCCCTTTCACATAAACCTAATATAATCCAGCATATATTTTAAATTTGTTTACCTATTTTGTACTGCACCTCTCTGCACTGGCGTTTTTCCTTTTTATTTAACCCTTTCCTTACCAATGCTGCCTTAAGGCAGCACCAAGGGAATACCGATGCTGCCTCAAGGCAGCACCGTGAGAGTACCAATGCTGCCTTAAGGCAGCACCATGGGAATACCAATGCTGCGTTGAGGCAGCTGATTTATATATTTAAATATTTTATATTATTTCAGTAAATAATGGACAGATTTCTTTTAAAATTCAGTATATATAGAAAATAATATTATACTTATGATTAGAGTCGAATTCAGATGAATTGCTTACTATGGTGATGTTGATACTTGATTATATAAAGCATAAGTCTTAGCTTTAGGCGAACTATAAGACAGAGTGCGGTTGGCACCACCTGTCAGGCATATCACATTTTCATGATTTCTCCATAATATTTTGATTCTAAATACAAAACAACTCACCAGATTTGTTCTCCATGTTTTTTTATAATTATTAATGTAAAAAAAACATAATGTCATCGCGATGAAAAAAAAAGATACACATCTTTGTAGGTGCAGTGCTATATTTGGCCTATGTACAGGCTTTTGTCAATGGAGCAAAAAAGAGTATCAAATTCTTCCTCCAATTGGGAATATTAATATAAGTATCAAATATTGATCAAATTCATAATAAATGGTATGAAAATAAAGCCTGAAGTCTCTTCGTTTTTTCGATATCATTAAAATTATCTAATTATCTCCCTAAGTTATCTAAATTGGCTCATTTGTGAAGCACCCCTCTGCTCTTTGAGTCATTTTCTATGGCTTGCAGAATAGGCCGGTATTTAGACGTCTGTACAACGTGCGACGTGCGGTACTAGCGGGATAGTTCACTGCGTGCTACGCTAGGCGCGGTAAGGAAAGGGTTAAAAAGGCGCCATGGTCCCGATACACCCCGATATAGCTCTAGTTGCAACCAGCGTAATCAACCATTTTTCTTTTATAATTCCAGAAATAATGCATATTTATGATTGATAATTTATCTGTAGATACAAAACATAGTATATGATATTTCATAATGCTGTTTAATGAAAAAATTAGTTCCAATTTAAAGTATGAAATGTTCAATTTGAGACCTTTATCTATTATCAAATTTCACCATACTTGCGGAGCAGCATTATCATTATATATTCCAGATATTCTGAAAATTTCATAATTTTCAGAATGGTGACATTGATTATTTCATATGATTTCCCATTCAAAGTGTCACTGATATTTTCTGACACACACCGATGAGCAAAGACAGGCCATTTTCAATTTCAGACCATGAAAATTAACTATCTTTAAAATGTGATAAATCATTTTAAAGCCAATTCCGCCTCCTCATATTTAGTTAGGTACAGTGCAGTTTCTACTATCATATTCCATATTATCCCACATTTTTAACAGCAAAAAAAAAAAATTGAGGGGGTTTGGTGTCGTCATCTACAGCTTACAAAGACACCGCTTACAACGACCCATTCAATAATGATTCATACAATGATTTTGTCACACAAAACATCCCCGCAGCATTTGCAGTCACTAAGAATTGAATACTGTCTATTCTTGCCTCTCATATAACTCATTGTGGTGGCCCAGTGGTTAGGGCAGTTGACTTGTAGTCAGAGGTTGTTTGTCTGCATGGGTACGAATCCCAGTAGCAGCCTATCATGATGGTTTAAGTTGGTCACTCACCTCACTCACCTCACTCACGTCAATTGTTTATAACAAAAAAGTGGGAATTTAATGTAAGTGATTTTTCTCTGCATGGAGTCAAAGTCTATTTTTGTGTAAACGGCCTCTTTAAAAAGGGAAAATAAAAAACTATAGGCGAGTCCAGGGATCGAACCCCAGACCTTCAGATTAAAAAGCAGCACCATAACCACTACACCACCAACTACTTATATGATTGCTGTGAGCAATTACAGAATATATAGTTAAAGTATCGTGCCGGCACCGGTTTTCAGTATGCACAAGCTGAAGTCATCTTGTCATATTCCTTTATCACAACTTTATCACAGAACAGCACTGACACTGTTTGGAAATGACCAAAAGTATGGTTATCTTATCCCTAATCGTATAATTGCTATTGTAAGTTGTCATTTTTTCCACTGCACGAAACTAACCACTTTACATATATATGCGAACGGCATATACCGGTATGCTTTTCAGTATACGAGGTGGTCCTATTGCCCGTGTGTAAACGCCTTATCTATTGGTGTATATACATGTCCATGGTGCGGTCATATATACATCATATAGACGCCTGATTCTGTCATATTTAAGCCTCTATCAAATAGTTCCGATGTCTGCCACTTGGGGACACCACTTGTAGCATATTTCTTTTACCATTAGTCATTAAGTCCTTGGTATATGGGAAATCCAATGTTATATTATCAATTTTGATTATAAAATTGTTCTAAAACCCTATTTATTATCTTTTTATTAAATACATAGAATAAACCAAGCGTTTTGTTGTTGTTTTAAACGTTTTTAAAGTTTTTCAAAATACCACTCTTCTGATGTCATACTTTGGGTACTGTATATATAACACAAGGTCTGATTAGATATCAACCTACCCCCCCAAGCCACCACACATTTGCTGCCGACGCTGCTTTGACACCCATAGCCATGGACCGCCCGCCCAGAGACAATAGGGGAACAGGGCTTCACTGAGAGCTCCCACCTAAAGGGCGAAAGCAACACACTGATAAACCGCGGGGGAGGAGGACTTCCTTTTTTATTTTCTATCGAGACATGTAAACGCCGGGCATTTACATGTCCCACAGAGGATATTTCCTATTGTATACGCCTGGTGTGAAATACAGCCAAGTTGGGTCCGTATTTAAAAGGAAACAGTCTTGTAGACGCCTCATACGCTGGTACGGATTACAGGCGTTTACAAATGAAAACAATTCGATTTACAGCCGCTACGTGCGATGCCGTCATGCCGCATATATGATTAAAGGCGTTAGTTTCGTGCAGTGTTCTCTTTCTGAATTATTTCTATTTTCGTTCAGAATCTTACAGAGACAGACCGACTTAAACATTCCCTCTTCATGTCTTTTCTGTAGTCTAAAGGTAGGAAACCCTAAGCTTGAGAGTTTAAATCCCCTCAATCCAGGGCTTTTTTCTTTTTTGAAAGTAATAAATATTCTTTGAACAAATAATGTCAGTTCTTCCACACTAGAATAATCTATATTTCTCCTTTTAAATTGCTTATATTCCCGCTTTTGAATCTTACAAAATTTATCCACTGGAATGACAGACCTATTGCATTGAGTTATCATTGACTATGAATCAAATTGGATTTGAGCATTCATTTAAGCCCTTTCTCATGCACCAGTTACAGTAGACCACCGCCTAATGGCAACCTGGGTTGCAGAACATTGTTAACTGATACCTTTCCTCAGAACAGTTCTTTCTAATAAATAGGCAAGTGCCTCCCCCTCCCCTATGTAGGCAGACACTTTGGCCCCAATTGGAGGGTGTATGTTTACAAGGGGTTCTACTCTACTTCACATTCTGGGGCATGCAGTATAAACTGTGTACCACTGCACGAAACTTACCGCTTTACATATGTATGCGAAACGCGTCTAACAGTAGGATTTTGCGTCTAGAAGTTAGACCTGTTATCCGTCTCGTAGACGCCTTATCTAGTGGCGTATATACATGTCCATGGTGCGGTCTCATATACGTCATATATATACGCCTGATTCCGTTGTATATACACCAACATCCAATAGTTCCGATCTTTGCAACTTGGGGACACTACTGGTAGCATATTCATGCTAAATAAGTCTGTATTATATGAAAAATACAATCTTATATTACCAATTTATTTTATAAAACCTTTATAAAACCTGATTGAATATAAATTGATTAATTACATATAATAAACCCTGCATTCTTGGTTTTTTTACCGTTTTTCTAATAGATGTTGCCTTGAAAACACCATCCTTCTGTCATATTCTGGGTATTCCCATATAAAAGCCTTTAAGAGGTTAACACCATAGACATTGAGTCCCCAAGAACGGGCGGCGGGCAGCGGCGGGCACCGGAGGGCGGCGAGGGGTGGGGGAGGGTATCTCACTGAGGCAACCTGTACAAACGCGGCTGGCGGCAGGCGGCGGGCGGTGGGCGGCGGGCAACAGGGAGCTTCTCACTGAGGCTGGCTGGGGGTGGGGCGGGGTGGTGGGGGGGGGCATCCTACAAACGCCGAGCAGTCGCTAATCCATCTACACACAGTGCAGGGAGGTAGGGGTTGTGTACCAGGGCTTCACTGTGGGTAGAATGAGTGTAGGGTGATGGGGTGGTGAGGTGTCGGGGGGGCGGTAGAGGGTGGGGTTGGGAGGTCGCGGGTGGTGGGTCAGTGTTGGTGCAACCTCTACCAACACCCACAGGACGGGGCGGGCCACGGGTCGCAATTTTGGTTTTTTTTGGTATCATATATACGCCTGGCGTATATATATGTTGCGCAGAGTATATTTTATCTTAAATACGCCAGGCGTGAAAGACAGCCAAGTCGCGCGCGTCTACATATGGAAACTACCTCGTAGACGCCCGGAACGCAGACGCGTATAAGAGGTGTATACAAGTATAAACAAGCCACGATACAGCCGATACGTGCGTTATCCCAATGGCGTATATATATATGTAAATTAGTGGTTTTCGTGCAGTGTACAGCACACGTGTGCAGTAATCATAGCTTACTGCAGGGCTTGGGCAGAAATAGATATCAACACATGGTCAACATGTGATGTCTTAGAATGGAGACATTAGTATTTTGACAGCCTTCTACATCTATTCAGGGTAAAATACCTGTATTCTAGGGTGTATAATGAAGGCAGGAAAGGTTCAGTTTATGCATAGTTATAACAGTAAGTCGGCAGTAATTCTCTTCTGTTATCAGTATACACAACATAAATCCATCCAGAACTTGTCTTTGTTTACAAAGTCATTGAATTTGGTTCAGGAAGTAATGAAAGTTCTACTGCACTAGTCACTTCATAGAATAATCTCTTAGAATCAGGCAAGATAGTTTCAGGCTGTGTATACTGATATCATAATGCAGTCAAGAATTCTGTTCTGTTGCCAGTATGCACAAGCTGAAGTGATCTTGTCATATTCCTTTATCACAACTTTATCACAGTACAGCACTGACACTGTTTGGAAACGACCAAAAGTATGGTTATCTTATCACTCATCTTATCCCTTGGCTCTATTGGTATAGTCTAAGCACAGCACTGACACTGGGTGGATATGAACAGAACTAGCATTTTCATTACAGTGCCTGCCACCTGGTGTATTGTGAGGAACTAGATTTGTCCATGCATTCAGGAATCCCTGAAACGTTCACTCTACAAGTCAGTTTAAGTAGTCTAGAAGTAGAGTGTCTGCAAGAGAAACCTTAAGCTGAGAGTTCAATTCCCCTCCATGCAGAACCTTTCTTTTTCTTTCCTCAGTCATAAAGATTCTTTTAGGAACCAATTTTAGTTCCACTACACCAGTAACTCTATAATTTCTATTGTAAGTTGCCATTTTTCCTCTTTCTGAATTGTTTCTATTTTCATTCAGAATCTTAAAGAGACAGACCAACTTAGCCCTTTCACATAAACCTAATATAATCCAGCATATATTTTAAATTTGTTTACCTATTTTGTACTGCACCTCTCTGCACTGGCGTTTTTCCTTTTTATTTAACCCTTTCCTTACCAATGCTGCCTTAAGGCAGCACCAAGGGAATACCGATGCTGCCTCAAGGCAGCACCGTGAGAGTACCAATGCTGCCTTAAGGCAGCACCATGGGAATACCAATGCTGCGTTGAGGCAGCTGATTTATATTATTAAATATTTTATATTATTTCAGTAAATAATGGACAGATTTCTTTTAAAATTCAGTATATATAGAAAATAATATTATACTTATGATTAGAGTCGAATTCAGATGAATTGCTTACTATGGTGATGTTGATACTTGATTATATAAAGCATAAGTCTTAGATTTAGGCGAACTATAAGACAGAGTGCGGTTGGCGCCACCTGTCAGGCATATCACATTTTCATGATTTCTCCATAATATTTTGATTCTAAATACAAAACAACTCACCAGATTTGTTCTCCATTTTTTTTTATAATTATTAATGTAAAAAAAACATAATGTCATCGCGATGAAAAAAAAGATACACATCTTTGTAGGTGCAGTGCTATATTTGGCCTATGTACAGGCTTTTGTCAATGGAGCAAAAAAGAGTATCAAATTCTTCCTCCAATAGGGAATATTAATATAAGTATCAAATATTGATCAAATTCATAATAAATGGTATGAAAATAAAGCCTGAAGTCTCTTCGTTTTTTCGATATCATTAAAATTATCTAATTATCTCCCTAAGTTATCTAAATTGGCTAATTTGTGAAGCACCCCTCTGCTCTTTAAGTCATTTTCTATGGCTTGCAGAATAGGCCGGTATTTAGACGTCTGTACAACGTGCGACGTGCGGTACTAGCGGGATAGTTCACTGCGTGCTACGCTAGGCGCGGTAAGGAAAGGGTTAAAAAGCTGCCATGGTCCCGATACACCCCGATATAGCTCTAGTTGCAACAAGCGTAATCAACCATTTTTCTTTTATAATTCCAGAAATAATGCATATTTCTGATTGATAATTTATCTGTAGATACAAAACATAGTATATGATATTTCATAATGCTGTTTAATGAAAAAATTAGTTCCAATTTAAAGTATGAAATGATCAATTTGAGACCTTTATCTATTATCAAATTTCACCATAATTGCGGAGCAGCATTATCATTATATATTCCAGATATTCTGAAAATTTCATAATTTTCAGAATGGTGACATTGATTATTTCATATGATTTCCCATTCAAAGTGTCACTGATATCTTCTGACACGCACCGATGAGCAAAGACGGGCCATTTTCAATTTCAGACCATGAAAATTAACTATCTTTAAAATGTGATAAATCATTTTAAAGCCAATTCCGCCTCCTCATATTTAGTTAGGTACAGTGCAGTTTCTACTATCATATTCCATATTATCCCACATTTTTAACAGCAAAAAAAAGAATTTGAGGGGGTTTGGTGTCGTCATCTACAGCTTACAAAGACACCACTTACAACGACCCATTCAATAATGATTCATACAATAATTTTGTCACACAAAACATCCCCGCAGCATTTGCAGTCACTAAGAATTGAATACTGTCTATTCTTGCCTCTCATATAACTCATTGTGGTGGCCCAGTGGTTAGGGCAGTTGACTTGTAGTCAGAGGTTGTTTGTCTGCATGGGTACGAATCCCAGTAGCAGCCTAGCATGATGGTTTAAGTTGGTCACTCACCTCACTCACCTCACTCACCTCACTCACGTCAATTATTTATAACAAAAATGTGGGACTTTAATGTAAGTGATTTTTCTCTGCATGGAGTCAAAGTCTATTTTTGTGTAAACGGCCTCTTTAAAAAGGGAAAATAAAAAACTATAGCCGAGTCCAGGGATCGAACCCCAGACCTTCAGATTAAAAAGCAGCACCATAACCACTACACCACCAACTACTTAAATGAATGCCATGAGCAATTACAGAATATATAGTTAAAGTATCGTGCCGGCACCGGTTTTCAGTATGCACAAGCTGAAGTCATCTTGTCATATTCCTTTATCACAACTTTATCACAGGACAGCACTGACACTGTTTGGAAATGACCAAAAGTATGGTTATCTTATCCCTAATCGTATAATTGCTATTGTAAGTTGTCATTTTTTCCACTGCACGAAACTAACCACTTTACATATATATGCGAACGGCATATACCGGTATGCTTTTCAGTATACGAGGTGGTCCTATTGCCCGTGTGTAAACGCCTTATCTATTGGTGTATATACATGTCCATGGTGCGGTCATATATACATCATATAGACGCCTGATTCTGTCATATTTAAGCCTCTATCAAATAGTTCCGATGTCTGCCACTTGGGGACACCACTTGTAGCATATTTCATTTACCATTAGTCATTAAGTCCTTGGTATATGGGAAATCCAATGTTATATTATCAATTTTGATTATAAAATTGTTCTAAAACCCTATTTATTATCTTTTTATTAAATACATAGAATAAACCAAGCGTTTTGTTGTTGTTTTAAACGTTTTTAAAGTTTTTCAAAATACCACTCTTCTAATGTCATACTTTGGGTACTGTATATATAACACAAGGTCTGATTAGATATCAACCTACCCCCCCAAGCCGCCACACATTTGCTGCCGACGCTGCTTTGACACCCATAGCCATGGACCGCCCGCCCAGAGACAATAGGGGAACAGGGCTTCACTGAGAGCTCCCACCTAAAGGGCGAAAGCAACACACTGATAAACCGCAGGGGAGGAGGACTTCCTTTTTTATTTTCTATCGAGACATGTAAATGCCGGGCATTTACATGTCCCACAGAGGATATTTCCTATTGTATACGCCTGGTGTAAAATACAGCCAAGTTGGGTCCGTATTTAAAAGGAAACAGTCTTGTAGACGCCTCATACGCTGGTACGGATTACAGGCGTTTACAAATGAAAACAAGTCGATTTACAGCCGCTACGTGCGATGCCGTCATGCCAAATATATGAATAAAGGCGTTAGTTTCGTGCAGTGTTCTCTTTCTGAATTATTTCTATTTTCGTTCAGAATCTTACAGAGACAGACCGACTTAAACATTCCCTCTTCATGTCTT
The DNA here is from genome assembly GCA_950022655.1 of Alentia gelatinosa. Taxonomy (NCBI): domain Eukaryota; kingdom Metazoa; phylum Annelida; class Polychaeta; order Phyllodocida; family Polynoidae; genus Alentia; species Alentia gelatinosa. The sequence goes on along the minus strand of OX465580.1, from coordinate 40,986,421 downwards.
TTCTGTAGTCTAAAGGTAGGAAACCCTAAGCTTGAGAGTTTAAATCCCCTCAATCCAGGGCTTTTTTCTTTTTTGAAAGTAATAAATATTCTTTGAACAAATAATGTCAGTTCTTCCACACTAGAATAATCTCTATTTCTCCTTTTAAATTGCTTATATTCCCGCTTTTGAATCTTACAAAATTTATCCACTGGAATGACAGACCTATTGCATTGAGTTATCATTGACTATGAATCAAATTGGATTTGAGCATTCATTTAAGCCCTTTCTCATGCACCAGTTACAGTAGACCACCGCCTAATGGCAACCTGGGTTGCAGAACATTGTTAACTGATACCTTTCCTCAGAACAGTTCTTTCTAATAAATAGGCAAGTGCCTCCCCCTCCCCTATGTAGGCAGACACTTTGGCCCCAATTGGAGGGTGTATGTTTACAAGGGGTTCTACTCTACTTCACATTCTGGGGCATGCAGTATAAACTGTGTACCACTGCACGAAACTTACCGCTTTACATATGTATGCGAAACGCGTCTAACAGTAGGATTTTGCGTCTAGAAGTTAGACCTGTTATCCGTCTCGTAGACGCCTTATCTAGTGGCGTATATACATGTCCATGGTGCGGTCTCATATACGTCATATATATACGCCTGATTCCGTTGTATATACACCAACATCCAATAGTTCCGATCTTTGCAACTTGGGGACACTACTGGTAGCATATTCATGCTAAATAAGTCTGTATTATATGAAAAATACAATCTTATATTACCAATTTATTTTATAAAACCTTTATAAAACCTGATTGAATATAAATTAATTAATTACATATAATAAACCCTGCATTCTTGGTTTTTTTACCGTTTTTCTAATAGATGTTGCCTAGAAAACACCATCCTTCTGTCAAATTCTGGGTATTCCCATATAAAAGCCTTTAAGAGGTTAACACCATAGGCATTGAGTCCCCAAGAACGGGCGGCGGGCAGCGGCGGGCACCGGAGGGCGGTGAGGGGTGGGCGAGGGTATCTCATTCAGGCAACCTGTACAAACGCGGCTGGCGGCAGGCGGCAGGCGGTGAGCGGCGGGCAACGGGGGGCTTCTCACTGAGGCTGGCTGGGGGTGGGGCGGGGTGGTGGGGGGGGCATCCTACAAACGCCGAGCGGTCGCTAATCCATCTACACACAGTGCAGGGAGGTGGGGGTTGTGTACCAGGGCTTCACTGTGGGTAGAATGAGTGTAGGGTGGTGGGGTGGTGGGGTGTCGGGGGGGGGGGCGGTAGAGGGTGGGGTTGGGAGGTCGCGGGTGGTGGGTCAGTGTTGGTGCAACCTCTACCAACACCCACAGGACGGGGCGGGCCGCGGGTCGCAATTTTGGTTTTCTTGGTATCATATATACGCCTGGCGTATATATATGTTGCGCAGAGTATATTTTATCTTAAATACGCCAGGCGTGAAAGACAGCCAAGTCGCGCGCGTCTACATATGGAAACTACCTCGTAGACGCCCGGAAGGCAGACGCGTATAAGAGGTGTATACAAGTATAAACAAGCCACGATACAGCCGATACGTGCGTTATCCCAATGGCGTATATATATATATGTAAATTAGTGGTTTTCGTGCAGTGTACAGCACACGTGTGCAGTAATCATAGCTTACTGCAGGGCTTGGGCAGAAATAGATATCAACACATGGTCATCATCTGATGTCTTAGAATGGAGACATTAGTATTTTGACAGCCTTCTACATCTATTCAGGGTAAAATACCTGTATTCTAGGGTGTATAATGAAGGCAGGAAAGCTTCAGTTTATGCATAGTTATAACAGTAAGTCGGCAGTAATTCTCTTCTGTTATCAGTATACACAACATAAATCCATCCAGAACTTGTCTTTGTTTACAAAGTCATTGAATTTGGTTCAGGAAGTAATGAAAGTTCTACTGCACTAGTCACTTCATAGAATAGTCTCTTAGAATCAGGCAAGATAGTTTCAGGCTGTGTATACTGATATCATAATGCAGTCAAGAATTCTGTTCTGTTGCCAGTATGCACAAGCTGAAGTGATCTTGTCATATTCCTTTATCACAACTTTATCACAGTACAGCACTGACAATGTTTGAAAATTACCAAGAGTATGGTTATCTTATCACTCATCTTATCCCTTGGCTCTATTGGTATAGTCTAAGCACAGCACTGACACTGGGTGGATATGAACAGAACTAGCATTTTCATTACAGTGCCTGCCACCTGGTGTATTGTGAGGAACTAGATTTGTCCATGCATTCAGGAATCCCTGAAACGTTCACTCTACAAGTCAGTTTAAGTAATCTAGAAGTAGAGTGTCTGCAAGAGAAACCTTAAGCTGAGAGTTCAATTCCCCTCCATGCAGAACCTTTCTTTTTCTTTCCTCAGTCATAAAGATTCTTTTAGGAACCAATTTTAGTTCCACTACACCAGTAACTCTATAATTTCTATTGTAAGTTGCCATTTTTCCTCTTTCTGAATTGTTTCTATTTTCATTCAGAATCTTAAAGAGACAGACCAACTTAGCCCTTTCACATAAACCTAATATAATCCAGCATATATTTTAAATTTGTTTACCTATTTTGTACTGCACCTCTCTGCACTGGCGTTTTTCCTTTTTATTTAACCCTTTCCTTACCAATGCTGCCTTAAGGCAGCACCAAGGGAATACCGATGCTGCCTCAAGGCAGCACCGTGAGAGTACCAATGCTGCCTTAAGGCAGCACCATGGGAATACCAATGCTGCGTTGAGCAGCTGATTTATATATTTAAATATTTTATATTATTTCAGTAAATAATGGACAGATTTCTTTTAAAATTCAGTATATATAGAAAATAATATTATACTTATGATTAGAGTCGAATTCAGATGAATTGCTTACTATGGAGATGTTGATACTTGATTATATAAAGCATAAGTCTTAGCTTTAGGCGAACTATAAGACAGAGTGCGGTTGGCACCACCTGTCAGGCATATCACATTTTCATGATTTCTCCATAATATTTTGATTCTAAATACAAAACAACTCACCAGATTTGTTCTCCATGTTTTTTTATAATTATTAATGTAAAAAAAAAATAATGTCATCGCGATGAAAAAAAAAGATACACATCTTTGTAGGTGCAGGGCTATATTTGGCCTATGTACAGGCTTTTGTCAATGGAGCAAAAAAGAGTATCAAATTCTTCCTCCAATTGGGAATATTAATATAAGTATCAAAAATTGATCAAATTCATAATAAATGGTATGAAAATAAAGCCTGAAGTCTCTTCGTTTTTTCGATATCATTAAAATTATCTAATTATCTCCCTAAGTTATCTAAATTGGCTCATTTGTGAAGCACCCCTCTGCTCTTTGAGTCATTTTCTATGGCTTGCAGAATAGGCCGGTATTTAGACGTCTGTACAACGTGCGACGTGCGGTACTAGCGGGATAGTTCACTGCGTGCTACGCTAGGCGCGGTAAGGAAAGGGTTAAAAAGGCGCCATGGTCCCGATACACCCCGATATAGCTCTAGTTGCAACAAGCGTAATCAACCATTTTTCTTTTATAATTCCAGAAATAATGCATATTTATGATTGATAATTTATCTGTAGATACAAAACATAGTATATGATATTTCATAATGCTGTTTAATGAAAAAATTAGTTCCAATTTAAAGTATGAAATGTTCAATTTGAGACCTTTATCTATTATCAAATTTCACCATACTTGCGGAGCAGCATTATCATTATATATTCCAGATATTCTGAAAATTTCATAATTTTCAGAATGGTGACATTGATTATTTCATATGATTTCCCATTCAAAGTGTCACTGATATCTTCTGACACGCACCGATGAGCAAAGACAGGCCATTTTCAATTTCAGACCATGAAAATTAACTATCTTTAAAATGTGATAAATCATTTTAAAGCCAATTCCGCCTCCTCATATTTAGTTAGGTACAGTGCAGTTTCTACTATCATATTCCATATTATCCCACATTTTTAACAGCAAAAAAAATAAATTGAGGGGGTTTGGTGTCGTCATCTACAGCTTACAAAGACACCACTTACAACGACCCATTCAATAATGATTCATACAATAATTTTGTCACACAAAACATCCCCGCAGCATTTGCAGTCACTAAGAATTGAATACTGTCTATTCTTGCCTCTCATATAACTCATTGTGGTGGCCCAGTGGTTAGGGCAGTTGACTTGTAGTCAGAGGTTGTTTGTCTGCATGGGTACGAATCCCAGTAGCAGCCTATCATGATGGTTTAAGTTGGTCACTCAAGTCACTCACCTCACTCACCTCACTCACCTCACTCACGTCAATTGTTTATAACAAAAAAGTGGGAATTTAATGTAAGTGATTTTTCTCTGCATGGAGTCAAAGTCTATTTTTGTGTAAACGGCCTCTTTAAAAAGGGAAAATAAAAAACTATAGCCGAGTCCAGGGATCGAACCCCAGACCTTCAGATTAAAAAGCAGCACCATAACCACTACACCACCAACTACTTATATGATTGCTGTGAGCAATTACAGAATATATAGTTAAAGTATCGTGCCGGCACCGGTTTTCAGTATGCACAAGCTGAAGTCATCTTGTCATATTCCTTTATCACAACTTTATCACAGAACAGCACTGACACTGTTTGGAAATGACCAAAAGTATGGTTATCTTATCCCTAATCGTATAATTGCTATTGTAAGTTGTCATTTTTTCCACTGCACGAAACTAACCACTTTACATATATATGCGAACGGCATATACCGGTATGCTTTTCAGTATACGAGGTGGTCCTATTGCCCGTGTGTAAACGCCTTATCTATTGGTGTATATACATGTCCATGGTGCGGTCATATATACATCATATAGACGCCTGATTCTGTCATATTTAAGCCTCTATCAAATAGTTCCGATGTCTGCCACTTGGGGACACCACTTGTAGCATATTTCATTTACCATTAGTCATTAAGTCCTTGGTATATGGGAAATCCAATGTTATATTATCAATTTTGATTATAAAATTGTTCTAAAACCCTATTTATTATCTTTTTATTAAATACATAGAATAAACCAAGCGTTTTGTTGTTGTTTTAAACGTTTTTAAAGTTTTTCAAAATACCACTCTTCTGATGTCATACTTTGGGTACTGTATATATAACACAAGGTCTGATTAGATATCATCCTACCCCCCCAAGCCGCCACACATTCGCTGCCGACGCTGCTTTGACACCCATAGCCATGGACCGCCCGCCCAGAGACAATAGGGGAACAGGGCTTCACTGAGAGCTCCCACCTAAAGGGCGAAAGCAACACACTGATAAACTGCGGGGGAGGAGGACTTCCTTTTTTATTTTCTATCGAGACATGTAAACGCCGGGCATTTACATGTCCCACAGAGGATATTTCCTATTGTATACGCCTGGTGTGAAATATAGCCAAGTTGGGTCCGTATTTAAAAGGAAACAGTCTTGTAGACGCCTCATACGCTGGTACGGATTACAGGCGTTTACAAATGAAAACAATTCGATTTACAGCCGCTACGTGCGATGCCGTCATGCCGCATATATGAATAAAGGCGTTAGTTTCGTGCAGTGTTCTCTTTCTGAATTATTTCTATTTTCGTTCAGAATCTTACAGAGACAGACCGACTTAAACATTCCCTCTTCATGTCTTTTCTGTAGTCTAAAGGTAGGAAACCCTAAGCTTGAGAGTTTGAATCCCCTCAATCCAGTGCTTTTTTCTTTTTTGAAAGTAATAAATATTCTTTGAACAAATAATGTCAGTTCTTCCACACTAGAATAATCTCTATTTCTCCTTTTAAATTGCTTATATTCCCGCTTTTGAATCTTACAAAATTTATCCACTGGAATGACAGACCTATTGCATTGAGTTATCATTGACTATGAATCAAATTGGATTTGAGCATTCATTTAAGCCCTTTCTCATGCACCAGTTACAGTAGACCACCGCCTAATGGCAACCTGGGTTGCAGAACATTGTTAACTGATACCTTTCCTCAGAACAGTTCTTTCTAATAAATAGGCAAGTGCCTCCCCCTCCCCTATGTAGGCAGACACTTTGGCCCCAATTGGAGGGTGTATGTTTACAAGGGGTTCTACTCTACTTCACATTCTGGGGCATGCAGTATAAACTGTGTACCACTGCACGAAACTTACCGCTTTACATATGTATGCGAAACGCGTCTAACAGTAGGATTTTGCGTCTAGAAGTTAGACCTGTTATCCGTCTCGTAGACGCCTTATCTAGTGGCGTATATACATGTCCATGGTGCGGTCTCATATACGTCATATATATACGCCTGATTCCGTTGTATATACACCAACATCCAATAGTTCCGATCTTTGCAACTTGGGGACACTACTGGTAGCATATTCATGCTAAATAAGTCTGTATTATATGAAAAATACAATCTTATATTACCAATTTATTTTATAAAACCTTTATAAAACCTGATTGAATATAAATTGATTAATTACATATAATAAACCCTGCATTCTTGGTTTTTTTACCGTTTTTCTAATAGATGTTGCCTTGAAAACACCATCCTTCTGTCATATTCTGGGTATTCCCATATAAAAGCCTTTAAGAGGTTAACACCATAGACATTGAGTCCCCAAGAACGGGCGGCGGGCAGCGGCGGGCACCGGAGGGCGGCGAGGGGTGGGGGAGGGTATCTCACTGAGGCAACCTGTACAAACGCGGCTGGCGGCAGGCGGCGGGCGGTGGGCGGCGGGCAACAGGGAGCTTCTCACTGAGGCTGGCTGGGGGTGGGGCGGGGTGGTGGGGGGGGCATCCTACAAACGCCGAGCAGTCGCTAATCCATCTACACACAGTGCAGGGAGGTAGGGGTTGTGTACCAGGGCTTCACTGTGGGTAGAATGAGTGTAGGGTGATGGGGTGGTGAGGTGTCGGGGGGGCGGTAGAGGGTGGGGTTGGGAGGTCGCGGGTGGTGGGTCAGTGTTGGTGCAACCTCTACCAACACCCACAGGACGGGGCGGGCCACGGGTCGCAATTTTGGTTTTTTTTGGTATCATATATACGCCTGGCGTATATATATGTTGCGCAGAGTATATTTTATCTTAAATACGCCAGGCGTGAAAGACAGCCAAGTCGCGCGCGTCTACATATGGAAACTACCTCGTAGACGCCCGGAACGCAGACGCGTATAAGAGGTGTATACAAGTATAAACAAGCCACGATACAGCCGATACGTGCGTTATCCCAATGGCGTATATATATATGTAAATTAGTGGTTTTCGTGCAGTGTACAGCACACGTGTGCAGTAATCATAGCTTACTGCAGGGCTTGGGCAGAAATAGATATCAACACATGGTCAACATGTGATGTCTTAGAATGGAGACATTAGTATTTTGACAGCCTTCTACATCTATTCAGGGTAAAATACCTGTATTCTAGGGTGTATAATGAAGGCAGGAAAGGTTCAGTTTATGCATAGTTATAACAGTAAGTCGGCAGTAATTCTCTTCTGTTATCAGTATACACAACATAAATCCATCCAGAACTTGTCTTTGTTTACAAAGTCATTGAATTTGGTTCAGGAAGTAATGAAAGTTCTACTGCACTAGTCACTTCATAGAATAATCTCTTAGAATCAGGCAAGATAGTTTCAGGCTGTGTATACTGATATCATAATGCAGTCAAGAATTCTGTTCTGTTGCCAGTATGCACAAGCTGAAGTGATCTTGTCATATTCCTTTATCACAACTTTATCACAGTACAGCACTGACACTGTTTGGAAACGACCAAAAGTATGGTTATCTTATCACTCATCTTATCCCTTGGCTCTATTGGTATAGTCTAAGCACAGCACTGACACTGGGTGGATATGAACAGAACTAGCATTTTCATTACAGTGCCTGCCACCTGGTGTATTGTGAGGAACTAGATTTGTCCATGCATTCAGGAATCCCTGAAACGTTCACTCTACAAGTCAGTTTAAGTAGTCTAGAAGTAGAGTGTCTGCAAGAGAAACCTTAAGCTGAGAGTTCAATTCCCCTCCATGCAGAACCTTTCTTTTTCTTTCCTCAGTCATAAAGATTCTTTTAGGAACCAATTTTAGTTCCACTACACCAGTAACTCTATAATTTCTATTGTAAGTTGCCATTTTTCCTCTTTCTGAATTGTTTCTATTTTCATTCAGAATCTTAAAGAGACAGACCAACTTAGCCCTTTCACATAAACCTAATATAATCCAGCATATATTTTAAATTTGTTTACCTATTTTGTACTGCACCTCTCTGCACTGGCGTTTTTCCTTTTTATTTAACCCTTTCCTTACCAATGCTGCCTTAAGGCAGCACCAAGGGAATACCGATGCTGCCTCAAGGCAGCACCGTGAGAGTACCAATGCTGCCTTAAGGCAGCACCATGGGAATACCAATGCTGCGTTGAGGCAGCTGATTTATATTATTAAATATTTTATATTATTTCAGTAAATAATGGACAGATTTCTTTTAAAATTCAGTATATATAGAAAATAATATTATACTTATGATTAGAGTCGAATTCAGATGAATTGCTTACTATGGTGATGTTGATACTTGATTATATAAAGCATAAGTCTTAGATTTAGGCGAACTATAAGACAGAGTGCGGTTGGCGCCACCTGTCAGGCATATCACATTTTCATGATTTCTCCATAATATTTTGATTCTAAATACAAAACAACTCACCAGATTTGTTCTCCATTTTTTTTTATAATTATTAATGTAAAAAAAACATAATGTCATCGCGATGAAAAAAAAGATACACATCTTTGTAGGTGCAGTGCTATATTTGGCCTATGTACAGGCTTTTGTCAATGGAGCAAAAAAGAGTATCAAATTCTTCCTCCAATAGGGAATATTAATATAAGTATCAAATATTGATCAAATTCATAATAAATGGTATGAAAATAAAGCCTGAAGTCTCTTCGTTTTTTCGATATCATTAAAATTATCTAGTTATCTCCCTAAGTTATCTAAATTGGCTAATTTGTGAAGCACCCCTCTGCTCTTTAAGTCATTTTCTATGGCTTGCAGAATAGGCCGGTATTTAGACGTCTGTACAACGTGCGACGTGCGGTACTAGCGGGATAGTTCACTGCGTGCTACGCTAGGCGCGGTAAGGAAAGGGTTAAAAAGCTGCCATGGTCCCGATACACCCCGATATAGCTCTAGTTGCAACAAGCGTAATCAACCATTTTTCTTTTATAATTCCAGAAATAATGCATATTTCTGATTGATAATTTATCTGTAGATACAAAACATAGTATATGATATTTCATAATGCTGTTTAATGAAAAAATTAGTTCCAATTTAAAGTATGAAATGATCAATTTGAGACCTTTATCTATTATCAAATTTCACCATAATTGCGGAGCAGCATTATCATTATATATTCCAGATATTCTGAAAATTTCATAATTTTCAGAATGGTGACATTGATTATTTCATATGATTTCCCATTCAAAGTGTCACTGATATCTTCTGACACGCACCGATGAGCAAAGACGGGCCATTTTCAATTTCAGACCATGAAAATTAACTATCTTTAAAATGTGATAAATCATTTTAAAGCCAATTCCGCCTCCTCATATTTAGTTAGGTACAGTGCAGTTTCTACTATCATATTCCATATTATCCCACATTTTTAACAGCAAAAAAAAGAATTTGAGGGGGTTTGGTGTCGTCATCTACAGCTTACAAAGACACCACTTACAACGACCCATTCAATAATGATTCATACAATAATTTTGTCACACAAAACATCCCCGCAGCATTTGCAGTCACTAAGAATTGAATACTGTCTATTCTTGCCTCTCATATAACTCATTGTGGTGGCCCAGTGGTTAGGGCAGTTGACTTGTAGTCAGAGGTTGTTTGTCTGCATGGGTACGAATCCCAGTAGCAGCCTATCATGATGGTTTAAGTTGGTCACTCAAGTCACTCACCTCACTCACCTCACTCACCTCACTCACGTCAATTGTTTATAACAAAAAAGTGGGAATTTAATGTAAGTGATTTTTCTCTGCATGGAGTCAAAGTCTATTTTTGTGTAAACGGCCTCTTTAAAAAGGGAAAATAAAAAACTATAGCCGAGTCCAGGGATCGAACCCCAGACCTTCAGATTAAAAAGCAGCACCATAACCACTACACCACCAACTACTTATATGATTGCTGTGAGCAATTACAGAATATATAGTTAAAGTATCGTGCCGGCACCGGTTTTCAGTATGCACAAGCTGAAGTCATCTTGTCATATTCCTTTATCACAACTTTATCACAGAACAGCACTGACACTGTTTGGAAATGACCAAAAGTATGGTTATCTTATCCCTAATCGTATAATTGCTATTGTAAGTTGTCATTTTTTCCACTGCACGAAACTAACCACTTTACATATATATGCGAACGGCATATACCGGTATGCTTTTCAGTATACGAGGTGGTCCTATTGCCCGTGTGTAAACGCCTTATCTATTGGTGTATATACATGTCCATGGTGCGGTCATATATACATCATATAGACGCCTGATTCTGTCATATTTAAGCCTCTATCAAATAGTTCCGATGTCTGCCACTTGGGGACACCACTTGTAGCATATTTCATTTACCATTAGTCATTAAGTCCTTGGTATATGGGAAATCCAATGTTATATTATCAATTTTGATTATAAAATTGTTCTAAAACCCTATTTATTATCTTTTTATTAAATACATAGAATAAACCAAGCGTTTTGTTGTTGTTTTAAACGTTTTTAAAGTTTTTCAAAATACCACTCTTCTGATGTCATACTTTGGGTACTGTATATATAACACAAGGTCTGATTAGATATCATCCTACCCCCCCAAGCCGCCACACATTCGCTGCCGACGCTGCTTTGACACCCATAGCCATGGACCGCCCGCCCAGAGACAATAGGGGAACAGGGCTTCACTGAGAGCTCCCACCTAAAGGGCGAAAGCAACACACTGATAAACTGCGGGGGAGGAGGACTTCCTTTTTTATTTTCTATCGAGACATGTAAACGCCGGGCATTTACATGTCCCACAGAGGATATTTCCTATTGTATACGCCTGGTGTGAAATACAGCCAAGTTGGGTCCGTATTTAAAAGGAAACAGTCTTGTAGACGCCTCATACGCTGGTACGGATTACAGGCGTTTACAAATGAAAACAATTCGATTTACAGCCGCTACGTGCGATGCCGTCATGCCGCATATATGAATAAAGGCGTTAGTTTCGTGCAGTGTTCTCTTTCTGAATTATTTCTATTTTCGTTCAGAATCTTACAGAGACAGACCGACTTAAACATTCCCTCTTCATGTCTTTTCTGTAGTCTAAAGGTAGGAAACCCTAAGCTTGAGAGTTTAAATCCCCTCAATCCAGTGCTTTTTTCTTTTTTGAAAGTAATAAATATTCTTTGAACAAATAATGTCAGTTCTTCCACACTAGAATAATCTCTATTTCTCCTTTTAAATTGCTTATATTCCCGCTTTTGAATCTTACAAAATTTATCCACTGGAATGACAGACCTATTGCATTGAGTTATCATTGACTATGAATCAAATTGGATTTGAGCATTCATTTAAGCCCTTTCTCATGCACCAGTTACAGTAGACCACCGCCTAATGGCAACCTGGGTTGCAGAACATTGTTAACTGATACCTTTCCTCAGAACAGTTCTTTCTAATAAATAGGCAAGTGCCTCCCCCTCCCCTATGTAGGCAGACACTTTGGCCCCAATTGGAGGGTGTATGTTTACAAGGGGTTCTACTCTACTTCACATTCTGGGGCATGCAGTATAAACTGTGTACCACTGCACGAAACTTACCGCTTTACATATGTATGCGAAACGCGTCTAACAGTAGGATTTTGCGTCTAGAAGTTAGACCTGTTATCCGTCTCGTAGACGCCTTATCTAGTGGCGTATATACATGTCCATGGTGCGGTCTCATATACGTCATATATATACGCCTGATTCCGTTGTATATACACCAACATCCAATAGTTCCGATCTTTGCAACTTGGGGACACTACTGGTAGCATATTCATGCTAAATAAGTCTGTATTATATGAAAAATACAATCTTATATTACCAATTTATTTTATAAAACCTTTATAAAACCTGATTGAATATAAATTGATTAATTACATATAATAAACCCTGCATTCTTGGTTTTTTTACCGTTTTTCTAATAGATGTTGCCTTGAAAACACCATCCTTCTGTCATATTCTGGGTATTCCCATATAAAAGCCTTTAAGAGGTTAACACCATAGACATTGAGTCCCCAAGAACGGGCGGCGGGCAGCGGCGGGCACCGGAGGGCGGCGAGGGGTGGGGGAGGGTATCTCACTGAGGCAACCTGTACAAACGCGGCTGGCGGCAGGCGGCGGGCGGTGGGCGGCGGGCAACAGGGAGCTTCTCACTGAGGCTGGCTGGGGGTGGGGCGGGGTGGTGGGGGGGGCATCCTACAAACGCCGAGCAGTCGCTAATCCATCTACACACAGTGCAGGGAGGTAGGGGTTGTGTACCAGGGCTTCACTGTGGGTAGAATGAGTGTAGGGTGATGGGGTGGTGAGGTGTCGGGGGGGCGGTAGAGGGTGGGGTTGGGAGGTCGCGGGTGGTGGGTCAGTGTTGGTGCAACCTCTACCAACACCCACAGGACGGGGCGGGCCACGGGTCGCAATTTTGGTTTTTTTTGGTATCATATATACGCCTGGCGTATATATATGTTGCGCAGAGTATATTTTATCTTAAATACGCCAGGCGTGAAAGACAGCCAAGTCGCGCGCGTCTACATATGGAAACTACCTCGTAGACGCCCGGAACGCAGACGCGTATAAGAGGTGTATACAAGTATAAACAAGCCACGATACAGCCGATACGTGCGTTATCCCAATGGCGTATATATATATGTAAATTAGTGGTTTTCGTGCAGTGTACAGCACACGTGTGCAGTAATCATAGCTTACTGCAGGGCTTGGGCAGAAATAGATATCAACACATGGTCAACATGTGATGTCTTAGAATGGAGACATTAGTATTTTGACAGCCTTCTACATCTATTCAGGGTAAAATACCTGTATTCTAGGGTGTATAATGAAGGCAGGAAAGGTTCAGTTTATGCATAGTTATAACAGTAAGTCGGCAGTAATTCTCTTCTGTTATCAGTATACACAACATAAATCCATCCAGAACTTGTCTTTGTTTACAAAGTCATTGAATTTGGTTCAGGAAGTAATGAAAGTTCTACTGCACTAGTCACTTCATAGAATAATCTCTTAGAATCAGGCAAGATAGTTTCAGGCTGTGTATACTGATATCATAATGCAGTCAAGAATTCTGTTCTGTTGCCAGTATGCACAAGCTGAAGTGATCTTGTCATATTCCTTTATCACAACTTTATCACAGAACAGCACTGACAATGTTTGGAAACGACCAAAAGTATGGTTATCTTATCACTCATCTTATCCCTTGGCTCTATTGGTATAGTCTAAGCACAGCACTGACACTGGGTGGATATGAACAGAACTAGCATTTTCATTACAGTGCCTGCCACCTGGTGTATTGTGAGGAACTAGATTTGTCCATGCATTCAGGAATCCCTGAAACGTTCACTCTACAAGTCAGTTTAAGTAGTCTAGAAGTAGAGTGTCTGCAAGAGAAACCTTAAGCTGAGAGTTCAATTCCCCTCCATGCAGAACCTTTCTTTTTCTTTCCTCAGTCATAAAGATTCTTTTAGGAACCAATTTTAGTTCCACTACACCAGTAACTCTATAATTTCTATTGTAAGTTGCCATTTTTCCTCTTTCTGAATTGTTTCTATTTTCATTCAGAATCTTAAAGAGACAGACCAACTTAGCCCTTTCACATAAACCTAATATAATCCAGCATATATTTTAAATTTGTTTACCTATTTTGTACTGCACCTCTCTGCACTGGCGTTTTTCCTTTTTATTTAACCCTTTCCTTACCAATGCTGCCTTAAGGCAGCACCAAGGGAATACCGATGCTGCCTCAAGGCAGCACCGTGAGAGTACCAATGCTGCCTTAAGGCAGCACCATGGGAATACCAATGCTGCGTTGAGGCAGCTGATTTAAATATTTAAATATTTTATATTATTTCAGTAAATAATGGACAGATTTCTTTTAAAATTCAGTATATATAGAAAATAATATTATACTTATGATTAGAGTCGAATTCAGATGAATTGCTTACTATGGTGATGTTGATACTTGATTATATAAAGCATAAGTCTTAGCTTTAGGCGAACTATAAGACAGAGTGCGGTTGGCGCCACCTGTCAGGCATATCACATTTTCATGATTTCTCCATAATATTTTGATTCTAAATACAAAACAACTCACCAGATTTGTTCTCCATTTTTTTTTATAATTATTAATGTAAAAAAAACATAATGTCATCGCGATGAAAAAAAAGATACACATCTTTGTAGGTGCAGTGCTATATTTGGCCTATGTACAGGCTTTTGTCAATGGAGCAAAAAAGAGTATCAAATTCTTCCTCCAATAGGGAATATTAATATAAGTATCAAATATTGATCAAATTCATAATAAATGGTATGAAAATAAAGCCTGAAGTCTCTTCGTTTTTTCGATATCATTAAAATTATCTAATTATCTCCCTAAGTTATCTAAATTGGCTAATTTGTGAAGCACCCCTCTGCTCTTTGAGTCATTTTCTATGGCTTGCAGAATAGGCCGGTATTTAGACGTCTGTACAACGTGCGACGTGCGGTACTAGCGGGATAGTTCACTGCGTGCTACGCTAGGCGCGGTAAGGAAAGGGTTAAAAAGCTGCCATGGTCCCGATACACCCCGATATAGCTCTAGTTGCAACAAGCGTAATCAACCATTTTTCTTTTATAATTCCAGAAATAATGCATATTTCTGATTGATAATTTATCTGTAGATACAAAACATAGTATATGATATTTCATAATGCTGTTTAATGAAAAAATTAGTTCCAATTTAAAGTATGAAATGATCAATTTGAGACCTTTATCTATTATCAAATTTCACCATAATTGCGGAGCAGCATTATCATTATATATTCCAGATATTCTGAAAATTTCATAATTTTCAGAATGGTGACATTGATTATTTCATATGATTTCCCATTCAAAGTGTCACTGATATCTTCTGACACGCACCGATGAGCAAAGACGGGCCATTTTCAATTTCAGACCATGAAAATTAACTATCTTTAAAATGTGATAAATCATTTTAAAGCCAATTCCGCCTCCTCATATTTAGTTAGGTACAGTGCAGTTTCTACTATCATATTCCATATTATCCCACATTTTTAACAGCAAAAAAAAGAATTTGAGGGGGTTTGGTGTCGTCATCTACAGCTTACAAAGACACCACTTACAACGACCCATTCAATAATGATTCATACAATAATTTTGTCACACAAAACATCCCCGCAGCATTTGCAGTCACTAAGAATTGAATACTGTCTATTCTTGCCTCTCATATAACTCATTGTGGTGGCCCAGTGGTTAGGGCAGTTGACTTGTAGTCAGAGGTTGTTTGTCTGCATGGGTACGAATCCCAGTAGCAGCCTAGCATGATGGTTTAAGTTGGTCACTCACCTCACTCACCTCACTCACCTCACTCACGTCAATTATTTATAACAAAAATGTGGGACTTTAATGTAAGTGATTTTTCTCTGCATGGAGTCAAAGTCTATTTTTGTGTAAACGGCCTCTTTAAAAAGGGAAAATAAAAAACTATAGCCGAGTCCAGGGATCGAACCCCAGACCTTCAGATTAAAAAGCAGCACCATAACCACTACACCACCAACTACTTAAATGAATGCCATGAGCAATTACAGAATATATAGTTAAAGTATCGTGCCGGCACCGGTTTTCAGTATGCACAAGCTGAAGTCATCTTGTCATATTCCTTTATCACAACTTTATCACAGAACAGCACTGACACTGTTTGGAAATGACCAAAAGTATGGTTATCTTATCCCTAATCGTATAATTGCTATTGTAAGTTGTCATTTTTTCCACTGCACGAAACTAACCACTTTACATATATATGCGAACGGCATATACGGGTATGCTTTTCAGTATACGAGGTGGTCCTATTGCCCGTGTGTAAACGCCTTATCTATTGGTGTATATACATGTCCATGGTGCGGTCATATATACATCATATAGACGCCTGGTTCTGTCATATTTAAGCCTCTATCAAATAGTTCCGATGTCTGCCACTTGGGGACACCACTTGTAGCATATTTCATTTACCATTAGTCATTAAGTCCTTGGTATATGGGAAATCCAATGTTATATTATCAATTTTGATTATAAAATTGTTCTAAAACCCTATTTATTATCTTTTTATTAAATACATAGAATAAACCAAGCGTTTTGTTGTTGTTTTAAACGTTTTTAAAGTTTTTCAAAATACCACTCTTCTAATGTCATACTTTGGGTACTGTATATATAACACAAGGTCTGATTAGATATCAACCTACCCCCCCAAGCCGCCACACATTTGCTGCCGACGCTGCTTTGACACCCATAGCCATGGACCGCCCGCCCAGAGACAATAGGGGAACAGGGCTTCACTGAGAGCTCCCACCTAAAGGGCGAAAGCAACACACTGATAAACCGCAGGGGAGGAGGACTTCCTTTTTTATTTTCTATCGAGACATGTAAATGCCGGGCATTTACATGTCCCACAGAGGATATTTCCTATTGTATACGCCTGGTGTAAAATACAGCCAAGTTGGGTCCGTATTTAAAAGGAAACAGTCTTGTAGACGCCTCATACGCTGGTACGGATTACAGGCGTTTACAAATGAAAACAAGTCGATTTACAGCCGCTACGTGCGATGCCGTCATGCGGCATATATATGAATAAAGGCGTTAGTTTCGTGCAGTGTTCTCTTTCTGAATTATTTCTATTTTCGTTCAGAATCTTACAGAGACAGACCGACTTAAACATTCCCTCTTCATGTCTTTTCTGTAGTCTAAAGGTAGGAAACCCTAAGCTTGAGAGTTTAAATCCCCTCAATCCAGGGCTTTTTTCTTTTTTGAAAGTAATAAATATTCTTTGAACAAATAATGTCAGTTCTTCCACACTAGAATAATCTCTATTTCTCCTTTTAAATTGCTTATATTCCCGCTTTTGAATCTTACAAAATTTATCCACTGGAATGACAGACCTATTGCATTGAGTTATCATTGACTATGAATCAAATTGGATTTGAGCATTCATTTAAGCCCTTTCTCATGCACCAGTTACAGTAGACCACCGCCTAATGGCAACCTGGGTTGCAGAACATTGTTAACTGATACCTTTCCTCAGAACAGTTCTTTCTAATAAATAGGCAAGTGCCTCCCCCTCCCCTATGTAGGCAGACACTTTGGCCCCAATTGGAGGGTGTATGTTTACAAGGGGTTCTACTCTACTTCACATTCTGGGGCATGCAGTATAAACTGTGTACCACTGCACGAAACTTACCGCTTTACATATGTATGCGAAACGCGTCTAACAGTAGGATTGTGCGTCTAGAAGTTAGACCTGTTATCCGTCTCGTAGACGCCTTATCTAGTGGCGTATATACATGTCCATGGTGCGGTCTCATATACGTCATATATATACGCCTGATTCCGTTGTATATACACCAACATCCAATAGTTCCGATCTTTGCAACTTGGGGACACTACTGGTAGCATATTCATGCTAAATAAGTCTGTATTATATGAAAAATACAATCTTATATTACCAATTTATTTTATAAAACCTTTATAAAACCTGATTGAATATAAATTAATTAATTACATATAATAAACCCTGCATTCTTGGTTTTTTTACCGTTTTTCTAATAGATGTTGCCTTGAAAACACCATCCTTCTGTCAAATTCTGGGTATTCCCATATAAAAGCCTTTAAGAGGTTAACACCATAGGCATTGAGTCCCCAAGAACGGGCGGCGGGCAGCGGCGGGCACCGGAGGGCGGTGAGGGGTGGGCGAGGGTATCTCATTCAGGCAACCTGTACAAACGCGGCTGGCGGCAGGCGGCAGGCGGTGAGCGGCGGGCAACGGGGGGCTTCTCACTGAGGCTGGCTGGGGGTGGGGCGGGGTGGTGGGGGGGGGGCATCCTACAAACGCCGAGCGGTCGCTAATCCATCTACACACAGTGCAGGGAGGTGGGGGTTGTGTACCAGGGCTTCACTGTGGGTAGAATGAGTGTAGGGTGGTGGGGTGGTGGGGTGTCGGGGGGGGGGCGGTAGAGGGTGGGGTTGGGAGGTCGCGGGTGGTGGGTCAGTGTTGGTGCAACCTCTACCAACACCCACAGGACGGGGCGGGCCGCGGGTCGCAATTTTGGTTTTCTTGGTATCATATATACGCCTGGCGTATATATATGTTGCGCAGAGTATATTTTATCTTAAATACGCCAGGCGTGAAAGACAGCCAAGTCGCGCGCGTCTACATATGGAAACTACCTCGTAGACGCCCGGAAGGCAGACGCGTATAAGAGGTGTATACAAGTATAAACAAGCCACGATACAGCCGATACGTGCGTTATCCCAATGGCGTATATATATATGTAAATTAGTGGTTTTCGTGCAGTGTACAGCACACGTGTGCAGTAATCATAGCTTACTGCAGGGCTTGGGCAGAAATAGATATCAACACATGGTCATCATCTGATGTCTTAGAATGGAGACATTAGTATTTTGACAGCCTTCTACATCTATTCAGGGTAAAATACCTGTATTCTAGGGTGTATAATGAAGGCAGGAAAGCTTCAGTTTATGCATAGTTATAACAGTAAGTCGGCAGTAATTCTCTTCTGTTATCAGTATACACAACATAAATCCATCCAGAACTTGTCTTTGTTTACAAAGTCATTGAATTTGGTTCAGGAAGTAATGAAAGTTCTACTGCACTAGTCACTTCATAGAATAGTCTCTTAGAATCAGGCAAGATAGTTTCAGGCTGTGTATACTGATATCATAATGCAGTCAAGAATTCTGTTCTGTTGCCAGTATGCACAAGCTGAAGTGATCTTGTCATATTCCTTTATCACAACTTTATCACAGTACAGCACTGACAATGTTTGAAAATTACCAAGAGTATGGTTATCTTATCACTCATCTTATCCCTTGGCTCTATTGGTATAGTCTAAGCACAGCACTGACACTGGGTGGATATGAACAGAACTAGCATATTCATTACAGTGCCTGCCACCTGGTGTATTGTGAGGAACTAGATTTGTCCATGCATTCAGGAATCCCTGAAACGTTCACTCTACAAGTCAGTTTAAGTAATCTAGAAGTAGAGTGTCTGCAAGAGAAACCTTAAGCTGAGAGTTCAATTCCCCTCCATGCAGAACCTTTCTTTTTCTTTCCTCAGTCATAAAGATTCTTTTAGGAACCAATTTTAGTTCCACTACACCAGTAACTCTATAATTTCTATTGTAAGTTGCCATTTTTCCTCTTTCTGAATTGTTTCTATTTTCATTCAGAATCTTAAAGAGACAGACCAACTTAGCCCTTTCACATAAACCTAATATAATCCAGCATATATTTTAAATTTGTTTACCTATTTTGTACTGCACCTCTCTGCACTGGCGTTTTTCCTTTTTATTTAACCCTTTCCTTACCAATGCTGCCTTAAGGCAGCACCAAGGGAATACCGATGCTGCCTCAAGGCAGCACCGTGAGAGTACCAATGCTGCCTTAAGGCAGCACCATGGGAATACCAATGCTGCGTTGAGGCAGCTGATTTAAATATTTAAATATTTTATATTATTTCAGTAAATAATGGACAGATTTCTTTTAAAATTCAGTATATATAGAAAATAATATTATACTTATGATTAGAGTCGAATTCAGATGAATTGCTTACTATGGAGATGTTGATACTTGATTATATAAAGCATAAGTCTTAGCTTTAGGCGAACTATAAGACAGAGTGCGGTTGGCACCACCTGTCAGGCATATCACATTTTCATGATTTCTCCATAATATTTTGATTCTAAATACAAAACAACTCACCAGATTTGTTCTCCATGTTTTTTTATAATTATTAATGTAAAAAAAACATAATGTCATCGCGATGAAAAAAAAAGATACACATCTTTGTAGGTGCAGTGCTATATTTGGCCTATGTACAGGCTTTTGTCAATGGAGCAAAAAAGAGTATCAAATTCTTCCTCCAATTGGGAATATTAATATAAGTATCAAAAATTGATCAAATTCATAATAAATGGTATGAAAATAAAGCCTGAAGTCTCTTCGTTTTTTCGATATCATTAAAATTATCTAATTATCTCCCTAAGTTATCTAAATTGGCTCATTTGTGAAGCACCCCTCTGCTCTTTGAGTCATTTTCTATGGCTTGCAGAATAGGCCGGTATTTAGACGTCTGTACAACGTGCGACGTGCGGTACTAGCGGGATAGTTCACTGCGTGCTACGCTAGGCGCGGTAAGGAAAGGGTTAAAAAGGCGCCATGGTCCCGATACACCCCGATATAGCTCTAGTTGCAACAAGCGTAATCAACCATTTTTCTTTTATAATTCCAGAAATAATGCATATTTATGATTGATAATTTATCTGTAGATACAAAACATAGTATATGATATTTCATAATGCTGTTTAATGAAAAAATTAGTTCCAATTTAAAGTATGAAATGTTCAATTTGAGACCTTTATCTATTATCAAATTTCACCATACTTGCGGAGCAGCATTATCATTATATATTCCAGATATTCTGAAAATTTCATAATTTTCAGAATGGTGACATTGATTATTTCATATGATTTCCCATTCAAAGTGTCACTGATATCTTCTGACACGCACCGATGAGCAAAAACGGGCCATTTTCAATTTCAGACCATGAAAATTAACTATCTTTAAAATGTGATAAATCATTTTAAAGCCAATTCCGCCTCCTCATATTTAGTTAGGTACAGTGCAGTTTCTACTATCATATTCCATATTATCCCACATTTTTAACAGCAAAAAAAAGAATTTGAGGGGGTTTGGTGTCGTCATCTACAGCTTACAAAGACACCACTTACAACGACCCATTCAATAATGATTCATACAATAATTTTGTCACACAAAACATCCCCGCAGCATTTGCAGTCACTAAGAATTGAATACTGTCTATTCTTGCCTCTCATATAACTCATTGTGGTGGCCCAGTGGTTAGGGCAGTTGACTTGTAGTCAGAGGTTGTTTGTCTGCATGGGTACGAATCCCAGTAGCAGCCTAGCATGATGGTTTAAGTTGGTCACTCACCTCACTCACCTCACTCACCTCACTCACCTCACTCACGTCAATTATTTATAACAAAAATGTGGGACTTTAATGTAAGATTTTTCTCTGCATGGAGTCAAAGTCTATTTTTGTGTAAACGGCCTCTTTAAAAAGGGAAAATAAAAAACTATAGCCGAGTCCAGGGATCGAACCCCAGACCTTCAGATTAAAAAGCAGCACCATAACCACTACACCACCAACTACTTAAATGAATGCCATGAGCAATTACAGAATATATAGTTAAAGTATCGTGCCGGCACCGGTTTTCAGTATGCACAAGCTGAAGTCATCTTGTCATATTCCTTTATCACAACTTTATCACAGAACAGCACTGACACTGTTTGGAAATGACCAAAAGTATGGTTATCTTATCCCTAATCGTATAATTGCTATTGTAAGTTGTCATTTTTTCCACTGCACGAAACTAACCACTTTACATATATATGCGAACGGCATATACGGGTATGCTTTTCAGTATACGAGGTGGTCCTATTGCCCGTGTGTAAACGCCTTATCTATTGGTGTATATACATGTCCATGGTGCGGTCATATATACATCATATAGACGCCTGGTTCTGTCATATTTAAGCCTCTATCAAATAGTTCCGATGTCTGCCACTTGGGGACACCACTTGTAGCATATTTCATTTACCATTAGTCATTAAGTCCTTGGTATATGGGAAATCCAATGTTATATTATCAATTTTGATTATAAAATTGTTCTAAAACCCTATTTATTATCTTTTTATTAAATACATAGAATAAACCAAGCGTTTTGTTGTTGTTTTAAACGTTTTTAAAGTTTTTCAAAATACCACTCTTCTAATGTCATACTTTGGGTACTGTATATATAACACAAGGTCTGATTAGATATCAACCTACCCCCCCAAGCCGCCACACATTTGCTGCCGACGCTGCTTTGACACCCATAGCCATGGACCGCCCGCCCAGAGACAATAGGGGAACAGGGCTTCACTGAGAGCTCCCACCTAAAGGGCGAAAGCAACACACTGATAAACCGCAGGGGAGGAGGACTTCCTTTTTTATTTTCTATCGAGACATGTAAATGCCGGGCATTTACATGTCCCACAGAGGATATTTCCTATTGTATACGCCTGGTGTAAAATACAGCCAAGTTGGGTCCGTATTTAAAAGGAAACAGTCTTGTAGACGCCTCATACGCTGGTACGGATTACAGGCGTTTACAAATGAAAACAAGTCGATTTACAGCCGCTACGTGCGATGCCGTCATGCGGCATATATATGAATAAAGGCGTTAGTTTCGTGCAGTGTTCTCTTTCTGAAATATTTCTATTTTCGTTCAGAATCTTACAGAGACAGACCGACTTAAACATTCCCTCTTCATGTCTTTTCTGTAGTCTAAAGGTAGGAAACCCTAAGCTTGAGAGTTTAAATCCCCTCAATCCAGGGCTTTTTTCTTTTTTGAAAGTAATAAATATTCTTTGAACAAATAATGTCAGTTCTTCCACACTAGAATAATCTATATTTCTCCTTTTAAATTGCTTATATTCCCGCTTTTGAATCTTACAAAATTTATCCACTGGAATGACAGACCTATTGCATTGAGTTATCATTGACTATGAATCAAATTGGATTTGAGCATTCATTTAAGCCCTTTCTCATGCACCAGTTACAGTAGACCACCGCCTAATGGCAACCTGGGTTGCAGAACATTGTTAACTGATACCTTTCCTCAGAACAGTTCTTTCTAATAAATAGGCAAGTGCCTCCCCCTCCCCTATGTAGGCAGACACTTTGGCCCCAATTGGAGGGTGTATGTTTACAAGGGGTTCTACTCTACTTCACATTCTGGGGCATGCAGTATAAACTGTGTACCACTGCACGAAACTTACCGCTTTACATATGTATGCGAAACGCGTCTAACAGTAGGATTTTGCGTCTAGAAGTTAGACCTGTTATCCGTCTCGTAGACGCCTTATCTAGTGGCGTATATACATGTCCATGGTGCGGTCTCATATACGTCATATATATACGCCTGATTCCGTTGTATATACACCAACATCCAATAGTTCCGATCTTTGCAACTTGGGGACACTACTGGTAGCATATTCATGCTAAATAAGTCTGTATTATATGAAAAATACAATCTTATATTACCAATTTATTTTATAAAACCTTTATAAAACCTGATTGAATATAAATTAATTAATTACATATAATAAACCCGGCATTCTTGGTTTTTTTACCGTTTTTCTAATAGATGTTGCCTTGAAAACACCATCCTTCTGTCAAATTCTGGGTATTCCCATATAAAAGCCTTTAAGAGGTTAACACCATAGGCATTGAGTCCCCAAGAACGGGCGGCGGGCAGCGGCGGGCACCGGAGGGCGGTGAGGGGTGGGCGAGGGTATCTCATTCAGGCAACCTGTACAAACGCAGCTGGCGGCAGGCGGCAGGCGGTGAGCGGCGGGCAACGGGGAGCTTCTCACTGAGGCTGGCTGGGGGTGGGGCGGGGTGGTGGGGGGGGCATCCTACAAACGCCGAGCGGTCGCTAATCCATCTACACACAGTGCAGGGAGGTGGGGGTTGTGTACCAGGGCTTCACTGTGGGTAGAATGAGTGTAGGGTGGTGGGGTGGTGGGGTGTCGGGGGGGGGGGGGCGGTAGAGGGTGGGGTTGGGAGGTCGCGGGTGGTGGGTCAGTGTTGGTGCAACCTCTACCAACACCCACAGGACGGGGCGGGCCGCGGGTCGCAATTTTTTGTTTTTTTGGTATCATATATACGCCTGGCGTATATATATGTTGCGCAGAGTATATTTTATCTTAAATACGCCAGGTGTGAAAGACAGCCAAGTCGCGCGCGTCTACATATGGAAACTACCTCGTAGACGCCCGGAAGGAAGACGCGTATAAGAGGTGTATACAAGTATAAACAAGCCACGATACAGCCGATACGTGCGTTATCCCAATGGCGTATATATATATGTAAATTAGTGGTTTTCGTGCAGTGTACAGCACACGTGTGCAGTAATCATAGCTTACTGCAGGGCTTGGGCAGAAATAGATATCAACACATGGTCAACATGTGATGTCCTAGAATGGAGACATTAGTATTTTGACAGCCTTCTACATCTATTCAGGGTAAAATACCTGTATTCTAGGGTGTATAATGAAGGCAGGAAAGCTTCAGTTTATGCATAGTTATAACAGTAAGTTGGCAGTAATTCTCTTCGGTTATCAGTATACACAACATTAACCCATCCAGAACTTGTCTTTGTTTACAAAGTCATTGAATTTGGTTCAGGAAGTAATGAAAGTTCTACTGCACTAGTCACTTCATAGAATAATCTCTTAGAATCAGGCAAGATAGTTTCAGGCTGTGTATACTGATATCATAATGCAGTCAAGAATTCTGTTCTGTTGCCAGTATGCACAAGCTGAAGTGATCTTGTCATATTCCTTTATCACAACTTTATCACAGTACAGCACTGACACTGTTTGGAAACGACCAAAAGTATGGTTATCTTATCACTCATCTTATCCCTTGGCTCTATTGGTATAGTCTAAGCACAGCACTGACACTGGGTGGATATGAACAGAACTAGCATTTTCATTACAGTGCCTGCCACCTGGTGTATTGTGAGGAACTAGATTTGTCCATGCATTCAGGAATCCCTGAAACGTTCACTCTACAAGTCAGTTTAAGTAGTCTAGAAGTAGAGTGTCTGCAAGAGAAACCTTAAGCTGAGAGTTCAATTCCCCTCCATGCAGAACCTTTCTTTTTCTTTCCTCAGTCATAAAGATTCTTTTAGGAACCAATTTTAGTTCCACTACACCAGTAACTCTATAATTTCTATTGTAAGTTGCCATTTTTCCTCTTTCTGAATTGTTTCTATTTTCATTCAGAATCTTAAAGAGACAGACCAACTTAGCCCTTTCACATAAACCTAATATAATCCAGCATATATTTTAAATTTGTTTACCTATTTTGTACTGCACCTCTCTGCACTGGCGTTTTTCCTTTTTATTTAACCCTTTCCTTACCAATGCTGCCTTAAGGCAGCACCAAGGGAATACCGATGCTGCCTCAAGGCAGCACCGTGAGAGTACCAATGCTGCCTTAAGGCAGCACCATGGGAATACCAATGCTGCGTTGAGGCAGCTGATTTATATTATTAAATATTTTATATTATTTCAGTAAATAATGGACAGATTTCTTTTAAAATTCAGTATATATAGAAAATAATATTATACTTATGATTAGAGTCGAATTCAGATGAATTGCTTACTATGGTGATGTTGATACTTGATTATATAAAGCATAAGTCTTAGATTTAGGCGAACTATAAGACAGAGTGCAGTTGGCGCCACCTGTCAGGCATATCACATTTTCATGATTTCTCCATAATATTTTGATTCTAAATACAAAACAACTCACCAGATTTGTTCTCCATTTTTTTTTATAATTATTAATGTAAAAAAAACATAATGTCATCGCGATGAAAAAAAAGATACACATCTTTGTAGGTGCAGTGCTATATTTGGCCTATGTACAGGCTTTTGTCAATGGAGCAAAAAAGAGTATCAAATTCTTCCTCCAATAGGGAATATTAATATAAGTATCAAATATTGATCAAATTCATAATAAATGGTATGAAAATAAAGCCTGAAGTCTCTTCGTTTTTTCGATATCATTAAAATTATCTAATTATCTCCCTAAGTTATCTAAATTGGCTAATTTGTGAAGCACCCCTCTGCTCTTTAAGTCATTTTCTATGGCTTGCAGAATAGGCCGGTATTTAGACGTCTGTACAACGTGCGACGTGCGGTACTAGCGGGATAGTTCACTGCGTGCTACGCTAGGCACGGTAAGGAAAGGGTTAAAAAGCTGCCATGGTCCCGATACACCCCGATATAGCTCTAGTTGCAACAAGCGTAATCAACCATTTTTCTTTTATAATTCCAGAAATAATGCATATTTCTGATTGATAATTTATCTGTAGATACAAAACATAGTATATGATATTTCATAATGCTGTTTAATGAAAAAATTAGTTCCAATTTAAAGTATGAAATGATCAATTTGAGACCTTTATCTATTATCAAATTTCACCATAATTGCGGAGCAGCATTATCATTATATATTCCAGATATTCTGAAAATTTCATAATTTTCAGAATGGTGACATTGATTATTTCATATGATTTCCCATTCAAAGTGTCACTGATATCTTCTGACACGCACCGATGAGCAAAGACGGGCCATTTTCAATTTCAGACCATGAAAATTAACTATCTTTAAAATGTGATAAATCATTTTAAAGCCAATTCCGCCTCCTCATATTTAGTTAGGTACAGTGCAGTTTCTACTATCATATTCCATATTATCCCACATTTTAAACAGCAAAAAAAAGAATTTGAGGGGGTTTGGTGTCGTCATCTACAGCTTACAAAGACACCACTTACAACGACCCATTCAATAATGATTCATACAATAATTTTGTCACACAAAACATCCCCGCAGCATTTGCAGTCACTAAGAATTGAATACTGTCTATTCTTGCCTCTCATATAACTCATTGTGGTGGCCCAGTGGTTAGGGCAGTTGACTTGTAGTCAGAGGTTGTTTGTCTGCATGGGTACGAATCCCAGTAGCAGCCTAGCATGATGGTTTAAGTTGGTCACTCACCTCACTCACCTCACCTCACTCACGTCAATTATTTATAACAAAAATGTGGGACTTTAATGTAAGTGATTTTTCTCTGCATGGAGTCAAAGTCTATTTTTGTGTAAACGGCCTCTTTAAAAAGGGAAAATAAAAAACTATAGCCGAGTCCAGGGATCGAACCCCAGACCTTCAGATTAAAAAGCAGCACCATAACCACTACACCACCAACTACTTAAATGAATGCCATGAGCAATTACAGAATATATAGTTAAAGTATCGTGCCAGCACCGGTTTTCAGTATGCACAAGCTGAAGTCATCTTGTCATATTCCTTTATCACAACTTTATCACAGGACAGCACTGACACTGTTTGGAAATGACCAAAAGTATGGTTATCTTATCCCTAATCGTATAATTGCTATTGTAAGTTGTCATTTTTTCCACTGCACGAAACTAACCACTTTACATATATATGCGAACGGCATATACCGGTATGCTTTTCAGTATACGAGGTGGTCCTATTGCCCGTGTGTAAACGCCTTATCTATTGGTGTATATACATGTCCATGGTGCGGTCATATATACATCATATAGACGCCTGATTCTGTCATATTTAAGCCTCTATCAAATAGTTCCGATGTCTGCCACTTGGGGACACCACTTGTAGCATATTTCATTTACCATTAGTCATTAAGTCCTTGGTATATGGGAAATCCAATGTTATATTATCAATTTTGATTATAAAATTGTTCTAAAACCCTATTTATTATCTTTTTATTAAATACATAGAATAAACCAAGCGTTTTGTTGTTGTTTTAAACGTTTTTAAAGTTTTTCAAAATACCACTCTTCTAATGTCATACTTTGGGTACTGTATATATAACACAAGGTCTGATTAGATATCAACCTACCCCCCCAAGCCGCCACACATTTGCTGCCGACGCTGCTTTGACACCCATAGCCATGGACCGCCCGCCCAGAGACAATAGGGGAACAGGGCTTCACTGAGAGCTCCCACCTAAAGGGCGAAAGCAACACACTGATAAACCGCAGGGGAGGAGGACTTCCTTTTTTATTTTCTATCGAGACATGTAAATGCCGGGCATTTACATGTCCCACAGAGGATATTTCCTATTGTATACGCCTGGTGTAAAATACAGCCAAGTTGGGTCCGTATTTAAAAGGAAACAGTCTTGTAGACGCCTCATACGCTGGTACGGATTACAGGCGTTTACAAATGAAAACAAGTCGATTTACAGCCGCTACGTGCGATGCCGTCATGCCAAATATATGAATAAAGGCGTTAGTTTCGTGCAGTGTTCTCTTTCTGAATTATTTCTATTTTCGTTCAGAATCTTACAGAGACAGACCGACTTAAACATTCCCTCTTCATGTCTTTTCTGTAGTCTAAAGGTAGGAAACCCTAAGCTTGAGAGTTTAAATCCCCTCAATCCAGGGCTTTTTTCTTTTTTGAAAGTAATAAATATTCTTTGAACAAATAATGTCAGTTCTTCCACACTAGAATAATCTCTATTTCTCCTTTTAAATTGCTTATATTCCCGCTTTTGAATCTTACAAAATTTATCCACTGGAATGACAGACCTATTGCATTGAGTTATCATTGACTATGAATCAAATTGGATTTGAGCATTCATTTAAGCCCTTTCTCATGCACCAGTTACAGTAGACCACCGCCTAATGGCAACCTGGGTTGCAGAACATTGTTAACTGATACCTTTCCTCAGAACAGTTCTTTCTAATAAATAGGCAAGTGCCTCCCCCTCCCCTATGTAGGCAGACACTTTGGCCCCAATTGGAGGGTGTATGTTTACAAGGGGTTCTACTCTACTTCACATTCTGGGGCATGCAGTATAAACTGTGTACCACTGCACGAAACTTACCGCTTTACATATGTATGCGAAACGCGTCTAACAGTAGGATTGTGCGTCTAGAAGTTAGACCTGTTATCCGTCTCGTAGACGCCTTATCTAGTGGCGTATATACATGTCCATGGTGCGGTCTCATATACGTCATATATATACGCCTGATTCCGTTGTATATACACCAACATCCAATAGTTCCGATCTTTGCAACTTGGGGACACTACTGGTAGCATATTCATGCTAAATAAGTCTGTATTATATGAAAAATACAATCTTATATTACCAATTTATTTTATAAAACCTTTATAAAACCTGATTGAATATAAATTAATTAATTACATATAATAAACCCGGCATTCTTGGTTTTTTTACCGTTTTTCTAATAGATGTTGCCTTGAAAACACCATCCTTCTGTCAAATTCTGGGTATTCCCATATAAAAGCCTTTAAGAGGTTAACACCATAGGCATTGAGTCCCCAAGAACGGGCGGCGGGCAGCGGCGGGCACCGGAGGGCGGTGAGGGGTGGGCGAGGGTATCTCATTCAGGCAACCTGTACAAACGCGGCTGGCGGCAGGCGGCAGGCGGTGAGCGGCGGGCAACGGGGGGCTTCTCACTGAGGCTGGCTGGGGGTGGGGCGGGGTGGTGGGGGGGGGCATCCTACAAACGCCGAGCGGTCGCTAATCCATCTACACACAGTGCAGGGAGGTGGGGGTTGTGTACCAGGGCTTCACTGTGGGTAGAATGAGTGTAGGGTGGTGGGGTGGTGGGGTGTCGGGGGGGGGGGGGGCGGTAGAGGGTGGGGTTGGGAGGTCGCGGGTGGTGGGTCAGTGTTGGTGCAACCTCTACCAACACCCACAGGACGGGGCGGGCCGCGGGTCGCAATTTTGGTTTTCTTGGTATCATATATACGCCTGGCGTATATATATGTTGCGCAGAGTATATTTTATCTTAAATACGCCAGGCGTGAAAGACAGCCAAGTCGCGCGCGTCTACATATGGAAACTACCTCGTAGACGCCCGGAAGGCAGACGCGTATAAGAGGTGTATACAAGTATAAACAAGCCACGATACAGCCGATACGTGCGTTATCCCAATGGCGTATATATATATGTAAATTAGTGGTTTTCGTGCAGTGTACAGCACACGTGTGCAGTAATCATAGCTTACTGCAGGGCTTGGGCAGAAATAGATATCAACACATGGTCATCATCTGATGTCTTAGAATGGAGACATTAGTATTTTGACAGCCTTCTACATCTATTCAGGGTAAAATACCTGTATTCTAGGGTGTATAATGAAGGCAGGAAAGCTTCAGTTTATGCATAGTTATAACAGTAAGTCGGCAGTAATTCTCTTCTGTTATCAGTATACACAACATAAATCCATCCAGAACTTGTCTTTGTTTACAAAGTCATTGAATTTGGTTCAGGAAGTAATGAAAGTTCTACTGCACTAGTCACTTCATAGAATAGTCTCTTAGAATCAGGCAAGATAGTTTCAGGCTGTGTATACTGATATCATAATGCAGTCAAGAATTCTGTTCTGTTGCCAGTATGCACAAGCTGAAGTGATCTTGTCATATTCCTTTATCACAACTTTATCACAGTACAGCACTGACAATGTTTGAAAATTACCAAGAGTATGGTTATCTTATCACTCATCTTATCCCTTGGCTCTATTGGTATAGTCTAAGCACAGCACTGACACTGGGTGGATATGAACAGAACTAGCATTTTCATTACAGTGCCTGCCACCTGGTGTATTGTGAGGAACTAGATTTGTCCATGCATTCAGGAATCCCTGAAACGTTCACTCTACAAGTCAGTTTAAGTAATCTAGAAGTAGAGTGTCTGCAAGAGAAACCTTAAGCTGAGAGTTCAATTCCCCTCCATGCAGAACCTTTCTTTTTCTTTCCTCAGTCATAAAGATTCTTTTAGGAACCAATTTTAGTTCCACTACACCAGTAACTCTATAATTTCTATTGTAAGTTGCCATTTTTCCTCTTTCTGAATTGTTTCTATTTTCATTCAGAATCTTAAAGAGACAGACCAACTTAGCCCTTTCACATAAACCTAATATAATCCAGCATATATTTTAAATTTGTTTACCTATTTTGTACTGCACCTCTCTGCACTGGCGTTTTTCCTTTTTATTTAACCCTTTCCTTACCAATGCTGCCTTAAGGCAGCACCAAGGGAATACCGATGCTGCCTCAAGGCAGCACCGTGAGAGTACCAATGCTGCCTTAAGGCAGCACCATGGGAATACCAATGCTGCGTTGAGGCAGCTGATTTATATATTTAAATATTTTATATTATTTCAGTAAATAATGGACAGATTTCTTTTAAAATTCAGTATATATAGAAAATAATATTATACTTATGATTAGAGTCGAATTCAGATGAATTGCTTACTATGGAGA
Organism: Alentia gelatinosa; assembly: GCA_950022655.1. Classification (NCBI taxonomy): domain Eukaryota; kingdom Metazoa; phylum Annelida; class Polychaeta; order Phyllodocida; family Polynoidae; genus Alentia; species Alentia gelatinosa. The sequence continues at coordinate 40,955,112 of OX465580.1, read as the reverse complement.
TGTTGATACTTGATTATATAAAGCATAAGTCTTAGCTTTAGGCGAACTATAAGACAGAGTGCGGTTGGCACCACCTGTCAGGCATATCACATTTTCATGATTTCTCCATAATATTTTGATTCTAAATACAAAACAACTCACCAGATTTGTTCTCCATGTTTTTTTATAATTATTAATGTAAAAAAAACATAATGTCATCGCGATGAAAAAAAAAGATACACATCTTTGTAGGTGCAGTGCTATATTTGGCCTATGTACAGGCTTTTGTCAATGGAGCAAAAAAGAGTATCAAATTCTTCCTCCAATTGGGAATATTAATATAAGTATCAAAAATTGATCAAATTCATAATAAATGGTATGAAAATAAAGCCTGAAGTCTCTTCGTTTTTTCGATATCATTAAAATTATCTAATTATCTCCCTAAGTTATCTAAATTGGCTCATTTGTGAAGCACCCCTCTGCTCTTTGAGTCATTTTCTATGGCTTGCAGAATAGGCCGGTATTTAGACGTCTGTACAACGTGCGACGTGCGGTACTAGCGGGATAGTTCACTGCGTGCTACGCTAGGCGCGGTAAGGAAAGGGTTAAAAAGGCGCCATGGTCCCGATACACCCCGATATAGCTCCAGTTGCAACAAGCGTAATCAACCATTTTTCTTTTATAATTCCAGAAATAATGCATATTTATGATTGATAATTTATCTGTAGATACAAAACATAGTATATGATATTTCATAATGCTGTTTAATGAAAAAATTAATTCCAATTTAAAGTATGAAATGTTCAATTTGAGACCTTTATCTATTATCAAATTTCACCATACTTGCGGAGCAGCATTATCATTATATATTCCAGATATTCTGAAAATTTCATAATTTTCAGAATGGTGACATTGATTATTTCATATGATTTCCCATTCAAAGTGTCACTGATATCTTCTGACACGCACCGATGAGCAAAGACAGGCCATTTTCAATTTCAGACCATGAAAATTAACTATCTTTAAAATGTGATAAATCATTTTAAAGCCAATTCCGCCTCCTCATATTTAGTTAGGTACAGTGCAGTTTCTACTATCATATTCCATATTATCCCACATTTTTAACAGCAAAAAAAAAAAATTGAGGGGGTTTGGTGTCGTCATCTACAGCTTACAAAGACACCACTTACAACGACCCATTCAATAATGATTCATACAATAATTTTGTCACACAAAACATCCCCGCAGCATTTGCAGTCACTAAGAATTGAATACTGTCTATTCTTGCATCTCATATAACTCATTGTGGTGGCCCAGTGGTTAGGGCAGTTGACTTGTAGTCAGAGGTTGTTTGTCTGCATGGGTACGAATCCCAGTAGCAGCCTATCATGATGGTTTAAGTTGGTCACTCAAGTCACTCACCTCACTCACGTCAATTGTTTATAACAAAAAAGTGGGAATTTAATGTAAGTGATTTTTCTCTGCATGGAGTCAAAGTCTATTTTTGTGTAAACGGCCTCTTTAAAAAGGGAAAATAAAAAACTATAGCCGAGTCCAGGGATCGAACCCCAGACCTTCAGATTAAAAAGCAGCACCATAACCACTACACCACCAACTACTTATATGATTGCTGTGAGCAATTACAGAATATATAGTTAAAGTATCGTGCCGGCACCGGTTTTCAGTATGCACAAGCTGAGGTCATCTTGTCATATTCCTTTATCACAACTTTATCACAGAACAGCACTGACACTGTTTGGAAATGACCAAAAGTATGGTTATCTTATCCCTAATCGTATAATTGCTATTGTAAGTTGTCATTTTTTCCACTGCACGAAACTAACCACTTTACATATATATGCGAACGGCATATACCGGTATGCTTTTCAGTATACGAGGTGGTCCTATTGCCCGTGTGTAAACGCCTTATCTATTGGTGTATATACATGTCCATGGTGCGGTCATATATACATCATATAGACGCCTGATTCTGTCATATTTAAGCCTCTATCAAATAGTTCCGATGTCTGCCACTTGGGGACACCACTTGTAGCATATTTCATTTACCATTAGTCATTAAGTCCTTGGTATATGGGAAATCCAATGTTATATTATCAATTTTGATTATAAAATTGTTCTAAAACCCTATTTATTATCTTTTTATTAAATACATAGAATAAACCAAGCGTTTTGTTGTTGTTTTAAACGTTTTTAAAGTTTTTCAAAATACCACTCTTCTGATGTCATACTTTGGGTACTGTATATATAACACAAGGTCTGATTAGATATCATCCTACCCCCCCCAAGCCGCCACACATTCGCTGCCGACGCTGCTTTGACACCCATAGCCATGGACCGCCCGCCCAGAGACAATAGGGGAACAGGGCTTCACTGAGAGCTCCCACCTAAAGGGCGAAAGCAACACACTGATAAACTGCGGGGGAGGAGGACTTCCTTTTTTATTTTCTATCGAGACATGTAAACGCCGGGCATTTACATGTCCCACAGAGGATATTTCCTATTGTATACGCCTGGTGTGAAATACAGCCAAGTTGGGTCCGTATTTAAAAGGAAACAGTCTTGTAGACGCCTCATACGCTGGTACGGATTACAGGCGTTTACAAATGAAAACAATTCGATTTACAGCCGCTACGTGCGATGCCGTCATGCCGCATATATGAATAAAGGCGTTAGTTTCGTGCAGTGTTCTCTTTCTGAATTATTTCTATTTTCGTTCAGAATCTTACAGAGACAGACCGACTTAAACATTCCCTCTTCATGTCTTTTCTGTAGTCTAAAGGTAGGAAACCCTAAGCTTGAGAGTTTAAATCCCCTCAATCCAGTGCTTTTTTCTTTTTTGAAAGTAATAAATATTCTTTGAACAAATAATGTCAGTTCTTCCACACTAGAATAATCTCTATTTCTCCTTTTAAATTGCTTATATTCCCGCTTTTGAATCTTACAAAATTTATCCACTGGAATGACAGACCTATTGCATTGAGTTATCATTGACTATGAATCAAATTGGATTTGAGCATTCATTTAAGCCCTTTCTCATGCACCAGTTACAGTAGACCACCGCCTAATGGCAACCTGGGTTGCAGAACATTGTTAACTGATACCTTTCCTCAGAACAGTTCTTTCTAATAAATAGGCAAGTGCCTCCCCCTCCCCTATGTAGGCAGACACTTTGGCCCCAATTGGAGGGTGTATGTTTACAAGGGGTTCTACTCTACTTCACATTCTGGGGCATGCAGTATAAACTGTGTACCACTGCACGAAACTTACCACTTTACATATGTATGCGAAACGCGTCTAACAGTAGGATTTTGCGTCTAGAAGTTAGACCTGTTATCCGTCTCGTAGACGCCTTATCTAGTGGCGTATATACATGTCCATGGTGCGGTCTCATATACGTCATATATATACGCCTGATTCCGTTGTATATACACCAACATCCAATAGTTCCGATCTTTGCAACTTGGGGACACTACTGGTAGCATATTCATGCTAAATAAGTCTGTATTATATGAAAAATACAATCTTATATTACCAATTTATTTTATAAAACCTTTATAAAACCTGATTGAATATAAATTGATTAATTACATATAATAAACCCTGCATTCTTGGTTTTTTTACCGTTTTTCTAATAGATGTTGCCTTGAAAACACCATCCTTCTGTCATATTCTGGGTATTCCCATATAAAAGCCTTTAAGAGGTTAACACCATAGACATTGAGTCCCCAAGAACGGGCGGCGGGCAGCGGCGGGCACCGGAGGGCGGCGAGGGGTGGGGGAGGGTATCTCACTGAGGCAACCTGTACAAACGCGGCTGGCGGCAGGCGGCGGGCGGTGGGCGGCGGGCAACAGGGAGCTTCTCACTGAGGCTGGCTGGGGGTGGGGCGGGGTGGTGGGGGGGGGCATCCTACAAACGCCGAGCAGTCGCTAATCCATCTACACACAGTGCAGGGAGGTAGGGGTTGTGTACCAGGGCTTCACTGTGGGTAGAATGAGTGTAGGGTGATGGGGTGGTGAGGTGTCGGGGGGGGCGGTAGAGGGTGGGGTTGGGAGGTCGCGGGTGGTGGGTCAGTGTTGGTGCAACCTCTACCAACACCCACAGGACGGGGCGGGCCACGGGTCGCAATTTTGGTTTTTTTTGGTATCATATATACGCCTGGCGTATATATATGTTGCGCAGAGTATATTTTATCTTAAATACGCCAGGCGTGAAAGACAGCCAAGTCGCGCGCGTCTACATATGGAAACTACCTCGTAGACGCCCGGAACGCAGACGCGTATAAGAGGTGTATACAAGTATAAACAAGCCACGATACAGCCGATACGTGCGTTATCCCAATGGCGTATATATATATGTAAATTAGTGGTTTTCGTGCAGTGTACAGCACACGTGTGCAGTAATCATAGCTTACTGCAGGGCTTGGGCAGAAATAGATATCAACACATGGTCAACATGTGATGTCTTAGAATGGAGACATTAGTATTTTGACAGCCTTCTACATCTATTCAGGGTAAAATACCTGTATTCTAGGGTGTATAATGAAGGCAGGAAAGGTTCAGTTTATGCATAGTTATAACAGTAAGTCGGCAGTAATTCTCTTCTGTTATCAGTATACACAACATAAATCCATCCAGAACTTGTCTTTGTTTACAAAGTCATTGAATTTGGTTCAGGAAGTAATGAAAGTTCTACTGCACTAGTCACTTCATAGAATAATCTCTTAGAATCAGGCAAGATAGTTTCAGGCTGTGTATACTGATATCATAATGCAGTCAAGAATTCTGTTCTGTTGCCAGTATGCACAAGCTGAAGTGATCTTGTCATATTCCTTTATCACAACTTTATCACAGAACAGCACTGACAATGTTTGGAAACGACCAAAAGTATGGTTATCTTATCACTCATCTTATCCCTTGGCTCTATTGGTATAGTCTAAGCACAGCACTGACACTGGGTGGATATGAACAGAACTAGCATTTTCATTACAGTGCCTGCCACCTGGTGTATTGTGAGGAACTAGATTTGTCCATGCATTCAGGAATCCCTGAAACGTTCACTCTACAAGTCAGTTTAAGTAGTCTAGAAGTAGAGTGTCTGCAAGAGAAACCTTAAGCTGAGAGTTCAATTCCCCTCCATGCAGAACCTTTCTTTTTCTTTCCTCAGTCATAAAGATTCTTTTAGGAACCAATTTTAGTTCCACTACACCAGTAACTCTATAATTTCTATTGTAAGTTGCCATTTTTCCTCTTTCTGAATTGTTTCTATTTTCATTCAGAATCTTAAAGAGACAGACCAACTTAGCCCTTTCACATAAACCTAATATAATCCAGCATATATTTTAAATTTGTTTACCTATTTTGTACTGCACCTCTCTGCACTGGCGTTTTTCCTTTTTATTTAACCCTTTCCTTACCAATGCTGCCTTAAGGCAGCACCAAGGGAATACCGATGCTGCCTCAAGGCAGCACCGTGAGAGTACCAATGCTGCCTTAAGGCAGCACCATGGGAATACCAATGCTGCGTTGAGGCAGCTGATTTATATTATTAAATATTTTATATTATTTCAGTAAATAATGGACAGATTTCTTTTAAAATTCAGTATATATAGAAAATAATATTATACTTATGATTAGAGTCGAATTCAGATGAATTGCTTACTATGGTGATGTTGATACTTGATTATATAAAGCATAAGTCTTAGCTTTAGGCGAACTATAAGACAGAGTGCGGTTGGCGCCACCTGTCAGGCATATCACATTTTCATGATTTCTCCATAATATTTTGATTCTAAATACAAAACAACTCACCAGATTTGTTCTCCATTTTTTTTTATAATTATTAATGTAAAAAAAACATAATGTCATCGCGATGAAAAAAAAGATACACATCTTTGTAGGTGCAGTGCTATATTTGGCCTATGTACAGGCTTTTGTCAATGGAGCAAAAAAGAGTATCAAATTCTTCCTCCAATAGGGAATATTAATATAAGTATCAAATATTGATCAAATTCATAATAAATGGTATGAAAATAAAGCCTGAAGTCTCTTCGTTTTTTCGATATCATTAAAATTATCTAATTATCTCCCTAAGTTATCTAAATTGGCTAATTTGTGAAGCACCCCTCTGCTCTTTGAGTCCTTTTCTATGGCTTGCAGAATAGGCCGGTATTTAGACGTCTGTACAACGTGCGACGTGCGGTACTAGCGGGATAGTTCACTGCGTGCTACGCTAGGCGCGGTAAGGAAAGGGTTAAAAAGCTGCCATGGTCCCGATACACCCCGATATAGCTTTAGTTGCAACAAGCGTAATCAACCATTTTTCTTTTATAATTCCAGAAATAATGCATATTTCTGATTGATAATTTATCTGTAGATACAAAACATAGTATATGATATTTCATAATGCTGTTTAATGAAAAAATTAGTTCCAATTTAAAGTATGAAATGATCAATTTGAGACCTTTATCTATTATCAAATTTCACCATAATTGCGGAGCAGCATTATCATTATATATTCCAGATATTCTGAAAATTTCATAATTTTCAGAATGGTGACATTGATTATTTCATATGATTTCCCATTCAAAGTGTCACTGATATCTTCTGACACGCACCGATGAGCAAAGACGGGCCATTTTCAATTTCAGACCATGAAAATTAACTATCTTTAAAATGTGATAAATCATTTTAAAGCCAATTCCGCCTCCTCATATTTAGTTAGGTACAGTGCAGTTTCTACTATCATATTCCATATTATCCCACATTTTTAACAGCAAAAAAAAGAATTTGAGGGGGTTTGGTGTCGTCATCTACAGCTTACAAAGACACCACTTACAACGACCCATTCAATAATGATTCATACAATAATTTTGTCACACAAAACATCCCCGCAGCATTTGCAGTCACTAAGAATTGAATACTGTCTATTCTTGCCTCTCATATAACTCATTGTGGTGGCCCAGTGGTTAGGGCAGTTGACTTGTAGTCAGAGGTTGTTTGTCTGCATGGGTACGAATCCCAGTAGCAGCCTAGCATGATGGTTTAAGTTGGTCACTCACCTCACTCACCTCACTCACCTCACTCACGTCAATTATTTATAACAAAAATGTGGGACTTTAATGTAAGTGATTTTTCTCTGCATGGAGTCAAAGTCTATTTTTGTGTAAACGGCCTCTTTAAAAAGGGAAAATAAAAAACTATAGCCGAGTCCAGGGATCGAACCCCAGACCTTCAGATTAAAAAGCAGCACCATAACCACTACACCACCAACTACTTAAATGAATGCCATGAGCAATTACAGAATATATAGTTAAAGTATCGTGCCGGCACCGGTTTTCAGTATGCACAAGCTGAAGTCATCTTGTCATATTCCTTTATCACAACTTTATCACAGAACAGCACTGACACTGTTTGGAAATGACCAAAAGTATGGTTATCTTATCCCTAATCGTATAATTGCTATTGTAAGTTGTCATTTTTTCCACTGCACGAAACTAACCACTTTACATATATATGCGAACGGCATATACCGGTATGCTTTTCAGTATACGAGGTGGTCCTATTGCCCGTGTGTAAACGCCTTATCTATTGGTGTATATACATGTCCATGGTGCGGTCATATATACATCATATAGACGCCTGGTTCTGTCATATTTAAGCCTCTATCAAATAGTTCCGATGTCTGCCACTTGGGGACACCACTTGTAGCATATTTCATTTACCATTAGTCATTAAGTCCTTGGTATATGGGAAATCCAATGTTATATTATCAATTTTGATTATAAAATTGTTCTAAAACCCTATTTATTATCTTTTTATTAAATACATAGAATAAACCAAGCGTTTTGTTGTTGTTTTAAACGTTTTTAAAGTTTTTCAAAATACCACTCTTCTAATGTCATACTTTGGGTACTGTATATATAACACAAGGTCTGATTAGATATCAACCTACCCCCCCAAGCCGCCACACATTTGCTGCCGACGCTGCTTTGACACCCATAGCCATGGACCGCCCGCCCAGAGACAATAGGGGAACAGGGCTTCACTGAGAGCTCCCACCTAAAGGGCGAAAGCAACACACTGATAAACCGCGGGGGAGGAGGACTTCCTTTTTTATTTTCTATCGAGACATGTAAATGCCGGGCATTTACATGTCCCACAGAGGATATTTCCTATTGTATACGCCTGGTGTAAAATACAGCCAAGTTGGGTCCGTATTTAAAAGGAAACAGTCTTGTAGACGCCTCATACGCTGGTACGGATTACAGGCGTTTACAAATGAAAACAAGTCGATTTACAGCCGCTACGTGCGATGCCGTCATGCCGCATATATATGAATAAAGGCGTTAGTTTCGTGCAGTGTTCTCTTTCTGAAATATTTCTATTTTCGTTCAGAATCTTACAGAGACAGACCGACTTAAACATTCCCTCTTCATGTCTTTTCTGTAGTCTAAAGGTAGGAAACCCTAAGCTTGAGAGTTTAAATCCCCTCAATCCAGGGCTTTTTTCTTTTTTGAAAGTAATAAATATTCTTTGAACAAATAATGTCAGTTCTTCCACACTAGAATAATCTATATTTCTCCTTTTAAATTGCTTATATTCCCGCTTTTGAATCTTACAAAATTTATCCACTGGAATGACAGACCTATTGCATTGAGTTATCATTGACTATGAATCAAATTGGATTTGAGCATTCATTTAAGCCCTTTCTCATGCACCAGTTACAGTAGACCACCGCCTAATGGCAACCTGGGTTGCAGAACATTGTTAACTGATACCTTTCCTCAGAACAGTTCTTTCTAATAAATAGGCAAGTGCCTCCCCCTCCCCTATGTAGGCAGACACTTTGGCCCCAATTGGAGGGTGTATGTTTACAAGGGGTTCTACTCTACTTCACATTCTGGGGCATGCAGTATAAACTGTGTACCACTGCACGAAACTTACCGCTTTACATATGTATGCGAAACGCGTCTAACAGTAGGATTTTGCGTCTAGAAGTTAGACCTGTTATCCGTCTCGTAGACGCCTTATCTAGTGGCGTATATACATGTCCATGGTGCGGTCTCATATACGTCATATATATACGCCTGATTCCGTTGTATATACACCAACATCCAATAGTTCCGATCTTTGCAACTTGGGGACACTACTGGTAGCATATTCATGCTAAATAAGTCTGTATTATATGAAAAATACAATCTTATATTACCAATTTATTTTATAAAACCTTTATAAAACCTGATTGAATATAAATTAATTAATTACATATAATAAACCCGGCATTCTTGGTTTTTTTACCGTTTTTCTAATAGATGTTGCCTTGAAAACACCATCCTTCTGTCAAATTCTGGGTATTCCCATATAAAAGCCTTTAAGAGGTTAACACCATAGGCATTGAGTCCCCAAGAACGGGCGGCGGGCAGCGGCGGGCACCGGAGGGCGGTGAGGGGTGGGCGAGGGTATCTCATTCAGGCAACCTGTACAAACGCGGCTGGCGGCAGGCGGCAGGCGGTGAGCGGCGGGCAACGGGGAGCTTCTCACTGAGGCTGGCTGGGGGTGGGGCGGGGTGGTGGGGGGGGCATCCTACAAACGCCGAGCGGTCGCTAATCCATCTACACACAGTGCAGGGAGGTGGGGGTTGTGTACCAGGGCTTCACTGTGGGTAGAATGAGTGTAGGGTGGTGGGGTGGTGGGGTGTCGGGGGGGGGGGGGGGGCGGTAGAGGGTGGGGTTGGGAGGTCGCGGGTGGTGGGTCAGTGTTGGTGCAACCTCTACCAACACCCACAGGACGGGGCGGGCCGCGGGTCGCAATTTTTTGTTTTTTTGGTATCATATATACGCCTGGCGTATATATATGTTGCGCAGAGTATATTTTATCTTAAATACGCCAGGCGTGAAAGACAGCCAAGTCGCGCGCGTCTACATATGGAAACTACCTCGTAGACGCCCGGAACGCAGACGCGTATAAGAGGTGTATACAAGTATAAACAAGCCACGATACAGCCGATACGTGCGTTATCCCAATGGCGTATATATATATGTAAATTAGTGGTTTTCGTGCAGTGTACAGCACACGTGTGCAGTAATCATAGCTTACTGCAGGGCTTGGGCAGAAATAGATATCAACACATGGTCAACATGTGATGTCCTAGAATGGAGACATTAGTATTTTGACAGCCTTCTACATCTATTCAGGGTAAAATACCTGTATTCTAGGGTGTATAATGAAGGCAGGAAAGCTTCAGTTTATGCATAGTTATAACAGTAAGTTGGCAGTAATTCTCTTCGGTTATCAGTATACACAACATTAACCCATCCAGAACTTGTCTTTGTTTACAAAGTCATTGAATTTGGTTCAGGAAGTAATGAAAGTTCTACTGCACTAGTCACTTCATAGAATAGTCTCTTAGAATCAGGCAAGGTAGTTTCAGGCTGTGTATACTGATATCATAATGCAGTCAAGAATTCTGCTCTGTTGCCAGTATGCACAAGCTGAAGTGATCTTGTCATATTCCTTTATCACAACTTTATTACAGTACAGCACTGACAATGTTTGGAAATGACCAAAAGTATGGTTATCTTATCACTCATCTTATCCCTTGGCTCTATTGGTATAGTCTAAGCACAGCACTGACACTGGGTGGATATGAACAGAACTAGCATTTTCATTACAGTGCCTGCCACCTGGTGTATTGTGAGGAACTAGATTTGTCCATGCATTCAGGAATCCCTGAAACGTTCACTCTACAAGTCAGTTTAAGTAGTCTAGAAGTAGAGTGTCTGCAAGAGAAACCTTAAGCTGAGAGTTCAATTCCCCTCCATGCAGAACCTTTTTCTTTTTCTTTCCTCAGTCATAAAGATTCTTTTAGGAACCAATTTTAGTTCCACTACACCAGTCACTCTATAATTTCTATTGTAAGTTGCCATTTTTCCTCTTTCTGAATTGTTTCTATTTTCATTCAGAATCTTAAAGAGACAGACCAACTTAGCCCTTTCACATAAACCTAATATAATCCAGCATATATTTTTAATTTGTTTACCTTTTTTGTACTGCACCTCTCTGCACTGGCGTTTTTCCATTTTATTTAACCCTTTCCTTACCAATGCTGCCTTAAGGCAGCACCAAGGGAATACCGATGCTGCCTCAAGGCAGCACCGTGAGAGTACCAATGCTGCCTTAAGGCAGCACCATGGGAATACCAATGCTGCATTGAGGCAGCTGATTTATATTATTAAATATTTTATATTATTTCAGTAAATAATGGACAGATTTCTTTTAAAATTCAGTATATATAGAAAATAATATTATACTTATGATTAGAGTCGAATTCAGATGAATTGCTTACTATGGAGATGTTGATACTTGATTATATAAAGCATAAGTCTTAGCTTTAGGCGAACTATAAGACAGAGTGCGGTTGGCGCCACCTGTCAGGCATATCACATAGTCATGATTTCTCCATAATATTTTGATTCTAAATACAAAACAACTCACCAGATTTGTTCTCCATTTTTTTTTATAATTATTAATGTAAAAAAAACATAATGTCATCGCGATGAAAAAAAAGATACACATCTTTGTAGGTGCAGTGCTATATTTGGCCTATGTACAGGCTTTTGTCAATGGAGCAAAAAAGAGTATCAAATTCTTCCTCCAATTGGGAATATTAATATAAGTATCAAATATTGATCAAATTCATAATAAATGGTATGAAATAAAGCCTGAAGTCTCTTCGTTTTTTCGATATCATTAAAATTATCTAATTATCTCCCTAAGTTATCTAAATTGGCTCATTTGTGAAGCACCCCTCTGCTCTTTGAGTCCTTTTCTATGGCTTGCAGAATAGGCCGGTATTTAGACGTCTGTACAACGTGCGATGTGCGGTACTAGCGGGATAGTTCACTGCGTGCTACGCTAGGCGCGGTAAGGAAAGGGTTAAAAAGGCGCCATGGTCCCGATACACCCCGATATAGCTCTAGTTGCAACCAGCGTAATCAACCATTTTTCTTTTATAATTCCAGAAATAATGCATATTTATGATTGATAATTTATCTGTAGATACAAAACATAGTATATGATATTTCATAATGCTGTTTAATGAAAAAATTAGTTCCAATTTAAAGTATGAAATGATCAATTTGAGACCTTTATCTATTATCAAATTTCACCATAATTGCGGAGCAGCATTATCATTATATATTCCAGATATTCTGAAAATTTCATAATTTTCAGAATGGTGACATTGATTATTTCATATGATTTCCCATTCAAAGTGTCACTGATATCTTCTGACACGCACCGATGAGCAAAGACGGACCATTTTCAATTTCAGACCATGAAAATTAACTATCTTTAAAATGTGATAAATCATTTTAAAGCCAATTCCGCCTCCTCATATTTAGTTAGGTACAGTGCAGTTTCTACTATCATATTCCATATTATCCCACATTTTTAACAGCAAAAAAAAAAAAATTCAGGGGGTTTGGTGTCGTCATCTACAGCTTACAAAGACACCGTTTACAACGACCCATTCAATAATGATTCATACAATAATTTTGTCACACAAAACATCCCCCCAGCATTTGCAGTCACTAAGAATTGAATACTGTCTATTCTTGCCTCTCATATAACTCATCGTGGTGGCCCAGTGGTTAGGGCAGTTGACTTGTAGTCAGAGGTTGTTTGTCTGCATGGGTACGAATCCCAGTAGCAGCCTAGCATGATGGTTTAAGTTGGTCACTCCTGCACTCCCGTCACTCCCGTCACTCCCGTCACTCCCGTCACTCCCGTCACTCCCGTCACTCCCGTCACTCCCGTCACTCCCGTCACTCCCGTCACTCCCGTCACTCCCGTCACTCCCGTCACTCCCGTCACTCCCGTCACTCCCGTCACTCCCGTCACTCCCGTCACTCCCGTCACTCCCGTCACTCCCGTCACTCCCGTCACTCCCGTCACTCCCGTCACTCCCGTCACTCCCGTCACTCCCGTCACTCCCGTCACTCCCGTCACTCCCGTCACTCCCGTCACTCCCGTCACTCCCGTCACTCCCGTCACTCCCGTCACTCCCGTCACTCCCGTCACTCCCGTCACTCCCGTCACTCCCGTCACTCCCGTCACTCCCGTGAATTGTTTATAAAAAAAAAAGTGGGAATTTAATGTAAGTGATTTTTCTCTGCATGGAGTCAAAGTCTATTTTTGTGTAAACGGCCTCTTTAAAAAGGGAAAATAAAAAACTATAGCCGAGTCCAGGGATCGAACCCCAGACCTTCAGATTAAAAAGCAGCACCATAACCACTACACCACCAACTACTTATATGATTGCCGCGAGCAATTACAGAATATATAGTTAAAGTATCGTGCCGGCACCGGTTTTCAGTATGCACAAGCTGAAGTCATCTTGTCATATTCCTTTATCACAACTTTATCACAGAACAGCACTGACACTGTTTGGAAATGACCAAAAGTATGGTTATCTTATCCCTAATCGTATAATTGCTATTGTAAGTTGTCATTTTTTCCACTGCACGAAAGTAACCACTTTACATATATATGCGTACGGCATATACCGGTAAGCTTTTCAGTATACGAGGTGGTCCTATTGCCCGTGTGTAAACGCCTTATCTATTGGTGTATATACATGTCCATGGTGCGGTCATATATACATCATATAGACGCCTGATTCTGTCATATTTAAGCCTCTATCAAATAGTTCCGATGTCTGCCACTTGGGGACACCACTTGTAGCATATTTCATTTACCATTAGTCATTAAGTCCTTGGTATATGGGAAATCCAATGTTATATTATCAATTTTGATTATAAAATTGTTCTAAAACCCTATTTATTATCTTTTTATTAAATACATAGAATAAACCAAGCGTTTTGTTGTTGTTTTAAACGTTTTTAAAGTTTTTCAAAATACCACTCTTCTGATGTCATACTTTGGGTACTGTATATATAACACAAGGTCTGATTAGATATCAACCTACCCCCCCCGAGCCGCCACACATTTGCTGCCGACGCTGCTTTGACACCCATAGTCATGGACCGCCCGCCCAGAGACAATAGGGGAACAGGGCTTCACTGAGAGCTCCCACCTAAAGGTCGAAAGCAACACACTGATAAACCGCGGGGGAGGAGGACTTCCTTTTTTATTTTCTATCAAGACATGTAAACGCCGGGCATTTACATGTCCCACAGAGGATATTTCCTATTGTATACGCCTGGTGTAAAATACAGCCAAGTTGGGTACGTATTTAAAAGGAAACAGTCTTGTAGACGCCTCATACGCTGGTACGGATTACAGGCGTTTACAAATGAAAACAAGTCGATTTACAGCCGCTACGTGCGATGCCGTCATGCCGCATATATGAATAAAGGCGTTAGTTTCGTGCAGTGTTCTCTTTCTGAATTATTTCTATTTTCGTTCAGAATCTTACAGAGACAGACCGACTTAAACATTCCCTCTTCATGTCTTTTCTGTAGTCTAAAGGTAGGAAACCCTAAGCTTGAGAGTTTAAATCCCCTCAATCCAGGGCTTTTTTCTTTTTTGAAAGTAATAAATATTCTTTGAACAAATAATGTCAGTTCTTCCACACTAGAATAATCTATATTTCTCCTTTTAAATTGCTTATATTCCCGCTTTTGAATCTTACAAAATTTATCCACTGGAATGACAGACCTATTGCATTGAATTATCATTGACTATGAATCAAATTGGATTTGAGCATTCATTTAAGCCCTTTCTCATGCACCAGTTACAGTAGACCACCGCCTAATGGCAACCTGGGTTGCAGAACATTGTTAACTGATACTTTTCCTCAGAACAGTTCTTTCTAATAAATAGGCAAGTGCCTCCCCCTCCCCTATGTAGGCAGACACTTTGGCCCCAATTGGAGGGCGTATTTTTACAAGGGGTTCTACTCTACTTCACATTCTGGGGCATGCAGTATAAACTGTGTACCACTGCACGAAACTTACCGCTTTACATATGTATGCGAAACGCGTCTAACAGTAGGATTTTGCGTCTAGAAGTTAGACCTGTTATCCGTCTCGTAGACGCCTTATCTAGTGACGTATATACATGTCCATGGTGCGGTCTCATATACGTCATATATATACGCCTGATTCCGTTGTATATACACCAACATCCAATAGTTCCGATCTTTGCAACTTGGGTACACTACTGGTAGCATATTCATGCTAAATAAGTCTGTATTATATGAAAAATACAATCTTATATTACCAATTTATTTTATAAAACCTTTATAAAACCTGATTGAATATAAATTGATTAATTACATATAATAAACCCTGCATTCTTGGTTTTTTTACCGTTTTTCTAATAGATGTTGCCTTGAAAACACCATCCTTCTGTCATATTCTGGGTATTCCCATATAAAAGCCTTTAAGAGATTAACACCATAGGCATTGAGTCCCCAAGAACGGGCGGCGGGCAGCGGCGGGCACCGGAGGGCGGTGAGGGGTGGGCGAGGGTATCTCATTCAGGCAACCTGTACAAACGCGGCTGGCGGAAGCGGCAGGCGGTGAGCGGCGGGCAACGGGGGGCTTCTCACTGAGGCTGGCTGGGGGTGGGGCGGGGTGGTGGGGGGGGCATCCTACAAACGCCGAGCGGTCGCTAATCCATCTACACACAGTGCAGGGAGGTGGGGGTTGTGTACCAGGGCTTCACTGTGGGTAGAATGAGTGTAGGGTGGTGGGGTGGTGGGGTGTCGGGGGGGGGGGGGGGGCGGTAGAGGGTGGGGTTGGGAGGTCGCGGGTGGTGGGTCAGTGTTGGTGCAACCTCTACCAACACCCACAGGACGGGGCGGGCCGCGGGTCGCAATTTTGGTTTTTTTGGTATCATATATACGCCTGGCGTATATATATGTTGCGCAGAGTATATTTTATCTTAAATACGCCAGGCGTGAAAGACAGCCAAGTCGCGCGCGTCTACATATGGAAACTACCTCGTAGACGCCCGGAAGGCAGACGCGTATAAGAGGTGTATACAAGTATAAACAAGCCACGATACAGCCGATACGTGCGTTATCCCAATGGCGTATATATATATGTAAATTAGTGGTTTTCGTGCAGTGTACAGCACACGTGTGCAGTAATCATAGCTTACTGCAGGGCTTGGGCAGAAATAGATATCAACACATGGTCATCATCTGATGTCTTAGAATGGAGACATTAGTATTTTGACAGCCTTCTACATCTATTCAGGGTAAAATACCTGTATTCTAGGGTGTATAATGAAGGCAGGAAAGGTTCAGTTTATGCATAGTTATAACAGTAAGTCGGCAGTAATTCTCTTCTGTTATCAGTATACACAACATAAATCCATCCAGAACTTGTCTTTGTTTACAAAGTCATTGAATTTGGTTCAGGAAGTAATGAAAGTTCTACTGCACTAGTCACTTCATAGAATAGTCTCTTAGAATCAGGCAAGATAGTTTCAGGCTGTGTATACTGATATCATAATGCAGTCAAGAATTCTGTTCTGTTGCCAGTATGCACAAGCTGAAGTGATCTTGTCATATTCCTTTATCACAACTTTATCACAGTACAGCACTGACAATGTTTGAAAATGATCAAGAGTATGGTTATCTTATCACTCATCTTATCCCTTGGCTCTATTGGTATAGTCTAAGCACAGCACTGACACTGGGTGGATATGAACAGAACTAGCATTTTCATTACAGTGCCTGCCACCTGGTGTATTGTGAGGAACTAGATTTGTCCATGCATTCAGGAATCCCTGAAACGTTCACTCTACAAGTCAGTTTAAGTAATCTAGAAGTAGAGTGTCTGCAAGAGAAACCTTAAGCTGAGAGTTCAATTCCCCTCCATGCAGAACCTTTCTTTTTCTTTCCTCAGTCATAAAGATTCTTTTAGGAACCAATTTTAGTTCCACTACACCAGTAACTCTATAATTTCTATTGTAAGTTGCCATTTTTCCTCTTTCTGAATTGTTTCTATTTTCATTCAGAATCTTAAAGAGACAGACCAACTTAGCCCTTTCACATAAACCTAATATAATCCAGCATATATTTTAAATTTGTTTACCTATTTTGTACTGCACCTCTCTGCACTGGCGTTTTTCCTTTTTATTTAACCCTTTCCTTACCAATGCTGCCTTAAGGCAGCACCAAGGGAATACCGATGCTGCCTCAAGGCAGCACCGTGAGAGTACCAATGCTGCCTTAAGGCAGCACCATGGGAATACCAATCCTGCGTTGAGGCAGCTGATTTATATATTTAAATATTTTATATTATTTCAGTAAATAATGGACAGATTTCTTTTAAAATTCAGTATATATAGAAAATAATATTATACTTATGATTAGAGTCGAATTCAGATGAATTGCTTACTATGGAGATGTTGATACTTGATTATATAAAGCATAAGTCTTAGCTTTAGGCGAACTATAAGACAGAGTGCGGTTGGCACCACCTGTCAGGCATATCACATTTTCATGATTTCTCCATAATATTTTGATTCTAAATACAAAACAACTCACCAGATTTGTTCTCCATGTTTTTTTATAATTATTAATGTAAAAAAAACATAATGTCATCGCGATGAAAAAAAAAGATACACATCTTTGTAGGTGCAGGGCTATATTTGGCCTATGTACAGGCTTTTGTCAATGGAGCAAAAAAGAGTATCAAATTCTTCCTCCAATTGGGAATATTAATATAAGTATCAAAAATTGATCAAATTCATAATAAATGGTATGAAAATAAAGCCTGAAGTCTCTTCGTTTTTTCGATATCATTAAAATTATCTAATTATCTCCCTAAGTTATCTAAATTGGCTCATTTGTGAAGCACCCCTCTGCTCTTTGAGTCATTTTCTATGGCTTGCAGAATAGGCCGGTATTTAGACGTCTGTACAACGTGCGACGTGCGGTACTAGCGGGATAGTTCACTGCGTGCTACGCTAGGCGCGGTAAGGAAAGGGTTAAAAAGGCGCCATGGTCCCGATACACCCCGATATAGCTCTAGTTGCAACAAGCGTAATCAACCATTTTTCTTTTATAATTCCAGAAATAATGCATATTTATGATTGATAATTTATCTGTAGATACAAAACATAGTATATGATATTTCATAATGCTGTTTAATGAAAAAATTAGTTCCAATTTAAAGTATGAAATGTTCAATTTGAGACCTTTATCTATTATCAAATTTCACCATACTTGCGGAGCAGCATTATCATTATATATTCCAGATATTCTGAAAATTTCATAATTTTCAGAATGGTGACATTGATTATTTCATATGATTTCCCATTCAAAGTGTCACTGATATCTTCTGACACGCACCGATGAGCAAAGACAGGCCATTTTCAATTTCAGACCATGAAAATTAACTATCTTTAAAATGTGATAAATCATTTTAAAGCCAATTCCGCCTCCTCATATTTAGTTAGGTACAGTGCAGTTTCTACTATCATATTCCATATTATCCCACATTTTTAACAGCAAAAAAAAAAAATTGAGGGGGTTTGGTGTCGTCATCTACAGCTTACAAAGACACCACTTACAACGACCCATTCAATAATGATTCATACAATAATTTTGTCACACAAAACATCCCCGCAGCATTTGCAGTCACTAAGAATTGAATACTGTCTATTCTTGCCTCTCATATAACTCATCGTGGTGGCCCAGTGGTTAGGGCAGTTGACTTGTAGTCAGAGGTTGTTTGTCTGCATGGGTACGAATCCCAGTAGCAGCCTATCATGATGGTTTAAGTTGGTCACTCAAGTCACTCACCTCACTCACCCCACTCACCTCACTCACCTCACTCACGTCAATTGTTTATAACAAAAAAGTGGGAATTTAATGTAAGTGATTTTTCTCTGCATGGAGTCAAAGTCTATTTTTGTGTAAACGGCCTCTTTAAAAAGGGAAAATAAAAAACTATAGCCGAGTCCAGGGATCGAACCCCAGACCTTCAGATTAAAAAGCAGCACCATAACCACTACACCACCAACTACTTATATGATTGCTGTGAGCAATTACAGAATATATAGTTAAAGTATCGTGCCGGCACCGGTTTTCAGTATGCACAAGCTGAAGTCATCTTGTCATATTCCTTTATCACAACTTTATCACAGAACAGCACTGACACTGTTTGGAAATGACCAAAAGTATGGTTATCTTATCCCTAATCGTATAATTGCTATTGTAAGTTGTCATTTTTTCCACTGCACGAAACTAACCACTTTACATATATATGCGAACGGCATATACCGGTATGCTTTTCAGTATACGAGGTGGTCCTATTGCCCGTGTGTAAACGCCTTATCTATTGGTGTATATACATGTCCATGGTGCGGTCATATATACATCATATAGACGCCTGATTCTGTCATATTTAAGCCTCTATCAAATAGTTCCGATGTCTGCCACTTGGGGACACCACTTGTAGCATATTTCATTTACCATTAGTCATTAAGTCCTTGGTATATGGGAAATCCAATGTTATATTATCAATTTTGATTATAAAATTGTTCTAAAACCCTATTTATTATCTTTTTATTAAATACATAGAATAAACCAAGCGTTTTGTTGTTGTTTTAAACGTTTTTAAAGTTTTTCAAAATACCACTCTTCTGATGTCATACTTTGGGTACTGTATATATAACACAAGGTCTGATTAGATATCATCCTACCCCCCCAAGCCGCCACACATTCGCTGCCGACGCTGCTTTGACACCCATAGCCATGGACCGCCCGCCCAGAGACAATAGGGGAACAGGGCTTCACTGAGAGCTCCCACCTAAAGGGCGAAAGCAACACACTGATAAACTGCGGGGGAGGAGGACTTCCTTTTTTATTTTCTATCGAGACATGTAAACGCCGGGCATTTACATGTCCCACAGAGGATATTTCCTATTGTATACGCCTGGTGTGAAATACAGCCAAGTTGGGTCCGTATTTAAAAGGAAACAGTCTTGTAGACGCCTCATACGCTGGTACGGATTACAGGCGTTTACAAATGAAAACAATTCGATTTACAGCCGCTACGTGCGATGCCGTCATGCCGCATATATGAATAAAGGCGTTAGTTTCGTGCAGTGTTCTCTTTCTGAATTATTTCTTTTTTCGTTCAGAATCTTACAGAGACAGACCGACTTAAACATTCCCTCTTCATGTCTTTTCTGTAGTCTAAAGGTAGGAAACCCTAAGCTTGAGAGTTTAAATCCCCTCAATCCAGTGCTTTTTTCTTTTTTGAAAGTAATAAATATTCTTTGAACAAATAATGTCAGTTCTTCCACACTAGAATAATCTATATTTCTCCTTTTAAATTGCTTATATTCCCGCTTTTGAATCTTACAAAATTTATCCACTGGAATGACAGACCTATTGCATTGAGTTATCATTGACTATGAATCAAATTGGATTTGAGCATTCATTTAAGCCCTTTCTCATGCACCAGTTACAGTAGACCACCGCCTAATGGCAACCTGGGTTGCAGAACATTGTTAACTGATACCTTTCCTCAGAACAGTTCTTTCTAATAAATAGGCAAGTGCCTCCCCCTCCCCTATGTAGGCAGACACTTTGGCCCCAATTGGAGGGTGTATGTTTACAAGGGGTTCTACTCTACTTCACATTCTGGGGCATGCAGTATAAACTGTGTACCACTGCACGAAACTTACCGCTTTACATATGTATGCGAAACGCGTCTAACAGTAGGATTTTGCGTCTAGAAGTTAGACCTGTTATCCGTCTCGTAGACGCCTTATCTAGTGGCGTATATACATGTCCATGGTGCGGTCTCATATACGTCATATATATACGCCTGATTCCGTTGTATATACACCAACATCCAATAGTTCCGATCTTTGCAACTTGGGGACACTACTGGTAGCATATTCATGCTAAATAAGTCTGTATTATATGAAAAATACAATCTTATATTACCAATTTATTTTATAAAACCTTTATAAAACCTGATTGAATATAAATTGATTAATTACATATAATAAACCCTGCATTCTTGGTTTTTTTACCGTTTTTCTAATAGATGTTACCTTGAAAACACCATCCTTCTGTCATATTCTGGGTATTCCCATATAAAAGCCTTTAAGAGGTTAACACCATAGACATTAAGTCCCCAAGAACGGGCGGCGGGCAGCGGCGGGCACCGGAGGGCGGCGAGGGGTGGGGGAGGGTATCTCACTGAGGCAACCTGTACAAACGCGGCTGGCGGCAGGCGGCGGGCGGTGGGCGGCGGGCAACAGGGAGCTTCTCACTGAGGCTGGCTGGGGGTGGGGCGGGGTGGTGGGGGCGGCATCCTACAAACGCCGAGCAGTCGCTAATCCATCTACACACAGTGCAGGGAGGTAGGGGTTGTGTACCAGGGCTTCACTGTGGGTAGAATGAGTGTAGGGTGATGGGGTGGTGAGGTGTCGGGGGGGCGGTAGAGGGTGGGGTTGGGAGGTCGCGGGTGGTGGGTCAGTGTTGGTGCAACCTCTACCAACACCCACAGGACGGGGCGGGCCACGGGTCGCAATTTTGTTTTTTTTTGGTATCATATATACGCCTGGCGTATATATATGTTGCGCAGAGTATATTTTATCTTAAATACGCCAGGCGTGAAAGACAGCCAAGTCGCGCGCGTCTACATATGGAAACTACCTCGTAGACGCCCGGAAGGCAGACGCGTATAAGAGGTGTATACAAGTATAAACAAGCCACGATACAGCCGATACGTGCGTTATCCCAATGGCGTATATATATATGTAAATTAGTGGTTTTCGTGCAGTGTACAGCACACGTGTGCAGTAATCATAGCTTACTGCAGGGCTTGGGCAGAAATAGATATCAACACATGGTCAACATGTGATGTCTTAGAATGGAGACATTAGTATTTTGACAGCCTTCTACATCTATTCAGGGTAAAATACCTGTATTCTAGGGTGTATAATGAAGGCAGGAAAGGTTCAGTTTATGCATAGTTATAACAGTAAGTCGGCAGTAATTCTCTTCTGTTATCAGTATACACAACATAAATCCATCCAGAACTTGTCTTTGTTTACAAAGTCATTGAATTTGGTTCAGGAAGTAATGAAAGTTCTACTGCACTAGTCACTTCATAGAATAATCTCTTAGAATCAGGCAAGATAGTTTCAGGCTGTGTATACTGATATCATAATGCAGTCAAGAATTCTGTTCTGTTGCCAATATGCACAAGCTGAAGTGATCTTGTCATATTCCTTTATCACAACTTTATCACAGAACAGCACTGACAATGTTTGGAAACGACCAAAAGTATGGTTATCTTATCACTCATCTTATCCCTTGGCTCTATTGGTATAGTCTAAGCACAGCACTGACACTGGGTGGATATGAACAGAACTAGCATTTTCATTACAGTGCCTGCCACCTGGTGTATTGTGAGGAACTAGATTTGTCCATGCATTCAGGAATCCCTGAAACGTTCACTCTACAAGTCAGTTTAAGTAGTCTAGAAGTAGAGTGTATGCAAGAGAAACCTTAAGCTGAGAGTTCAATTCCCCTCCATGCAGAACCTTTCTTTTTCTTTCCTCAGTCATAAAGATTCTTTTAGGAACCAATTTTAGTTCCACTACACCAGTAACTCTATAATTTCTATTGTAAGTTGCCATTTTTCCTCTTTTTGAATTGTTTCTATTTTCATTCAGAATCTTTAAGAGACAGACCAACTTAGCCCTTTCACATAAACCTAATATAATCCAGCATATATTTTAAATTTGTTTACCTATTTTGTACTGCACCTCTCTGCACTGGCGTTTTTCCTTTTTATTTAACCCTTTCCTTACCAATGCTGCCTTAAGGCAGCACCAAGGGAATACCGATGCCGCCTCAAGGCAGCACCGTGAGAGTACCAATGCTGCCTTAAGGCAGCACCATGGGAATACCAATCCTGCGTTGAGGCAGCTGATTTATATATTTAAATATTTTATATTATTTCAGTAAATAATGGACAGATTTCTTTTAAAATTCAGTATATATAGAAAATAATATTATACTTATGATTAGAGTCGAATTCAGATGAATTGCTTACTATGGAGATGTTGATACTTGATTATATAAAGCATAAGTCTTAGCTTTAGGCGAACTATAAGACAGAGTGCGGTTGGCACCACCTGTCAGGCATATCACATTTTCATGATTTCTCCATAATATTTTGATTCTAAATACAAAACAACTCACCAGATTTGTTCTCCATGTTTTTTTATAATTATTAATGTAAAAAAAAAATAATGTCATCGCGATGAAAAAAAAAGATACACATCTTTGTAGGTGCAGGGCTATATTTGGCCTATGTACAGGCTTTTGTCAATGGAGCAAAAAAGAGTATCAAATTCTTCCTCCAATTGGGAATATTAATATAAGTATCAAAAATTGATCAAATTCATAATAAATGGTATGAAAATAAAGCCTGAAGTCTCTTCGTTTTTTCGATATCATTAAAATTATCTAATTATCTCCCTAAGTTATCTAAATTGGCTCATTTGTGAAGCACCCCTCTGCTCTTTGAGTCATTTTCTATGGCTTGCAGAATAGGCCGGTATTTAGACGTCTGTACAACGTGCGACGTGCGGTACTAGCGGGATAGTTCACTGCGTGCTACGCTAGGCGCGGTAAGGAAAGGGTTAAAAAGGCGCCATGGTCCCGATACACCCCGATATAGCTCTAGTTGCAACAAGCGTAATCAACCATTTTTCTTTTATAATTCCAGAAATAATGCATATTTATGATTGATAATTTATCTGTAGATACAAAACATAGTATATGATATTTCATAATGCTGTTTAATGAAAAAATTAGTTCCAATTTAAAGTATGAAATGTTCAATTTGAGACCTTTATCTATTATCAAATTTCACCATACTTGCGGAGCAGCATTATCATTATATATTCCAGATATTCTGAAAATTTCATAATTTTCAGAATGGTGACATTGATTATTTCATATGATTTCCCATTCAAAGTGTCACTGATATCTTCTGACACGCACCGATGAGCAAAGACAGGCCATTTTCAATTTCAGACCATGAAAATTAACTATCTTTAAAATGTGATAAATCATTTTAAAGCCAATTCCGCCTCCTCATATTTAGTTAGGTACAGTGCAGTTTCTACTATCATATTCCATATTATCCCACATTTTTAACAGCAAAAAAAATAAATTGAGGGGGTTTGGTGTCGTCATCTACAGCTTACAAAGACACCACTTACAACGACCCATTCAATAATGATTCATACAATAATTTTGTCACACAAAACATCCCCGCAGCATTTGCAGTCACTAAGAATTGAATACTGTCTATTCTTGCCTCTCATATAACTCATCGTGGTGGCCCAGTGGTTAGGGCAGTTGACTTGTAGTCAGAGGTTGTTTGTCTGCATGGGTACGAATCCCAGTAGCAGCCTATCATGATGGTTTAAGTTGGTCACTCAAGTCACTCACCTCACTCACCTCACTCACCTCACTCACGTCAATTGTTTATAACAAAAAAGTGGGAATTTAATGTAAGTGATTTTTCTCTGCATGGAGTCAAAGTCTATTTTTGTGTAAACGGCCTCTTTAAAAAGGGAAAATAAAAAACTATAGCCGAGTCCAGGGATCGAACCCCAGACCTTCAGAGTAAAAAGCAGCACCATAACCACTACACCACCAACTACTTAAATGAATGCCATGAGCAATTACAGAATATATAGTTAAAGTATCGTGCCGGCACCGGTTTTCAGTATGCACAAGCTGAAGTCATCTTGTCATATTCCTTTATCACAACTTTATCACAGGACAGCACTGACACTGTTTGGAAATGACCAAAAGTATGGTTATCTTATCCCTAATCGTATAATTGCTATTGTAAGTTGTCATTTTTTCCACTGCACGAAACTAACCACTTTACATATATATGCGAACGGCATATACCGGTATGCTTTTCAGTATACGAGGTGGTCCTATTGCCCGTGTGTAAACGCCTTATCTATTGGTGTATATACATGTCCATGGTGCGGTCATATATACATCATATAGACGCCTGATTCTGTCATATTTAAGCCTCTATCAAATAGTTCCGATGTCTGCCACTTGGGGACACCACTTGTAGCATATTTCATTTACCATTAGTCATTAAGTCCTTGGTATATGGGAAATCCAATGTTATATTATCAATTTTGATTATAAAATTGTTCTAAAACCCTATTTATTATCTTTTTATTAAATACATAGAATAAACCAAGCGTTTTGTTGTTGTTTTAAACGTTTTTAAAGTTTTTCAAAATACCACTCTTCTGATGTCATACTTTGGGTACTGTATATATAACACAAGGTCTGATTAGATATCATCCTACCCCCCCAAGCCGCCACACATTCGCTGCCGACGCTGCTTTGACACCCATAGCCATGGACCGCCCGCCCAGAGACAATAGGGGAACAGGGCTTCACTGAGAGCTCCCACCTAAAGGGCGAAAGCAACACACTGATAAACTGCGGGGGAGGAGGACTTCCTTTTTTATTTTCTATCGAGACATGTAAACGCCGGGCATTTACATGTCCCACAGAGGATATTTCCTATTGTATACGCCTGGTGTGAAATACAGCCAAGTTGGGTCCGTATTTAAAAGGAAACAGTCTTGTAGACGCCTCATACGCTGGTACGGATTACAGGCGTTTACAAATGAAAACAATTCGATTTACAGCCGCTACGTGCGATGCCGTCATGCCGCATATATGAATAAAGGCGTTAGTTTCGTGCAGTGTTCTCTTTCTGAATTATTTCTATTTTCGTTCAGAATCTTACAGAGACAGACCGACTTAAACATTCCCTCTTCATGTCTTTTCTGTAGTCTAAAGGTAGGAAACCCTAAGCTTGAGAGTTTAAATCCCCTCAATCCAGTGCTTTTTTCTTTTTTGAAAGTAATAAATATTCTTTGAACAAATAATGTCAGTTCTTCCACACTAGAATAATCTATATTTCTCCTTTTAAATTGCTTATATTCCCGCTTTTGAATCTTACAAAATTTATCCACTGGAATGACAGACCTATTGCATTGAGTTATCATTGACTATGAATCAAATTGGATTTGAGCATTCATTTAAGCCCTTTCTCATGCACCAGTTACAGTAGACCACCGCCTAATGGCAACCTGGGTTGCAGAACATTGTTAACTGATACCTTTCCTCAGAACAGTTCTTTCTAATAAATAGGCAAGTGCCTCCCCCTCCCCTATGTAGGCAGACACTTTGGCCCCAATTGGAGGGTGTATGTTTACAAGGGGTTCTACTCTACTTCACATTCTGGGGCATGCAGTATAAACTGTGTACCACTGCACGAAACTTACCGCTTTACATATGTATGCGAAACGCGTCTAACAGTAGGATTTTGCGTCTAGAAGTTAGACCTGTTATCCGTCTCGTAGACGCCTTATCTAGTGGCGTATATACATGTCCATGGTGCGGTCTCATATACGTCATATATATACGCCTGATTCCGTTGTATATACACCAACATCCAATAGTTCCGATCTTTGCAACTTGGGGACACTACTGGTAGCATATTCATGCTAAATAAGTCTGTATTATATGAAAAATACAATCTTATATTACCAATTTATTTTATAAAACCTTTATAAAACCTGATTGAATATAAATTGATTAATTACATATAATAAACCCTGCATTCTTGGTTTTTTTACCGTTTTTCTAATAGATGTTGCCTTGAAAACACCATCCTTCTGTCATATTCTGGGTATTCCCATATAAAAGCCTTTAAGAGGTTAACACCATAGACATTGAGTCCCCAAGAACGGGCGGCGGGCAGCGGCGGGCACCGGAGGGCGGCGAGGGGTGGGGGAGGGTATCTCACTGAGGCAACCTGTACAAACGCGGCTGGCGGCAGGCGGCGGGCGGTGGGCGGCGGGCAACAGGGAGCTTCTCACTGAGGCTGGCTGGGGGTGGGGCGGGGTGGTGGGGGGGGCATCCTACAAACGCCGAGCAGTCGCTAATCCATCTACACACAGTGCAGGGAGGTAGGGGTTGTGTACCAGGGCTTCACTGTGGGTAGAATGAGTGTAGGGTGATGGGGTGGTGAGGTGTCGGGGGGGCGGTAGAGGGTGGGGTTGGGAGGTCGCGGGTGGTGGGTCAGTGTTGGTGCAACCTCTACCAACACCCACAGGACGGGGCGGGCCACGGGTCGCAATTTTGGTTTTTTTTGGTATCATATATATACGCCTGGCGTATATATATGTTGCGCAGAGTATATTTTATCTTAAATACGCCAGGCGTGAAAGACAGCCAAGTCGCGCGCGTCTACATATGGAAACTACCTCGTAGACGCCCGGAACGCAGACGCGTATAAGAGGTGTATACAAGTATAAACAAGCCACGATACAGCCGATACGTGCGTTATCCCAATGGCGTATATATATATGTAAATTAGTGGTTTTCGTGCAGTGTACAGCACACTTGTGCAGTAATCATAGCTTACTGCAGGGCTTGGGCAGAAATAGATATCAACACATGGTCAACATGTGATGTCTTAGAATGGAGACATTAGTATTTTGACAGCCTTCTACATCTATTCAGGGTAAAATACCTGTATTCTAGGGTGTATAATGAAGGCAGGAAAGGTTCAGTTTATGCATAGTTATAACAGTAAGTCGGCAGTAATTCTCTTCTGTTATCAGTATACACAACATAAATCCATCCAGAACTTGTCTTTGTTTACAAAGTCATTGAATTTGGTTCAGGAAGTAATGAAAGTTCTACTGCACTAGTCACTTCATAGAATAATCTCTTAGAATCAGGCAAGATAGTTTCAGGCTGTGTATACTGATATCATAATGCAGTCAAGAATTCTGTTCTGTTGCCAGTATGCACAAGCTGAAGTGATCTTGTCATATTCCTTTATCACAACTTTATCACAGAACAGCACTGACAATGTTTGGAAACGACCAAAAGTATGGTTATCTTATCACTCATCTTATCCCTTGGCTCTATTGGTATAGTCTAAGCACAGCACTGACACTGGGTGGATATGAACAGAACTAGCATTTTCATTACAGTGCCTGCCACCTGGTGTATTGTGAGGAACTAGATTTGTCCATGCATTCAGGAATCCCTGAAACGT
Source organism: Alentia gelatinosa (assembly GCA_950022655.1). Classification (NCBI taxonomy): domain Eukaryota; kingdom Metazoa; phylum Annelida; class Polychaeta; order Phyllodocida; family Polynoidae; genus Alentia; species Alentia gelatinosa. The sequence goes on along the minus strand of OX465580.1, from coordinate 40,926,967 downwards.
TCACTCTACAAGTCAGTTTAAGTAGTCTAGAAGTAGAGTGTCTGCAAGAGAAACCTTAAGCTGAGAGTTCAATTCCCCTCCATGCAGAACCTTTCTTTTTCTTTCCTCAGTCATAAAGATTCTTTTAGGAACCAATTTTAGTTCCACTACACCAGTAACTCTATAATTTCTATTGTAAGTTGCCATTTTTCCTCTTTCTGAATTGTTTCTATTTTCATTCAGAATCTTAAAGAGACAGACCAACTTAGCCCTTTCACATAAACCTAATATAATCCAGCATATATTTTAAATTTGTTTACCTATTTTGTACTGCACCTCTCTGCACTGGCGTTTTTCCTTTTTATTTAACCCTTTCCTTACCAATGCTGCCTTAAGGCAGCACCAAGGGAATACCGATGCTGCCTCAAGGCAGCACCGTGAGAGTACCAATGCTGCCTTAAGGCAGCACCATGGGAATACCAATGCTGCGTTGAGGCAGCTGATTTATATTATTAAATATTTTATATTATTTCAGTAAATAATAGACAGATTTCTTTTAAAATTCAGTATATATAGAAAATAATATTATACTTATGATTAGAGTCGAATTCAGATGAATTGCTTACTATGGTGATGTTGATACTTGATTATATAAAGCATAAGTCTTAGCTTTAGGCGAACTATAAGACAGAGTGCGGTTGGCGCCACCTGTCAGGCATATCACATTTTCATGATTTCTCCATAATATTTTGATTCTAAATACAAAACAACTCACCAGATTTGTTCTCCATTTTTTTTTATAATTATTAATGTAAAAAAAACATAATGTCATCGCGATGAAAAAAAAGATACACATCTTTGTAGGTGCAGTGCTATATTTGGCCTATGTACAGGCTTTTGTCAATGGAGCAAAAAAGAGTATCAAATTCTTCCTCCAATAGGGAATATTAATATAAGTATCAAATATTGATCAAATTCATAATAAATGGTATGAAAATAAAGCCTGAAGTCTCTTCGTTTTTTCGATATCATTAAAATTATCTAATTATCTCCCTAAGTTATCTAAATTGGCTAATTTGTGAAGCACCCCTCTGCTCTTTGAGTCATTTTCTATGGCTTGCAGAATAGGCCGGTATTTAGACGTCTGTACAACGTGCGACGTGCGGTACTAGCGGGATAGTTCACTGCGTGCTACGCTAGGCGCGGTAAGGAAAGGGTTAAAAAGCTGCCATGGTCCCGATACACCCCGATATAGCTCTAGTTGCAACAAGCGTAATCAACCATTTTTCTTTTATAATTCCAGAAATAATGCATATTTCTGATTGATAATTTATCTGTAGATACAAAACATAGTATATGATATTTCATAATGCTGTTTAATGAAAAAATTAGTTCCAATTTAAAGTATGAAATGATCAATTTGAGACCTTTATCTATTATCAAATTTCACCATAATTGCGGAGCAGCATTATCATTATATATTCCAGATATTCTGAAAATTTCATAATTTTCAGAATGGTGACATTGATTATTTCATATGATTTCCCATTCAAAGTGTCACTGATATCTTCTGACACGCACCGATGAGCAAAGACGGACCATTTTCAATTTCAGACCATGAAAATTAACTATCTTTAAAATGTGATAAATCATTTTAAAGCCAATTCCGCCTCCTCATATTTAGTTAGGTACAGTGCAGTTTCTACTATCATATTCCATATTATCCCACATTTTTAACAGCAAAAAAAAGAATTTGAGGGGGTTTGGTGTCGTCATCTACAGCTTACAAAGACACCACTTACAACGACCCATTCAATAATGATTCATACAATAATTTTGTCACACAAAACATCCCCGCAGCATTTGCAGTCACTAAGAATTGAATACTGTCTATTCTTGCCTCTCATATAACTCATTGTGGTGGCCCAGTGGTTAGGGCAGTTGACTTGTAGTCAGAGGTTGTTTGTCTGCATGGGTACGAATCCCAGTAGCAGCCTAGCATGATGGTTTAAGTTGGTCACTCACGTCACTCACGTCACTCACCTCACTCACGTCAATTATTTATAACAAAAATGTGGGACTTTAATGTAAGTGATTTTTCTCTGCATGGAGTCAAAGTCTATTTTTGTGTAAACGGCCTCTTTAAAAAGGGAAAATAAAAAACTATAGCCGAGTCCAGGGATCGAACCCCAGACCTTCAGATTAAAAAGCAGCACCATAACCACTACACCACCAACTACTTAAATGAATGTCATGAGCAATTACAGAATATATAGTTAAAGTATCGTGCCGGCACCGGTTTTCAGTATGCACAAGCTGAAGTCATCTTGTCATATTCCTTTATCACAACTTTATCACAGAACAGCACTGACACTGTTTGGAAATGACCAAAAGTATGGTTATCTTATCCCTAATCGTATAATTGCTATTGTAAGTTGTCATTTTTTCCACTGCACGAAACTAACCACTTTACATATATATGCGAACGGCATATACCGGTATGCTTTTCAGTATACGAGGTGGTCCTATTGCCCGTGTGTAAACGCCTTATCTATTGGTGTATATACATGTCCATGGTGCGGTCATATATACATCATATAGACGCCTGGTTCTGTCATATTTAAGCCTCTATCAAATAGTTCCGATGTCTGCCACTTGGGGACACCACTTGTAGCATATTTCATTTACCATTAGTCATTAAGTCCTTGGTATATGGGAAATCCAATGTTATATTATCAATTTTGATTATAAAATTGTTCTAAAACCCTATTTATTATCTTTTTATTAAATACATAGAATAAACCAAGCGTTTTGTTGTTGTTTTAAACGTTTTTAAAGTTTTTCAAAATACCACTCTTCTAATGTCATACTTTGGGTACTGTATATATAACACAAGGTCTGATTAGATATCAACCTACCCCCCCAAGCCGCCACACATTTGCTGCCGACGCTGCTTTGACACCCATAGCCATGGACCGCCCGCCCAGAGACAATAGGGGAACAGGGCTTCACTGAGAGCTCCCACCTAAAGGGCGAAAGCAACACACTGATAAACCGCGGGGGAGGAGGACTTCCTTTTTTATTTTCTATCGAGACATGTAAATGCCGGGCATTTACATGTCCCACAGAGGATATTTCCTATTGTATACGCCTGGTGTAAAATACAGCCAAGTTGGGTCCGTATTTAAAAGGAAACAGTCTTGTAGACGCCTCATACGCTGGTACGGATTACAGGCGTTTACAAATGAAAACAAGTCGATTTACAGCCGCTACGTGCGATGCCGTCATGCCGCATATATATGAATAAAGGCGTTAGTTTCGTGCAGTGTTCTCTTTCTGAATTATTTCTATTTTCGTTCAGAATCTTACAGAGACAGACCGACTTAAACATTCCCTCTTCATGTCTTTTCTGTAGTCTAAAGGTAGGAAACCCTAAGCTTGAGAGTTTAAATCCCCTCAATCCAGGGCTTTTTTCTTTTTTGAAAGTAATAAATATTCTTTGAACAAATAATGTCAGTTCTTCCACACTAGAATAATCTATATTTCTCCTTTTAAATTGCTTATATTCCCGCTTTTGAATCTTACAAAATTTATCCACTGGAATGACAGACCTATTGCATTGAGTTATCATTGACTATGAATCAAATTGGATTTGAGCATTCATTTAAGCCCTTTCTCATGCACCAGTTACAGTAGACCACCGCCTAATGGCAACCTGGGTTGCAGAACATTGTTAACTGATACCTTTCCTCAGAACAGTTCTTTCTAATAAATAGGCAAGTGCCTCCCCCTCCCCTATGTAGGCAGACACTTTGGCCCCAATTGGAGGGTGTATGTTTACAAGGGGTTCTACTCTACTTCACATTCTGGGGCATGCAGTATAAACTGTGTACCACTGCACGAAACTTACCGCTTTACATATGTATGCGAAACGCGTCTAACAGTAGGATTTTGCGTCTAGAAGTTAGACCTGTTATCCGTCTCGTAGACGCCTTATCTAGTGGCGTATATACATGTCCATGGTGCGGTCTCATATACGTCATATATATACGCCTGATTCCGTTGTATATACACCAACATCCAATAGTTCCGATCTTTGCAACTTGGGGACACTACTGGTAGCATATTCATGCTAAATAAGTCTGTATTATATGAAAAATACAATCTTATATTACCAATTTATTTTATAAAACCTTTATAAAACCTGATTGAATATAAATTAATTAATTACATATAATAAACCCGGCATTCTTGGTTTTTTTACCGTTTTTCTAATAGATGTTGCCTTGAAAACACCATCCTTCTGTCAAATTCTGGGTATTCCCATATAAAAGCCTTTAAGAGGTTAACACCATAGGCATTGAGTCCCCAAGAACGGGCGGCGGGCAGCGGCGGGCACCGGAGGGCGGTGAGGGGTGGGCGAGGGTATCTCATTTAGGCAACCTGTACAAACGCGGCTGGCGGCAGGCGGCAGGCGGTGAGCGGCGGGCAACGGGGGGCTTCTCACTGAGGCTGGCTGGGGGTGGGGCGGGGTGGTGGGGGGGGCATCCTACAAACGCCGAGCGGTCGCTAATCCATCTACACACAGTGCAGGGAGGTGGGGGTTGTGTACCAGGGCTTCACTGTGGGTAGAATGAGTGTAGGGTGGTGGGGTGGTGGGGTGTCGGGGGGGGGGGCGGTAGAGGGTGGGGTTGGGAGGTCGCGGGTGGTGGGTCAGTGTTGGTGCAACCTCTACCAACACCCACAGGACGGGGCAGGCCGCGGGTCGCAATTTTTTGTTTTTTTGGTATCATATATACGCCTGGCGTATATATATGTTGCGCAGAGTATATTTTATCTTAAATACGCCAGGCGTGAAAGACAGCCAAGTCGCGCGCGTCTACATATGGAAACTACCTCGTAGACGCCCGGAAGGCAGACGCGTATAAGAGGTGTATACAAGTATAAACAAGCCACGATACAGCCGATACGTGCGTTATCCCAATGGCGTATATATATATGTAAATTAGTGGTTTTCGTGCAGTGTACAGCACACGTGTGCAGTAATCATAGCTTACTGCAGGGCTTGGGCAGAAATAGATATCAACACATGGTCAACATGTGATGTCCTAGAATGGAGACATTAGTATTTTGACAGCCTTCTACATCTATTCAGGGTAAAATACCTGTATTCTAGGGTGTATAATGAAGGCAGGAAAGCTTCAGTTTATGCATAGTTATAACAGTAAGTTGGCAGTAATTCTCTTCGGTTATCAGTATACACAACATTAACCCATCCAGAACTTGTCTTTGTTTACAAAGTCATTGAATTTGGTTCAGGAAGTAATGAAAGTTCTACTGCACTAGTCACTTCATAGAATAGTCTCTTAGAATCAGGCAAGGTAGTTTCAGGCTGTGTATACTGATATCATAATGCAGTCAAGAATTCTGCTCTGTTGCCAGTATGCACAAGCTGAAGTGATCTTGTCATATTCCTTTATCACAACTTTATTACAGTACAGCACTGACAATGTTTGGAAATGACCAAAAGTATGGTTATCTTATCATTCATCTTATCCCTTGGCTCTATTGGTATAGTCTAAGCACAGCACTGACACTGGGTGGATATGAACAGAACTAGCATTTTCATTACAGTGCCTGCCACCTGGTGTATTGTGAGGAACTAGATTTGTCCATGCATTCAGGAATCCCTGAAACGTTCACTCTACAAGTCAGTTTAAGTAGTCTAGAAGTAGAGTGTCTGCAAGAGAAACCTTAAGCTGAGAGTTCAATTCCCCTCCATGCAGAACCTTTTTCTTTTTCTTTCCTCAGTCATAAAGATTCTTTTAGGAACCAATTTTAGTTCCACTACACCAGTCACTCTATAATTTCTATTGTAAGTTGCCATTTTTCCTCTTTCTGAATTGTTTCTATTTTCATTCAGAATCTTAAAGAGACAGACCAACTTAGCCCTTTCACATAAACCTAATATAATCCAGCATATATTTTTAATTTGTTTACCTTTTTTGTACTGCACCTCTCTGCACTGGCGTTTTTCCATTTTATTTAACCCTTTCCTTACCAATGCTGCCTTAAGGCAGCACCAAGGGAATACCGATGCTGCCTCAAGGCAGCACCGTGAGAGTACCAATGCTGCCTTAAGGCAGCACCATGGGAATACCAATGCTGCATTGAGGCATCTGATTTATATTATTAAATATTTTATATTATTTCAGTAAATAATGGACAGATTTCTTTTAAAATTCAGTATATATAGAAAATAATATTATACTTATGATTAGAGTCGAATTCAGATGAATTGCTTACTATGGAGATGTTGATACTTGATTATATAAAGCATAAGTCTTAGCTTTAGGCGAACTATAAGACAGAGTGCGGTTGGCGCCACCTGTCAGGCATATCACATGGTCATGATTTCTCCATAATATTTTGATTCTAAATACAAAACAACTCACCAGATTTGTTCTCCATTTTTTTTTATAATTATTAATGTAAAAAAAACATAATGTCATCGCGATGAAAAAAAAGATACACATCTTTGTAGGTGCAGTGCTATATTTGGCCTATGTACAGGCTTTTGTCAATGGAGCAAAAAAGAGTATCAAATTCTTCCTCCAATTGGGAATATTAATATAAGTATCAAATATTGATCAAATTCATAATAAATGGTATGAAATAAAGCCTGAAGTCTCTTCGTTTTTTCGATATCATTAAAATTATCTAATTATCTCCCTAAGTTATCTAAATTGGCTCATTTGTGAAGCACCCCTCTGCTCTTTGAGTCCTTTTCTATGGCTTGCAGAATAGGCCGGTATTTAGACGTCTGTACAACGTGCGATGTGCGGTACTAGCGGGATAGTTCACTGCGTGCTACGCTAGGCGCGGTAAGGAAAGGGTTAAAAAGGCGCCATGGTCCCGATACACCCCGATATAGCTCTAGTTGCAACCAGTGTAATCAACCATTTTTCTTTTATAATTCCAGAAATAATGCATATTTATGATTGATAATTTATCTGTAGATACAAAACATAGTATATGATATTTCATAATGCTGTTTAATGAAAAAATTAGTTCCAATTTAAAGTATGAAATGATCAATTTGAGACCTTTATCTATTATCAAATTTCACCATAATTGCGGAGCAGCATTATCATTATATATTCCAGATATTCTGAAAATTTCATAATTTTCAGAATGGTAACATTGATTATTTCATATGATTTCCCATTCAAAGTGTCACTGATATCTTCTGACACGCACCGATGAGCAAAGACGGACCATTTTCAATTTCAGACCATGAAAATTAACTATCTTTAAAATGTGATAAATCATTTTAAAGCCAATTCCGCCTCCTCATATTTAGTTAGGTACAGTGCAGTTTCTACTATCATATTCCATATTATCCCACATTTTTAACAGCAAAAAAAAAAAATTCAGGGGGTTTGGTGTCGTCATCTACAGCTTACAAAGACACCGCTTACAACGACCCATTCAATAATGATTCATACAATAATTTTGTCACACAAAACATCCCCCCAGCATTTGCAGTCACTAAGAATTGAATACTGTCTATTCTTGCCTCTCATATAACTCATCGTGGTGGCCCAGTGGTTAGGGCAGTTGACTTGTAGTCAGAGGTTGTTTGTCTGCATGGGTACGAATCCCAGTAGCAGCCTAGCATGATGGTTTAAGTTGGTCACTCCCGTCACTCCCGTCACTCCCGTCACTCCCGTCACTCCCGTCACTCCCGTCACTCCCGTCACTCCCGTCACTCCCGTCACTCCCGTCACTCCCGTCACTCCCGTCACTCCCGTCACTCCCGTCACTCCCGTCACTCCCGTCACTCCCGTCACTCCCGTCACTCCCGTCACTCCCGTCACTCCCGTCACTCCCGTCACTCCCGTCACTCCCGTCACTCCCGTCACTCCCGTCACTCCCGTCACTCCCGTCACTCCCGTCACTCCCGTCACTCCCGTCACTCCCGTCACTCCCGTCACTCCCGTCACTCCCGTCACTCCCGTCACTCACGTGAATTGTTTATAAAAAAAAAAGTGGGAATTTAATGTAAGTGATTTTTCTCTGCATGGAGTCAAAGTCTATTTTTGTGTAAACAGCCTCTTTAAAAAGGGAAAATAAAAAACTATAGCCGAGTCCAGGGATCGAACCCCAGACCTTCAGATTAAAAAGCAGCACCATAACCACTACACCACCAACTACTTATATGATTACCGCGAGCAATTACAGAATATATAGTTAAAGTATCGTGCCGGCACCGGTTTTCAGTATGCACAAGCTGAAGTCATCTTGTCATATTCCTTTATCACAATTTTATCACAGAACAGCACTGACACTGTTTGGAAATGACCAAAAGTATGGTTATCTTATCCCTAATCGTATAATTGCTATTGTAAGTTGTCATTTTTTCCACTGCACGAAACTAACCACTTTACATATATATGCGTACGGCATATACCGGTATGCTTTTCAGTATACGAGGTGGTCCTATTGCCCGTGTGTAAACGCCTTATCTATTGGTGTATATACATGTCCATGGTGCGGTCATATATACATCATATAGACGCCTGATTCTGTCATATTTAAGCCTCTATCAAATAGTTCCGATGTCTGCCACTTGGGGACACCACTTGTAGCATATTTCATTTACCATTAGTCATTAAGTCCTTGGTATATGGGAAATCCAATGTTATATTATCAATTTTGATTATAAAATTGTTCTAAAACCCTATTTATTATCTTTTTATTAAATACATAGAATAAACCAAGCGTTTTGTTGTTGTTTTAAACGTTTTTAAAGTTTTTCAAAATACCACTCTTCTAATGTCATACTTTGGGTACTGTATATATAACACAAGGTCTGATTAGATATCAACCTACCCCCCCGAGCCGCCACACATTTGCTGCCGACGCTGCTTTGACACCCATAGTCATGGACCGCCCGCCCAGAGACAATAGGGGAACAGGGCTTCACTGAGAGCTCCCACCTAAAGGTCGAAAGCAACACACTGATAAACCGCGGGGGAGGAGGACTTCCTTTTTTATTTTCTATCGAGACATGTAAACGCCGGGCATTTACATGTCCCACAGAGGATATTTCCTATTGTATACGCCTGGTGTAAAATACAGCCAAGTTGGGTCCGTATTTAAAAGGAAACAGTCTTGTAGACGCCTCATACGCTGGTACGGATTACAGGCGTTTACAAATGAAAACAAGTCGATTTACAGCCGCTACGTGCGATGCCGTCATGCCGCATATATGAATAAAGGCGTTAGTTTCGTGCAGTGTTCTCTTTCTGAATTATTTCTATTTTCGTTCAGAATCTTACAGAGACAGACCGACTTAAACATTCCCTCTTCATGTCTTTTCTGTAGTCTAAAGGTAGGAAACCCTAAGCTTGAGAGTTTAAATCCCCTCAATCCAGGGCTTTTTTCTTTTTTGAAAGTAATAAATATTCTTTGAACAAATAATGTCAGTTCTTCCACACTAGAATAATCTATATTTCTCCTTTTAAATTGCTTATATTCCCGCTTTTGAATCTTACAAAATTTATCCACTGGAATGACAGACCTATTGCATTGAGTTATCATTGACTATGAATCTAATTGGATTTGAGCATTCATTTAAGCCCTTTCTCATGCACCAGTTACAGTAGACCACCGCCTAATGGCAACCTGGGTTGCAGAACATTGTTAACTGATACTTTTCCTCAGAACAGTTCTTTCTAATAAATAGGCAAGTGCCTCCCCCTCCCCTATGTAGGCAGACACTTTGGCCCCAATTGGAGGGCGTATTTTTACAAGGGGTTCTACTCTACTTCACATTCTGGGGCATGCAGTATAAACTGTGTACCACTGCACGAAACTTACCGCTTTACATATGTATGCGAAACGCGTCTAACAGTAGGATTTTGCGTCTAGAAGTTAGACCTGTTATCCGTCTCATAGACGCCTTATCTAGTGACGTATATACATGTCCATGGTGCGGTCTCATATACGTCATATATATACGCCTGATTCCGTTGTATATACACCAACATCCAATAGTTCCGATCTTTGCAACTTGGGTACACTACTGGTAGCATATTCATGCTAAATAAGTCTGTATTATATGAAAAATACAATCTTATATTACCAATTTATTTTATAAAACCTTTATAAAACCTGATTGAATATAAATTGATTAATTACATATAATAAACCCTGCATTCTTGGTTTTTTTACCGTTTTTCTAATAGATGTTGCCTTGAAAACACCATCCTTCTGTCATATTCTGGGTATTCCCATATAAAAGCCTTTAAGAGGTTAACACCATAGGCATTGAGTCCCCAAGAACGGGCGGCGGGCAGCGGCGGGCACCGGAGGGCGGTGAGGGGTGGGCGAGGGTATCTCATTCAGGCAACCTGTACAAACGCGGCTGGCGGAAGCGGCAGGCGGTGAGCGGCGGGCAACGGGGGGCTTCTCACTGAGGCTGGCTGGGGGTGGGGCGGGGTGGTGGGGGGGGCATTCTACAAACGCCGAGCGGTCGCTAATCCATCTACACACAGTGCAGGGAGGTGGGGGTTGTGTACCAGGGCTTCACTGTGGGTAGAATGAGTGTAGGGTGGTGGGGTGGTGGGGTGTCGGGGGGGGGGGGGGCGGTAGAGGGTGGGGTTGGGAGGTCGCGGGTGGTGGGTCAGTGTTGGTGCAACCTCTACCAACACCCACAGGACGGGGCGGGCCGCGGGTCGCAATTTTGTTTTTTTTGGTATCATATATACGCCTGGCGTATATATATGTTGCGCAGAGTATATTTTATCTTAAATACGCCAGGCGTGAAAGACAGCCAAGTCGCGCGCGTCTACATATGGAAACTACCTCGTAGACGCCCGGAAGGCAGACGCGTATAAGAGGTGTATACAAGTATAAACAAGCCACGATACAGCCGATACGTGCGTTATCCCAATGGCGTATATATATATGTAAATTAGTGGTTTTCGTGCAGTGTACAGCACACGTGTGCAGTAATCATAGCTTACTGCAGGGCTTGGGCAGAAATAGATATCAACACATGGTCATCATCTGATGTCTTAGAATGGAGACATTAGTATTTTGACAGCCTTCTACATCTATTCAGGGTAAAATACCTGTATTCTAGGGTGTATAATGAAGGCAGGAAAGCTTCAGTTTATGCATAGTTATAACAGTAAGTCGGCAGTAATTCTCTTCTGTTATCAGTATACACAACATAAATCCATCCAGAACTTGTCTTTGTTTACAAAGTCATTGAATTTGGTTCAGGAAGTAATGAAAGTTCTACTGCACTAGTCACTTCATAGAATAGTCTCTTAGAATCAGGCAAGATAGTTTCAGGCTGTGTATACTGATATCATAATGCAGTCAAGAATTCTGTTCTGTTGCCAGTATGCACAAGCTGAAGTGATCTTGTCATATTCCTTTATCACAACTTTATCACAGTACAGCACTGACAATGTTTGAAAATGACCAAGAGTATGGTTATCTTATCACTCATCTTATCCCTTGGCTCTATTGGTATAGTCTAAGCACAGCACTGACACTGGGTGGATATGAACAGAACTAGCATTTTCATTACAGTGCCTGCCACCTGGTGTATTGTGAGGAACTAGATTTGTCCATGCATTCAGGAATCCCTGAAACGTTCACTCTACAAGTCAGTTTAAGTAATCTAGAAGTAGAGTGTCTGCAAGAGAAACCTTAAGCTGAGAGTTCAATTCCCCTCCATGCAGAACCTTTCTTTTTCTTTCCTCAGTCATAAAGATTCTTTTAGGAACCAATTTTAGTTCCACTACACCAGTAACTCTATAATTTCTATTGTAAGTTGCCATTTTTCCTCTTTCTGAATTGTTTCTATTTTCATTCAGAATCTTAAAGAGACAGACCAACTTAGCCCTTTCACATAAACCTAATATAATCCAGCATATATTTTAAATTTGTTTACCTATTTTGTACTGCACCTCTCTGCACTGGCGTTTTTCCTTTTTATTTAACCCTTTCCTTACCAATGCTGCCTTAAGGCAGCACCAAGGGAATACCGATGCTGCCTCAAGGCAGCACCGTGAGAGTACCAATGCTGCCTTAAGGCAGCACCATGGGAATACCAATGCTGCGTTGAGGCAGCTGATTTATATATTTAAATATTTTATATTATTTCAGTAAATAATGGACAGATTTCTTTTAAAATTCAGTATATATAGAAAATAATATTATACTTATGATTAGAGTCGAATTCAGATGAATTGCTTACTATGGAGATGTTGATACTTGATTATATAAAGCATAAGTCTTAGCTTTAGGCGAACTATAAGACAGAGTGCGGTTGGCACCACCTGTCAGGCATATCACATTTTCATGATTTCTCCATAATATTTTGATTCTAAATACAAAACAACTCACCAGATTTGTTCTCCATTTTTTTTTATAATTATTAATGTAAAAAAAACATAATGTCATCGCGATGAAAAAAAAAGATACACATCTTTGTAGGTGCAGTGCTATATTTGGCCTATGTACAGGCTTTTGTCAATGGAGCAAAAAAGAGTATCAAATTCTTCCTCCAATTGGGAATATTAATATAAGTATCAAAAATTGATCAAATTCATAATAAATGGTATGAAAATAAAGCCTGAAGTCTCTTCGTTTTTTCGATATCATTAAAATTATCTAATTATCTCCCTAAGTTATCTAAATTGGCTCATTTGTGAAGCACCCCTCTGCTCTTTGAGTCATTTTCTATGGCTTGCAGAATAGGCCGGTATTTAGACGTCTGTACAACGTGCGACGTGCGGTACTAGCGGGATAGTTCACTGCGTGCTACGCTAGGCGCGGTAAGGAAAGGGTTAAAAAGGCGCCATGGTCCCGATACACCCCGATATAGCTCTAGTTGCAACAAGCGTAATCAACCATTTTTCTTTTATAATTCCAGAAATAATGCATATTTATGATTGATAATTTATCTGTAGATACAAAACATAGTATATGATATTTCATAATGCTGTTTAATGAAAAAATTAGTTCCAATTTAAAGTATGAAATGTTCAATTTGAGACCTTTATCTATTATCAAATTTCACCATACTTGCGGAGCAGCATTATCATTATATATTCCAGATATTCTGAAAATTTCATAATTTTCAGAATGGTGACATTGATTATTTCATATGATTTCCCATTCAAAGTGTCACTGATATCTTCTGACACGCACCGATGAGCAAAGACAGGCCATTTTCAATTTCAGACCATGAAAATTAACTATCTTTAAAATGTGATAAATCATTTTAAAGCCAATTCCGCCTCCTCATATTTAGTTAGGTACAGTGCAGTTTCTACTATCATATTCCATATTATCCCACATTTTTAACAGCAAAAAAAAAAAATTGAGGGGGTTTGGTGTCGTCATCTACAGCTTACAAAGACACCACTTACAACGACCCATTCAATAATGATTCATACAATAATTTTGTCACACAAAACATCCCCGCAGCATTTGCAGTCACTAAGAATTGAATACTGTCTATTCTTGCCTCTCATATAACTCATCGTGGTGGCCCAGTGGTTAGGGCAGTTGACTTGTAGTCAGAGGTTGTTTGTCTGCATGGGTACGAATCCCAGTAGCAGCCTAGCATGATGGTTTAAGTTGGTCACTCAAGTCACTCACCTCACTCACCTCACTCACCTCACTCACGTCAATTGTTTATAACAAAAAAGTGGGAATTTAATGTAAGTGATTTTTCTCTGCATGGAGTCAAAGTCTATTTTTGTGTAAACGGCCTCTTTAAAAAGGGAAAATAAAAAACTATAGCCGAGTCCAGGGATCGAACCCCAGACCTTCAGATTAAAAAGCAGCACCATAACCACTACACCACCAACTACTTATATGATTGCTGTGAGCAATTACAGAATATATAGTTAAAGTATCGTGCCGGCACCGGTTTTCAGTATGCACAAGCTGAAGTCATCTTGTCATATTCCTTTATCACAACTTTATCACAGAACAGCACTGACACTGTTTGGAAATGACCAAAAGTATGGTTATCTTATCCCTAATCGTATAATTGCTATTGTAAGTTGTCATTTTTTCCACTGCACGAAACTAACCACTTTACATATATATGCGAACGGCATATACCGGTATGCTTTTCAGTATACGAGGTGGTCCTATTGCCCGTGTGTAAACGCCTTATCTATTGGTGTATATACATGTCCATGGTGCGGTCATATATACATCATATAGACGCCTGATTCTGTCATATTTAAGCCTCTATCAAATAGTTCCGATGTCTGCCACTTGGGGACACCACTTGTAGCATATTTCATTTACCATTAGTCATTAAGTCCTTGGTATATGGGAAATCCAATGTTATATTATCAATTTTGATTATAAAATTGTTCTAAAACCCTATTTATTATCTTTTTATTAAATACATAGAATAAACCAAGCGTTTTGTTGTTGTTTTAAACGTTTTTAAAGTTTTTCAAAATACCACTCTTCTGATGTCATACTTTGGGTACTGTATATATAACACAAGGTCTGATTAGATATCATCCTACCCCCCCAAGCCGCCACACATTCGCTGCCGACGCTGCTTTGACACCCATAGCCATGGACCGCCCGCCCAGAGACAATAGGGGAACAGGGCTTCACTGAGAGCTCCCACCTAAAGGGCGAAAGCAACACACTGATAAACTGCGGGGGAGGAGGACTTCCTTTTTTATTTTCTATCGAGACATGTAAACGCCGGGCATTTACATGTCCCACAAAGGATATTTCCTATTGTATACGCCTGGTGTGAAATACAGCCAAGTTGGGTCCGTATTTAAAAGGAAACAGTCTTGTAGACGCCTCATACGCTGGTACGGATTACAGGCGTTTACAAATGAAAACAATTCGATTTACAGCCGCTACGTGCGATGCCGTCATGCCGCATATATGAATAAAGGCGTTAGTTTCGTGCAGTGTTCTCTTTCTGAATTATTTCTATTTTCGTTCAGAATCTTACAGAGACAGACCGACTTAAACATTCCCTCTTCATGTCTTTTCTGTAGTCTAAAGGTAGGAAACCCTAAGCTTGAGAGTTTAAATCCCCTCAATCCAGTGCTTTTTTCTTTTTTGAAAGTAATAAATATTCTTTGAACAAATAATGTCAGTTCTTCCACACTAGAATAATCTATATTTCTCCTTTTAAATTGCTTATATTCCCGCTTTTGAATCTTACAAAATTTATCCACTGGAATGACAGACCTATTGCATTGAGTTATCATTGACTATGAATCAAATTGGATTTGAGCATTCATTTAAGCCCTTTCTCATGCACCAGTTACAGTAGACCACCGCCTAATGGCAACCTGGGTTGCAGAACATTGTTAACTGATACCTTTCCTCAGAACAGTTCTTTCTAATAAATAGGCAAGTGCCTCCCCCTCCCCTATGTAGGCAGACACTTTGGCCCCAATTGGAGGGTGTATGTTTACAAGGGGTTCTACTCTACTTCACATTCTGGGGCATGCAGTATAAACTGTGTACCACTGCACGAAACTTACCGCTTTACATATGTATGCGAAACGCGTCTAACAGTAGGATTTTGCGTCTAGAAGTTAGACCTGTTATCCGTCTCGTAGACGCCTTATCTAGTGGCGTATATACATGTCCATGGTGCGGTCTCATATACGTCATATATATACGCCTGATTCCGTTGTATATACACCAACATCCAATAGTTCCGATCTTTGCAACTTGGGGACACTACTGGTAGCATATTCATGCTAAATAAGTCTGTATTATATGAAAAATACAATCTTATATTACCAATTTATTTTATAAAACCTTTATAAAACCTGATTGAATATAAATTGATTAATTACATATAATAAACCCTGCATTCTTGGTTTTTTTACCGTTTTTCTAATAGATGTTGCCTTGAAAACACCATCCTTCTGTCATATTCTGGGTATTCCCATATAAAAGCCTTTAAGAGGTTAACACCATAGACATTGAGTCCCCAAGAACGGGCGGCGGGCAGCGGCGGGC
The DNA here is from genome assembly GCA_950022655.1 of Alentia gelatinosa. Classification (NCBI taxonomy): domain Eukaryota; kingdom Metazoa; phylum Annelida; class Polychaeta; order Phyllodocida; family Polynoidae; genus Alentia; species Alentia gelatinosa. The sequence continues at coordinate 40,910,929 of OX465580.1, read as the reverse complement.
ACCGGAGGGCGGCAAGGGGTGGGGGAGGGTATCTCACTGAGGCAACCTGTACAAACGCGGCTGGCGGCAGGCGGCGGGCGGTGGGCGGCGGGCAACAGGGAGCTTCTCACTGAGGCTGGCTGGGGGTGGGGCGGGGTGGTGGGGGCGGCATCCTACAAACGCCGAGCAGTCGCTAATCCATCTACACACAGTGCAGGGAGGTAGGGGTTGTGTACCAGGGCTTCACTGTGGGTAGAATGAGTGTAGGGTGATGGGGTGGTGAGGTGTCGGGGGGGCGGTAGAGGGTGGGGTTGGGAGGTCGCGGGTGGTGGGTCAGTGTTGGTGCAACCTCTACCAACACCCACAGGACGGGGCGGGCCACGGGTCGCAATTTTGGTTTTTTTTGGTATCATATATACGCCTGGCGTATATATATGTTGCGCAGAGTATATTTTATCTTAAATACGCCAGGCGTGAAAGACAGCCAAGTCGCGCGCGTCTACATATGGAAACTACCTCGTAGACGCCCGGAACGCAGACGCGTATAAGAGGTGTATACAAGTATAAACAAGCCACGATACAGCCGATACGTGCGTTATCCCAATGGCGTATATATATATGTAAATTAGTGGTTTTCGTGCAGTGTACAGCACACGTGTGCAGTAATCATAGCTTACTGCAGGGCTTGGGCAGAAATAGATATCAACACATGGTCAACATGTGATGTCTTAGAATGGAGACATTAGTATTTTGACAGCCTTCTACATCTATTCAGGGTAAAATACCTGTATTCTAGGGTGTATAATGAAGGCAGGAAAGGTTCAGTTTATGCATAGTTATAACAGTAAGTCGGCAGTAATTCTCTTCTGTTATCAGTATACACAACATAAATCCATCCAGAACTTGTCTTTGTTTACAAAGTCATTGAATTTGGTTCAGGAAGTAATGAAAGTTCTACTGCACTAGTCACTTCATAGAATAATCTCTTAGAATCAGGCAAGATAGTTTCAGGCTGTGTATACTGATATCATAATGCAGTCAAGAATTCTGTTCTGTTGCCAGTATGCACAAGCTGAAGTGATCTTGTCATATTCCTTTATCACAACTTTATCACAGAACAGCACTGACAATGTTTGGAAACGACCAAAAGTATGGTTATCTTATCACTCATCTTATCCCTTGGCTCTATTGGTATAGTCTAAGCACAGCACTGACACTGGGTGGATATGAACAGAACTAGCATTTTCATTACAGTGCCTGCCACCTGGTGTATTGTGAGGAACTAGATTTGTCCATGCATTCAGGAATCCCTGAAACGTTCACTCTACAAGTCAGTTTAAGTAGTCTAGAAGTAGAGTGTCTGCAAGAGAAACCTTAAGCTGAGAGTTCAATTCCCCTCCATGCAGAACCTTTCTTTTTCTTTCCTCAGTCATAAAGATTCTTTTAGGAACCAATTTTAGTTCCACTACACCAGTAACTCTATAATTTCTATTGTAAGTTGCCATTTTTCCTCTTTCTGAATTGTTTCTATTTTCATTCAGAATCTTAAAGAGACAGACCAACTTAGCCCTTTCACATAAACCTAATATTATCCAGCATATATTTTAAATTTGTTTACCTATTTTGTACTGCACCTCTCTGCACTGGCGTTTTTCCTTTTTATTTAACCCTTTCCTTACCAATGCTGCCTTAAGGCAGCACCAAGGGAATACCGATGCTGCCTCAAGGCAGCACCGTGAGAGTACCAATGCTGCCTTAAGGCAGCACCATGGGAATACCAATGCTGCGTTGAGGCAGCTGATTTATATTATTAAATATTTTATATTATTTCAGTAAATAATGGACAGATTTCTTTTAAAATTCAGTATATATAGAAAATAATATTATACTTATGATTAGAGTCGAATTCAGATGAATTGCTTATTATGGTGATGTTGATACTTGATTATATAAAGCATAAGTCTTAGCTTTAGGCGAACTATAAGACAGAGTGCGGTTGGCGCCACCTGTCAGGCATATCACATTTTCATGATTTCTCCATAATATTTTGATTCTAAATACAAAACAACTCACCAGATTTGTTCTCCATTTTTTTTAATAATTATTAATGTAAAAAAAACATAATGTCATCGCGATGAAAAAAAAGATACACATCTTTGTAGGTGCAGTGCTATATTTGGCCTATGTACAGGCTTTTGTCAATGGAGCAAAAAAGAGTATCAAATTCTTCCTCCAATAGGGAATATTAATATAAGTATCAAATATTGATCAAATTCATAATAAATGGTATGAAAATAAAGCCTGAAGTCTCTTCGTTTTTTCGATATCATTAAAATTATCTAATTATCTCCCTAAGTTATCTAAATTGGCTAATTTGTGAAGCACCCCTCTGCTCTTTGAGTCATTTTCTATGGCTTGCAGAATAGGCCGGTATTTAGACGTCTGTACAACGTGCGACGTGCGGTACTAGCGGGATAGTTCACTGCGTGCTACGCTAGGCGCGGTAAGGAAAGGGTTAAAAAGCTGCCATGGTCCCGATACACCCCGATATAGCTCTAGTTGCAACAAGCGTAATCAACCATTTTTCTTTTACAATTCCAGAAATAATGCATATTTATGATTGATAATTTATCTGTAGATACAAAACATAGTATATGATATTTCATAATGCTGTTTAATGAAAAAATTAGTTCCAATTTAAAGTATGAAATGATCAATTTGAGACCTTTATCTATTATCAAATTTCACCATAATTGCGGAGCAGCATTATCATTATATATTCCAGATATTCTGAAAATTTCATAATTTTCAGAATGGTGACATTGATTATTTCATATGATTTCCCATTCAAAGTGTCACTGATATCTTCTGACACGCACCCATGAGCAAAGACGGGCCATTTTCAATTTCAGACCATGAAAATTAACTATCTTTAAAATGTGATAAATCGTTTTAAAGCCAATTCCGCCTCCTCATATTTAGTTAGGTACAGTGCAGTTTCTACTATCATATTCCATATTATCCCACATTTTTAACAGCAAAAAAAAGAATTTGAGGGGGTTTGGTGTCGTCATCTACAGCTTACAAAGACACCACTTACAACGACCCATTCAATAATGATTCATACAATAATTTTGTCACACAAAACATCCCCGCAGCATTTGCAGTCACTAAGAATTGAATACTGTCTATTCTTGCCTCTCATATAACTCATTGTGGTGGCCCAGTGGTTAGGGCAGTTGAGTTGTAGTCAGAGGTTGTTTGTCTGCATGGGTACGAATCCCAGTAGCAGCCTAGCATGATGGTTTAAGTTGGTCACTCACGTCACTCACCTCACTCACCTCACTCACGTCAATTATTTATAACAAAAATGTGGGACTTTAATGTAAGTGATTTTTCTCTGCATGGAGTCAAAGTCTATTTTTGTGTAAACGGCCTCTTTAAAAAGGGAAAATAAAAAACTATAGCCGAGTCCAGGGATCGAACCCCAGACCTTCAGATTAAAAAGCATCACCATAACCACTACACCACCAACTACTTAAATGAATGCCATGAGCAATTACAGAATATATAGTTAAAGTATCGTGCCGGCACCGGTTTTCAGTATGCACAAGCTGAAGTCATCTTGTCATATTCCTTTATCACAACTTTATCACAGAACAGCACTGACACTGTTTGGAAATGACCAAAAGTATGGTTATCTTATCCCTAATCGTATAATTGCTATTGTAAGTTGTCATTTTTTCCACTGCACGAAACTAACCACTTTACATATATATGCGAACGGCATATACCGGTATGCTTTTCAGTATACGAGGTGGTCCTATTGCCCGTGTGTAAACGCCTTATCTATTGGTGTATATACATGTCCATGGTGCGGTCATATATACATCATATAGACGCCTGGTTCTGTCATATTTAAGCCTCTATCAAATAGTTCCGATGTCTGCCACTTGGGGACACCACTTGTAGCATATTTCATTTACCATTAGTCATTAAGTCCTTGGTATATGGGAAATCCAATGTTATATTATCAATTTTGATTATAAAATTGTTCTAAAACCCTATTTATTATCTTTTTATTAAATACATAGAATAAACCAAGCGTTTTGTTGTTGTTTTAAACGTTTTTAAAGTTTTTCAAAATACCACTCTTCTAATGTCATACTTTGGGTACTGTATATATAACACAAGGTCTGATTAGATATCAACCTACCCCCCCAAGCCGCCACACATTTGCTGCCGACGCTGCTTTGACACCCATAGCCATGGACCGCCCGCCCAGAGACAATAGGGGAACAGGGCTTCACTGAGAGCTCCCACCTAAAGGGCGAAAGCAACACACTGATAAACCGCGGGGGAGGAGGACTTCCTTTTTTATTTTCTATCGAGACATGTAAATGCCGGGCATTTACATGTCCCACAGAGGATATTTCCTATTGTATACGCCTGGTGTAAAATACAGCCAAGTTGGGTCCGTATTTAAAAGGAAACAGTCTTGTAGACGCCTCATACGCTGGTACGGATTACAGGCGTTTACAAATGAAAACAAGTCGATTTACAGCCGCTACGTGCGATGCCGTCATGCCGCATATATATGAATAAAGGCGTTAGTTTCGTGCAGTGTTCTCTTTCTGAATTATTTCTATTTTCGTTCAGAATCTTACAGAGACAGACCGACTTAAACATTCCCTCTTCATGTCTTTTCTGTAGTCTAAAGGTAGGAAACCCTAAGCTTGAGAGTTTAAATCCCCTCAATCCAGGGCTTTTTTCTTTTTTGAAAGTAATAAATATTCTTTGAACAAATAATGTCAGTTCTTCCACACTAGAATAATCTATATTTCTCCTTTTAAATTGCTTATATTCCCGCTTTTGAATCTTACAAAATTTATCCACTGGAATGACAGACCTATTGCATTGAGTTATCATTGACTATGAATCAAATTGGATTTGAGCATTCATTTAAGCCCTTTCTCATGCACCAGTTACAGTAGACCACCGCCTAATGGCAACCTGGGTTGCAGAACATTGTTAACTGATACCTTTCCTCAGAACAGTTCTTTCTAATAAATAGGCAAGTGCCTCCCCCTCCCCTATGTAGGCAGACACTTTGGCCCCAATTGGAGGGTGTATGTTTACAAGGGGTTCTACTCTACTTCACATTCTGGGGCATGCAGTATAAACTGTGTACCACTGCACGAAACTTACCGCTTTACATATGTATGCGAAACGCGTCTAACAGTAGGATTTTGCGTCTAGAAGTTAGACCTGTTATCCGTCTCGTAGACGCCTTATCTAGTGGCGTATATACATGTCCATGGTGCGGTCTCATATACGTCATATATATACGCCTGATTCCGTTGTATATACACCAACATCCAATAGTTCCGATCTTTGCAACTTGGGGACACTACTGGTAGCATATTCATGCTAAATAAGTCTGTATTATATGAAAAATACAATCTTATATTACCAATTTATTTTATAAAACCTTTATAAAACCTGATTGAATATAAATTAATTAATTACATATAATAAACCCTGCATTCTTGGTTTTTTTACCGTTTTTCTAATAGATGTTGCCTTGAAAACACCATCCTTCTGTCAAATTCTGGGTATTCCCATATAAAAGCCTTTAAGAGGTTAACACCATAGGCATTGAGTCCCCAAGAACGGGCGGCGGGCAGCGGCGGGCACCGGAGGGCGGTGAGGGGTGGGCGAGGGTATCTCATTCAGGCAACCTGTACAAACGCGGCTGGCGGCAGGCGGCAGGCGGTGAGCGGCGGGCAACGGGGGGCTTCTCACTGAGGCTGGCTGGGGGTGGGGCGGGGTGGTGGGGGGGGCATCCTACAAACGCCGAGCGGTCGCTAATCCATCTACACACAGTGCAGGGAGGTGGGGGTTGTGTACCAGGGCTTCACTGTGGGTAGAATGAGTGTAGGGTGGTGGGGTGGTGGGGTGTCGGGGGGGGGCGGTAGAGGGTGGGGTTGGGAGGTCGCGGGTGGTGGGTCAGTGTTGGTGCAACCTCTACCAACACCCACAGGACGGGGCGGGCCGCGGGTCGCAATTTTTTGTTTTTTTGGTATCATATATACGCCTGGCGTATATATATGTTGCGCAGAGTATATTTTATCTTAAATACGCCAGGCGTGAAAGACAGCCAAGTCGCGCGCGTCTACATATGGAAACTACCTCGTAGACGCCCGGAAGGCAGACGCGTATAAGAGGTGTATACAAGTATAAACAAGCCACGATACAGCCGATACGTGCGTTATCCCAATGGCGTATATATATATGTAAATTAGTGGTTTTCGTGCAGTGTACAGCACACGTGTGCAGTAATCATAGCTTACTGCAGGGCTTGGGCAGAAATAGATATCAACACATGGTCAACATGTGATGTCTTAGAATGGAGACATTAGTATTTTGACAGCCTTCTACATCTATTCAGGGTAAAATACCTGTATTCTAGGGTGTATAATGAAGGCAGGAAAGCTTCAGTTTATGCATAGTTATAACAGTAAGTCGGCAGTAATTCTCTTCGGTTATCAGTATACACAACATTAACCCATCCAGAACTTGTCTTTGTTTACAAAGTCATTGAATTTGGTTCAGGAAGTAATGAAAGTTCTACTGCACTAGTCACTTCATAGAATAGTCTCTTAGAATCAGGCAAGGTAGTTTCAGGCTGTGTATACTGATATCATAATGCAGTCAAGAATTCTGCTCTGTTGCCAGTATGCACAAGCTGAAGTGATCTTGTCATATTCCTTTATCACAACTTTATTACAGTACAGCACTGACAATGTTTGGAAATGACCAAAAGTATGGTTATCTTATCACTCATCTTATCCCTTGGCTCTATTGGTATAGTCTAAGCACAGCACTGACACTGGGTGGATATGAACAGAACTAGCATTTTCATTACAGTGCCTGCCACCTGGTGTATTGTGAGGAACTAGATTTGTCCATGCATTCAGGAATCCCTGAAACGTTCACTCTACAAGTCAGTTTAAGTAGTCTAGAAGTAGAGTGTCTGCAAGAGAAACCTTAAGCTGAGAGTTCAATTCCCCTCCATGCAGAACCTTTCTTTTTCTTTCCTCAGTCATAAAGATTCTTTTAGGAACCAATTTTAGTTCCACTACACCAGTCACTCTATAATTTCTATTGTAAGTTGCCATTTTTCCTCTTTCTGAATTGTTTCTATTTTCATTCAGAATCTTAAAGAGACAGACCAACTTAGCCCTTTCACATAAACCTAATATAATCCAGCATAGATTTTAAATTTGTTTACCTATTTTGTACTGCACCTCTCTGCACTGGCGTTTTTCCATTTTATTTAACCCTTTCCTTACCAATGCTGCCTTAAGGCAGCACCAAGGGAATACCGATGCTGCCTCAAGGCAGCACCGTGAGAGTACCAATGCTGCCTTAAGGCAGCACCATAGGAATACCAATGCTGCATTGAGGCAGCTGATTTATATTATTAAATATTTTATATTATTTCAGTAAATAATGGACAGATTTCTTTTAAAATTCAGTATATATAGAAAATAATATTATACTTATGATTAGAGTCGAATTCAGATGAATTGCTTACTATGGAGATGTTGATACTTGATTATATAAAGCATAAGTCTTAGCTTTAGGCGAACTATAAGACAGAGTGCGGTTGGCGCCACCTGTCAGGCATATCACATTTTCATGATTTCTCCATAATATTTTGATTCTAAATACAAAACAACTCACCAGATTTGTTCTCCATTTTTTTTTATAATTATTAATGTAAAAAAAACATAATGTCATCGCGATGAAAAATAAGATACACATCTTTGTAGGTGCAGTGCTATATTTGGCCTATGTACAGGCTTTTGTCAATGGAGCAAAAAAGAGTATCAAATTCTTCCTCCAATTGGGAATATTAATATAAGTATCAAATATTGATCAAATTCATAATAAATGGTATGAAAATAAAGCCTGAAGTCTCTTCGTTTTTTCGATATCATTAAAATTATCTAATTATCTCCCTAAGTTATCTAAATTGGCTCATTTGTGAAGCACCCCTCTGCTCTTTGAGTCCTTTTCTATGGCTTGCAGAATAGGCCGGTATTTAGACGTCTGTACAACGTGCGACGTGCGGTACTAGCGGGATAGTTCACTGCGTGCTACGCTAGGCGCGGTAAGGAAAGGGTTAAAAAGGCGCCATGGTCCCGATACACCCCGATATAGCTCTAGTTGCAACCAGCGTAATCAACCATTTTTCTTTTATAATTCCAGAAATAATGCATATTTATGATTGATAATTTATCTGTAGATACAAAACATAGTATATGATATTTCATAATGCTGTTTAATGAAAAAATTAGTTCCAATTTAAAGTATGAAATGATCAATTTGAGACCTTTATCTATTATCAAATTTCACCATAATTGCGGAGCAGCATTATCATTATATATTCCAGATATTCTGAAAATTTCATAATTTTCAGAATGGTGACATTGATTATTTCATATGATTTCCCATTCAAAGTGTCACTGATATCTTCTGACACGCACCGATGAGCAAAGACGGGCCATTTTCAATTTCAGACCATGAAAATTAACTATCTTTAAAATGTGATAAATCATTTTAAAGCCAATTCCGCCTCCTCATATTTAGTTAGGTACAGTGCAGTTTCTACTATCATATTCCATATTATCCCACATTTTTAACAGCAAAAAAAAAAATTCAGGGGGTTTGGTGTCGTCATCTACAGCTTCCAAAGACACCGCTTACAACGACCCATTCAATAATGATTCATACAATAATTTTGTCACACAAAACATCCCCGCAGCATTTGCAGTCACTAAGAATTGAATACTGTCTATTCTTGCCTCTCGTATAACTCATCGTGGTGGCCCAGTGGTTAGGGCAGTTGACTTGTAGTCAGAGGTTGTTTGTCTGCATGGGTACGAATCCCAGTAGCAGCCTAGCATGATGGTTTAAGTTGGTCACTCCCGTCACTCCCGTCACTCCCGTCACTCTCCTACTCCCGTCACTCCCGTCACTCCCGTCACTCCCGTCACTCCCGTCACTCCCGTCACTCCCGTCACTCCCGTCACTCCCGTCACTCCCGTCACTCCCGTCACTCCCGTCACTCCCGTCACTCCCGTCACTCCCGTCACTCCCGTCACTCCCGTCACTCCCGTCACTCCCGTCACTCCCGTCACTCCCGTCACTCCCGTCACTCCCGTCACTCCCGTCACTCCCGTCACTCCCGTCACTCCCGTCACTCCCGTCACTCCCGTCACTCCCGTCACTCCCGTGAATTGTTTATTAAAAAAAAAGTGGGAATTTAATGTAAGTGATTTTTCTCTGCATGGAGTCAAAGTCTATTTTTGTGTAAACGGCCTCTTTAAAAAGGGAAAATAAAAAACTATAGCCGAGTCCAGGGATCGAACCCCAGACCTTCAGATTAAAAAGCAGCACCATAACCACTACACCACCAACTACTTATATGATTGCTGTGAGCAATTACAGAATATATAGTTAAAGTATCGTGCCGGCACCGGTTTTCAGTATGCACAAGCTGAAGTCATCTTGTCATATTCCTTTATCACAACTTTATCACAGAACAGCACTGACACTGTTTGGAAATGACCAAAAGTATGGTTATCTTATCCCTAATCGTATAATTGCTATTGTAAGTTGTCATTTTTTCCACTGCACGAAACTAACCACTTTACATATATATGCGAACGGCATATACCGGTATGCTTTTCAGTATACGAGGTGGTCCTATTGCCCGTGTGTAAACGCCTTATCTATTGGTGTATATACATGTCCATGGTGCGGTCATATATACATCATATAGACGCCTGATTCTGTCATATTTAAGCCTCTATCAAATAGTTCCGATGTCTGCCACTTGGGGACACCACTTGTAGCATATTTCATTTACCATTAGTCATTAAGTCCTTGGTATATGGGAAATCCAATGTTATATTATCAATTTTGATTATAAAATTGTTCTAAAACCCTATTTATTATCTTTTTATTAAATACATAGAATAAACCAAGCGTTTTGTTGTTGTTTTAAACGTTTTTAAAGTTTTTCAAAATACCACTCTTCTGATGTCATACTTTGGGTACTGTATATATAACACAAGGTCTGATTAGATATCATCCTACCCCCCCAAGCCGCCACACATTCGCTGCCGACGCTGCTTTGACACCCATAGCCATGGACCGCCCGCCCAGAGACAATAGGGGAACAGGGCTTCACTGAGAGCTCCCACCTAAAGGGCGAAAGCAACACACTGATAAACTGCGGGGGAGGAGGACTTCCTTTTTTATTTTCTATCGAGACATGTAAACGCCGGGCATTTACATGTCCCACAAAGGATATTTCCTATTGTATACGCCTGGTGTGAAATACAGCCAAGTTGGGTCCGTATTTAAAAGGAAACAGTCTTGTAGACGCCTCATACGCTGGTACGGATTACAGGCGTTTACAAATGAAAACAATTCGATTTACAGCCGCTACGTGCGATGCCGTCATGCCGCATATATGAATAAAGGCGTTAGTTTCGTGCAGTGTTCTCTTTCTGAATTATTTCTATTTTCGTTCAGAATCTTACAGAGACAGACCGACTTAAACATTCCCTCTTCATGTCTTTTCTGTAGTCTAAAGGTAGGAAACCCTAAGCTTGAGAGTTTAAATCCCCTCAATCCAGTGCTTTTTTCTTTTTTGAAAGTAATAAATATTCTTTGAACAAATAATGTCAGTTCTTCCACACTAGAATAATCTATATTTCTCCTTTTAAATTGCTTATATTCCCGCTTTTGAATCTTACAAAATTTATCCACTGGAATGACAGACCTATTGCATTGAGTTATCATTGACTATGAATCAAATTGGATTTGAGCATTCATTTAAGCCCTTTCTCATGCACCAGTTACAGTAGACCACCGCCTAATGGCAACCTGGGTTGCAGAACATTGTTAACTGATACCTTTCCTCAGAACAGTTCTTTCTAATAAATAGGCAAGTGCCTCCCCCTCCCCTATGTAGGCAGACACTTTGGCCCCAATTGGAGGGTGTATGTTTACAAGGGGTTCTACTCTACTTCACATTCTGGGGCATGCAGTATAAACTGTGTACCACTGCACGAAACTTACCGCTTTACATATGTATGCGAAACGCGTCTAACAGTAGGATTTTGCGTCTAGAAGTTAGACCTGTTATCCGTCTCGTAGACGCCTTATCTAGTGGCGTATATACATGTCCATGGTGCGGTCTCATATACGTCATATATATACGCCTGATTCCGTTGTATATACACCAACATCCAATAGTTCCGATCTTTGCAACTTGGGGACACTACTGGTAGCATATTCATGCTAAATAAGTCTGTATTATATGAAAAATACAATCTTATATTACCAATTTATTTTATAAAACCTTTATAAAACCTGATTGAATATAAATTGATTAATTACATATAATAAACCCTGCATTCTTGGTTTTTTTACCGTTTTTCTAATAGATGTTGCCTTGAAAACACCATCCTTCTGTCATATTCTGGGTATTCCCATATAAAAGCCTTTAAGAGGTTAACACCATAGACATTGAGTCCCCAAGAACGGGCGGCGGGCAGCGGCGGGCACCGGAGGGCGGCAAGGGGTGGGGGAGGGTATCTCACTGAGGCAACCTGTACAAACGCGGCTGGCGGCAGGCGGCGGGCGGTGGGCGGCGGGCAACAGGGAGCTTCTCACTGAGGCTGGCTGGGGGTGGGGCGGGGTGGTGGGGGCGGCATCCTACAAACGCCGAGCAGTCGCTAATCCATCTACACACAGTGCAGGGAGGTAGGGGTTGTGTACCAGGGCTTCACTGTGGGTAGAATGAGTGTAGGGTGATGGGGTGGTGAGGTGTCGGGGGGGCGGTAGAGGGTGGGGTTGGGAGGTCGCGGGTGGTGGGTCAGTGTTGGTGCAACCTCTACCAACACCCACAGGACGGGGCGGGCCACGGGTCGCAATTTTGGTTTTTTTTGGTATCATATATACGCCTGGCGTATATATATGTTGCGCAGAGTATATTTTATCTTAAATACGCCAGGCGTGAAAGACAGCCAAGTCGCGCGCGTCTACATATGGAAACTACCTCGTAGACGCCCGGAACGCAGACGCGTATAAGAGGTGTATACAAGTATAAACAAGCCACGATACAGCCGATACGTGCGTTATCCCAATGGCGTATATATATATGTAAATTAGTGGTTTTCGTGCAGTGTACAGCACACGTGTGCAGTAATCATAGCTTACTGCAGGGCTTGGGCAGAAATAGATATCAACACATGGTCAACATGTGATGTCTTAGAATGGAGACATTAGTATTTTGACAGCCTTCTACATCTATTCAGGGTAAAATACCTGTATTCTAGGGTGTATAATGAAGGCAGGAAAGGTTCAGTTTATGCATAGTTATAACAGTAAGTCGGCAGTAATTCTCTTCTGTTATCAGTATACACAACATAAATCCATCCAGAACTTGTCTTTGTTTACAAAGTCATTGAATTTGGTTCAGGAAGTAATGAAAGTTCTACTGCACTAGTCACTTCATAGAATAATCTCTTAGAATCAGGCAAGATAGTTTCAGGCTGTGTATACTGATATCATAATGCAGTCAAGAATTCTGTTCTGTTGCCAGTATGCACAAGCTGAAGTGATCTTGTCATATTCCTTTATCACAACTTTATCACAGAACAGCACTGACAATGTTTGGAAACGACCAAAAGTATGGTTATCTTATCACTCATCTTATCCCTTGGCTCTATTGGTATAGTCTAAGCACAGCACTGACACTGGGTGGATATGAACAGAACTAGCATTTTCATTACAGTGCCTGCCACCTGGTGTATTGTGAGGAACTAGATTTGTCCATGCATTCAGGAATCCCTGAAACGTTCACTCTACAAGTCAGTTTAAGTAGTCTAGAAGTAGAGTGTCTGCAAGAGAAACCTTAAGCTGAGAGTTCAATTCCCCTCCATGCAGAACCTTTCTTTTTCTTTCCTCAGTCATAAAGATTCTTTTAGGAACCAATTTTAGTTCCACTACACCAGTAACTCTATAATTTCTATTGTAAGTTGCCATTTTTCCTCTTTCTGAATTGTTTCTATTTTCATTCAGAATCTTAAAGAGACAGACCAACTTAGCCCTTTCACATAAACCTAATATTATCCAGCATATATTTTAAATTTGTTTACCTATTTTGTACTGCACCTCTCTGCACTGGCGTTTTTCCTTTTTATTTAACCCTTTCCTTACCAATGCTGCCTTAAGGCAGCACCAAGGGAATACCGATGCTGCCTCAAGGCAGCACCGTGAGAGTACCAATGCTGCCTTAAGGCAGCACCATGGGAATACCAATGCTGCGTTGAGGCAGCTGATTTATATTATTAAATATTTTATATTATTTCAGTAAATAATGGACAGATTTCTTTTAAAATTCAGTATATATAGAAAATAATATTATACTTATGATTAGAGTCGAATTCAGATGAATTGCTTATTATGGTGATGTTGATACTTGATTATATAAAGCATAAGTCTTAGCTTTAGGCGAACTATAAGACAGAGTGCGGTTGGCGCCACCTGTCAGGCATATCACATTTTCATGATTTCTCCATAATATTTTGATTCTAAATACAAAACAACTCACCAGATTTGTTCTCCATTTTTTTTTATAATTATTAATGTAAAAAAAACATAATGTCATCGCGATGAAAAAAAAGATACACATCTTTGTAGGTGCAGTGCTATATTTGGCCTATGTACAGGCTTTTGTCAATGGAGCAAAAAAGAGTATCAAATTCTTCCTCCAATAGGGAATATTAATATAAGTATCAAATATTGATCAAATTCATAATAAATGGTATGAAAATAAAGCCTGAAGTCTCTTCGTTTTTTCGATATCATTAAAATTATCTAATTATCTCCCTAAGTTATCTAAATTGGCTAATTTGTGAAGCACCCCTCTGCTCTTTGAGTCATTTTCTATGGCTTGCAGAATAGGCCGGTATTTAGACGTCTGTACAACGTGCGACGTGCGGTACTAGCGGGATAGTTCACTGCGTGCTACGCTAGGCGCGGTAAGGAAAGGGTTAAAAAGCTGCCATGGTCCCGATACACCCCGATATAGCTCTAGTTGCAACAAGCGTAATCAACCATTTTTCTTTTATAATTCCAGAAATAATGCATATTTATGATTGATAATTTATCTGTAGATACAAAACATAGTATATGATATTTCATAATGCTGTTTAATGAAAAAATTAGTTCCAATTTAAAGTATGAAATGATCAATTTGAGACCTTTATCTATTATCAAATTTCACCATAATTGCGGAGCAGCATTATCATTATATATTCCAGATATTCTGAAAATTTCATAATTTTCAGAATGGTGACATTGATTATTTCATATGATTTCCCATTCAAAGTGTCACTGATATCTTCTGACACGCACCCATGAGCAAAGACGGGCCATTTTCAATTTCAGACCATGAAAATTAACTATCTTTAAAATGTGATAAATCGTTTTAAAGCCAATTCCGCCTCCTCATATTTAGTTAGGTACAGTGCAGTTTCTACTATCATATTCCATATTATCCCACATTTTTAACAGCAAAAAAAAGAATTTGAGGGGGTTTGGTGTCGTCATCTACAGCTTACAAAGACACCACTTACAACGACCCATTCAATAATGATTCATACAATAATTTTGTCACACAAAACATCCCCGCAGCATTTGCAGTCACTAAGAATTGAATACTGTCTATTCTTGCCTCTCATATAACTCATTGTGGTGGCCCAGTGGTTAGGGCAGTTGAGTTGTAGTCAGAGGTTGTTTGTCTGCATGGGTACGAATCCCAGTAGCAGCCTAGCATGATGGTTTAAGTTGGTCACTCACGTCACTCACCTCACTCACCTCACTCACGTCAATTATTTATAACAAAAATGTGGGACTTTAATGTAAGTGATTTTTCTCTGCATGGAGTCAAAGTCTATTTTTGTGTAAACGGCCTCTTTAAAAAGGGAAAATAAAAAACTATAGCCGAGTCCAGGGATCGAACCCCAGACCTTCAGATTAAAAAGCATCACCATAACCACTACACCACCAACTACTTAAATGAATGCCATGAGCAATTACAGAATATATAGTTAAAGTATCGTGCCGGCACCGGTTTTCAGTATGCACAAGCTGAAGTCATCTTGTCATATTCCTTTATCACAACTTTATCACAGAACAGCACTGACACTGTTTGGAAATGACCAAAAGTATGGTTATCTTATCCCTAATCGTATAATTGCTATTGTAAGTTGTCATTTTTTCCACTGCACGAAACTAACCACTTTACATATATATGCGAACGGCATATACCGGTATGCTTTTCAGTATACGAGGTGGTCCTATTGCCCGTGTGTAAACGCCTTATCTATTGGTGTATATACATGTCCATGGTGCGGTCATATATACATCATATAGACGCCTGGTTCTGTCATATTTAAGCCTCTATCAAATAGTTCCGATGTCTGCCACTTGGGGACACCACTTGTAGCATATTTCATTTACCATTAGTCATTAAGTCCTTGGTATATGGGAAATCCAATGTTATATTATCAATTTTGATTATAAAATTGTTCTAAAACCCTATTTATTATCTTTTTATTAAATACATAGAATAAACCAAGCGTTTTGTTGTTGTTTTAAACGTTTTTAAAGTTTTTCAAAATACCACTCTTCTAATGTCATACTTTGGGTACTGTATATATAACACAAGGTCTGATTAGATATCAACCTACCCCCCCAAGCCGCCACACATTTGCTGCCGACGCTGCTTTGACATCCATAGCCATGGACCGCCCGCCCAGAGACAATAGGGGAACAGGGCTTCACTGAGAGCTCCCACCTAAAGGGCGAAAGCAACACACTGATAAACCGCGGGGGAGGAGGACTTCCTTTTTTATTTTCTATCGAGACATGTAAATGCCGGGCATTTACATGTCCCACAGAGGATATTTCCTATTGTATACGCCTGGTGTAAAATACAGCCAAGTTGGGTCCGTATTTAAAAGGAAACAGTCTTGTAGACGCCTCATACGCTGGTACGGATTACAGGCGTTTACAAATGAAAACAAGTCGATTTACAGCCGCTACGTGCGATGCCGTCATGCCGCATATATATGAATAAAGGCGTTAGTTTCGTGCAGTGTTCTCTTTCTGAATTATTTCTATTTTCGTTCAGAATCTTACAGAGACAGACCGACTTAAACATTCCCTCTTCATGTCTTTTCTGTAGTCTAAAGGTAGGAAACCCTAAGCTTGAGAGTTTAAATCCCCTCAATCCAGGGCTTTTTTCTTTTTTGAAAGTAATAAATATTCTTTGAACAAATAATGTCAGTTCTTCCACACTAGAATAATCTATATTTCTCCTTTTAAATTGCTTATATTCCCGCTTTTGAATCTTACAAAATTTATCCACTGGAATGACAGACCTATTGCATTGAGTTATCATTGACTATGAATCAAATTGGATTTGAGCATTCATTTAAGCCCTTTCTCATGCACCAGTTACAGTAGACCACCGCCTAATGGCAACCTGGGTTGCAGAACATTGTTAACTGATACCTTTCCTCAGAACAGTTCTTTCTAATAAATAGGCAAGTGCCTCCCCCTCCCCTATGTAGGCAGACACTTTGGCCCCAATTGGAGGGTGTATGTTTACAAGGGGTTCTACTCTACTTCACATTCTGGGGCATGCAGTATAAACTGTGTACCACTGCACGAAACTTACCGCTTTACATATGTATGCGAAACGCGTCTAACAGTAGGATTTTGCGTCTAGAAGTTAGACCTGTTATCCGTCTCGTAGACGCCTTATCTAGTGGCGTATATACATGTCCATGGTGCGGTCTCATATACGTCATATATATACGCCTGATTCCGTTGTATATACACCAACATCCAATAGTTCCGATCTTTGCAACTTGGGGACACTACTGGTAGCATATTCATGCTAAATAAGTCTGTATTATATGAAAAATACAATCTTATATTACCAATTTATTTTATAAAACCTTTATAAAACCTGATTGAATATAAATTAATTAATTACATATAATAAACCCTGCATTCTTGGTTTTTTTACCGTTTTTCTAATAGATGTTGCCTTGAAAACACCATCCTTCTGTCAAATTCTGGGTATTCCCATATAAAAGCCTTTAAGAGGTTAACACCATAGGCATTGAGTCCCCAAGAACGGGCGGCGGGCAGCGGCGGGCACCGGAGGGCGGTGAGGGGTGGGCGAGGGTATCTCATTCAGGCAACCTGTACAAACGCGGCTGGCGGCAGGCGGCAGGCGGTGAGCGGCGGGCAACGGGGGGCTTCTCACTGAGGCTGGCTGGGGGTGGGGCGGGGTGGTGGGGGGGGCATCCTACAAACGCCGAGCGGTCGCTAATCCATCTACACACAGTGCAGGGAGGTGGGGGTTGTGTACCAGGGCTTCACTGTGGGTAGAATGAGTGTAGGGTGGTGGGGTGGTGGGGTGTCGGGGGGGGGCGGTAGAGGGTGGGGTTGGGAGGTCGCGGGTGGTGGGTCAGTGTTGGTGCAACCTCTACCAACACCCACAGGACGGGGCGGGCCGCGGGTCGCAATTTTTTGTTTTTTTGGTATCATATATACGCCTGGCGTATATATATGTTGCGCAGAGTATATTTTATCTTAAATACGCCAGGCGTGAAAGACAGCCAAGTCGCGCGCGTCTACATATGGAAACTACCTCGTAGACGCCCGGAAGGCAGACGCGTATAAGAGGTGTATACAAGTATAAACAAGCCACGATACAGCCGATACGTGCGTTATCCCAATGGCGTATATATATATGTAAATTAGTGGTTTTCGTGCAGTGTACAGCACACGTGTGCAGTAATCATAGCTTACTGCAGGGCTTGGGCAGAAATAGATATCAACACATGGTCAACATGTGATGTCTTAGAATGGAGACATTAGTATTTTGACAGCCTTCTACATCTATTCAGGGTAAAATACCTGTATTCTAGGGTGTATAATGAAGGCAGGAAAGCTTCAGTTTATGCATAGTTATAACAGTAAGTCGGCAGTAATTCTCTTCGGTTATCAGTATACACAACATTAACCCATCCAGAACTTGTCTTTGTTTACAAAGTCATTGAATTTGGTTCAGGAAGTAATGAAAGTTCTACTGCACTAGTCACTTCATAGAATAGTCTCTTAGAATCAGGCAAGGTAGTTTCAGGCTGTGTATACTGATATCATAATGCAGTCAAGAATTCTGCTCTGTTGCCAGTATGCACAAGCTGAAGTGATCTTGTCATATTCCTTTATCACAACTTTATTACAGTACAGCACTGACAATGTTTGGAAATGACCAAAAGTATGGTTATCTTATCACTCATCTTATCCCTTGGCTCTATTGGTATAGTCTAAGCACAGCACTGACACTGGGTGGATATGAACAGAACTAGCATTTTCATTACAGTGCCTGCCACCTGGTGTATTGTGAGGAACTAGATTTGTCCATGCATTCAGGAATCCCTGAAACGTTCACTCTACAAGTCAGTTTAAGTA
This sequence comes from Alentia gelatinosa, assembly GCA_950022655.1. Taxonomy (NCBI): domain Eukaryota; kingdom Metazoa; phylum Annelida; class Polychaeta; order Phyllodocida; family Polynoidae; genus Alentia; species Alentia gelatinosa. The sequence continues at coordinate 40,892,305 of OX465580.1, read as the reverse complement.
GTCTAGAAGTAGAGTGTCTGCAAGAGAAACCTTAAGCTGAGAGTTCAATTCCCCTCCATGCAGAACCTTTCTTTTTCTTTCCTCAGTCATAAAGATTCTTTTAGGAACCAATTTTAGTTCCACTACACCAGTCACTCTATAATTTCTATTGTAAGTTGCCATTTTTCCTCTTTCTGAATTGTTTCTATTTTCATTCAGAATCTTAAAGAGACAGACCAACTTAGCCCTTTCACATAAACCTAATATAATCCAGCATAGATTTTAAATTTGTTTACCTATTTTGTACTGCACCTCTCTGCACTGGCGTTTTTCCATTTTATTTAACCCTTTCCTTACCAATGCTGCCTTAAGGCAGCACCAAGGGAATACCGATGCTGCCTCAAGGCAGCACCGTGAGAGTACCAATGCTGCCTTAAGGCAGCACCAAGGGAATACCAATGCTGCATTGAGGCAGCTGATTTATATTATTAAATATTTTATATTATTTCAGTAAATAATGGACAGATTTCTTTTAAAATTCAGTATATATAGAAAATAATATTATACTTATGATTAGAGTCGAATTCAGATGAATTGCTTACTATGGAGATGTTGATACTTGATTATATAAAGCATAAGTCTTAGCTTTAGGCGAACTATAAGACAGAGTGCGGTTGGCGCCACCTGTCAGGCATATCACATTTTCATGATTTCTCCATAATATTTTGATTCTAAATACAAAACAACTCACCAGATTTGTTCTCCATTTTTTTTTATAATTATTAATGTAAAAAAAACATAATGTCATCGCGATGAAAAATAAGATACACATCTTTGTAGGTGCAGTGCTATATTTGGCCTATGTACAGGCTTTTGTCAATGGAGCAAAAAAGAGTATCAAATTCTTCCTCCAATTGGGAATATTAATATAAGTATCAAATATTGATCAAATTCATAATAAATGGTATGAAAATAAAGCCTGAAGTCTCTTCGTTTTTTCGATATCATTAAAATTATCTAATTATCTCCCTAAGTTATCTAAATTGGCTCATTTGTGAAGCACCCCTCTGCTCTTTGAGTCCTTTTCTATGGCTTGCAGAATAGGCCGGTATTTAGACGTCTGTACAACGTGCGACGTGCGGTACTAGCGGGATAGTTCACTGCGTGCTACGCTAGGCGCGGTAAGGAAAGGGTTAAAAAGGCGCCATGGTCCCGATACACCCCGATATAGCTCTAGTTGCAACCAGCGTAATCAACCATTTTTCTTTTATAATTCCAGAAATAATGCATATTTATGATTGATAATTTATCTGTAGATACAAAACATAGTATATGATATTTCATAATGCTGTTTAATGAAAAAATTAGTTCCAATTTAAAGTATGAAATGATCAATTTGAGACCTTTATCTATTATCAAATTTCACCATAATTGCGGAGCAGCATTATCATTATATATTCCAGATATTCTGAAAATTTCATAATTTTCAGAATGGTGACATTGATTATTTCATATGATTTCCCATTCAAAGTGTCACTGATATCTTCTGACACGCACCGATGAGCAAAGACGGGCCATTTTCAATTTCAGACCATGAAAATTAACTATCTTTAAAATGTGATAAATCATTTTAAAGCCAATTCCGCCTCCTCATATTTAGTTAGGTACAGTGCAGTTTCTACTATCATATTCCATATTATCCCACATTTTTAACAGCAAAAAAAAAAATTCAGGGGGTTTGGTGTCGTCATCTACAGCTTCCAAAGACACCGCTTACAACGACCCATTCAATAATGATTCATACAATAATTTTGTCACACAAAACATCCCCGCAGCATTTGCAGTCACTAAGAATTGAATACTGTCTATTCTTGCCTCTCGTATAACTCATCGTGGTGGCCCAGTGGTTAGGGCAGTTGACTTGTAGTCAGAGGTTGTTTGTCTGCATGGGTACGAATCCCAGTAGCAGCCTAGCATGATGGTTTAAGTTGGTCACTCCCGTCACTCCCGTCACTCCCGTCACTCTCCTACCCCCGTCACTCCCGTCACTCCCGTCACTCCCGTCACTCCCGTCACTCCCGTCACTCCCGTCACTCCCGTCACTCCCGTCACTCCCGTCACTCCCGTCACTCCCGTCACTCCCGTCACTCCCGTCACTCCCGTCACTCCCGTCACTCCCGTCACTCCCGTCACTCCCGTCACTCCCGTCACTCCCGTCACTCCCGTCACTCCCGTCACTCCCGTCACTCCCGTCACTCCCGTCACTCCCGTCACTCCCGTCACTCCCGTCACTCCCGTCACTCCCGTCACTCCCGTCACTCCCGTCACTCCCGTCACTCCCGTCACTCCCGTCACTCCCGTCACTCCCGTCACTCCCGTCACTCCCGTCACTCCCGTCACTCCCGTCACTCCCGTCACTCCCGTCACTCCCGTGAATTGTTTATTAAAAAAAAAGTGGGAATTTAATGTAAGTGATTTTTCTCTGCATGGAGTCAAAGTCTATTTTTGTGTAAACGGCCTCTTTAAAAAGGGAAAATAAAAAACTATAGCCGAGTCCAGGGATCGAACCCCAGACCTTCAGATTAAAAAGCAGCACCATAACCACTACACCACCAACTACTTATATGATTGCTGTGAGCAATTACAGAATATATAGTTAAAGTATCGTGCCGGCACCGGTTTTCAGTATGCACAAGCTGAAGTCATCTTGTCATATTCCTTTATCACAACTTTATCACAGAACAGCACTGACACTGTTTGGAAATGACCAAAAGTATGGTTATCTTATCCCTAATCGTATAATTGCTATTGTAAGTTGTCATTTTTTCCACTGCACGAAACTAACCACTTTACATATATATGCGAACGGCATATACCGGTATGCTTTTCAGTATACGAGGTGGTCCTATTGCCCGTGTGTAAACGCCTTATCTATTGGTGTATATACATGTCCATGGTGCGGTCATATATACATCATATAGACGCCTGATTCTGTCATATTTAAGCCTCTATCAAATAGTTCCGATGTCTGCCACTTGGGGACACCACTTGTAGCATATTTCATTTACCATTAGTCATTAAGTCCTTGGTATATGGGAAATCCAATGTTATATTATCAATTTTGATTATAAAATTGTTCTAAAACCCTATTTATTATCTTTTTATTAAATACATAGAATAAACCAAGCGTTTTGTTGTTGTTTTAAACGTTTTTAAAGTTTTTCAAAATACCACTCTTCTGATGTCATACTTTGGGTACTGTATATATAACACAAGGTCTGATTAGATATCATCCTACCCCCCCAAGCCGCCACACATTCGCTGCCGACGCTGCTTTGACACCCATAGCCATGGACCGCCCGCCCAGAGACAATAGGGGAACAGGGCTTCACTGAGAGCTCCCACCTAAAGGGCGAAAGCAACACACTGATAAACTGCGGGGGAGGAGGACTTCCTTTTTTATTTTCTATCGAGACATGTAAACGCCGGGCATTTACATGTCCCACAAAGGATATTTCCTATTGTATACGCCTGGTGTGAAATACAGCCAAGTTGGGTCCGTATTTAAAAGGAAACAGTCTTGTAGACGCCTCATACGCTGGTACGGATTACAGGCGTTTACAAATGAAAACAATTCGATTTACAGCCGCTACGTGCGATGCCGTCATGCCGCATATATGAATAAAGGCGTTAGTTTCGTGCAGTGTTCTCTTTCTGAATTATTTCTATTTTCGTTCAGAATCTTACAGAGACAGACCGACTTAAACATTCCCTCTTCATGTCTTTTCTGTAGTCTAAAGGTAGGAAACCCTAAGCTTGAGAGTTTAAATCCCCTCAATCCAGTGCTTTTTTCTTTTTTGAAAGTAATAAATATTCTTTGAACAAATAATGTCAGTTCTTCCACACTAGAATAATCTATATTTCTCCTTTTAAATTGCTTATATTCCCGCTTTTGAATCTTACAAAATTTATCCACTGGAATGACAGACCTATTGCATTGAGTTATCATTGACTATGAATCAAATTGGATTTGAGCATTCATTTAAGCCCTTTCTCATGCACCAGTTACAGTAGACCACCGCCTAATGGCAACCTGGGTTGCAGAACATTGTTAACTGATACCTTTCCTCAGAACAGTTCTTTCTAATAAATAGGCAAGTGCCTCCCCCTCCCCTATGTAGGCAGACACTTTGGCCCCAATTGGAGGGTGTATGTTTAC